>CAJQUN010000725.1:0-223262 GCA_907163345.1 Haberlea rhodopensis | reverse complement strand
GAGATGAAAAAAGAAAAAAAAGGTTTAGAAGAATAAGAAACTTCAAAAAGAAATACCACTCACGAGTGACAAGCTAATTTCCTAATAAGCATGACCGGCAGTTAGCAGCTGGTACAGCTCAATGATAGGTAGAACAGCTTATAGAGTAACTAGAAAAAAGTAAAAATTCTATTTATTTTATATGTACGGCAAACTTTCTCCAAGTTGAAGCATGCCATGGTTACATACAACCCTACATATTGGAGTTTTAGTCATTCATCTAATTCCAAGTTTAGATACCAAATGCAAGAATAACTTAAACATGCCAAAAGATTAAAAAAATTATCAAATACAGGAAGACAAATTATCATGCAAATTTTGATCACAGCCTACGCAACTACAGTCGATAAAGTGTATACGTAAATTAGTATGGTAAATGCAAGAGGAAATACTAAACGTGAATGGAGCCAAAGAGTTGCCAAGATGCCAAAGAGTTGCCAAGATGGATTACATCAATGATACGATGGCACCCCCTGATATGCTGGAAACCCTGGTCCGTTGAACATTTCCAGGCTGGTTCTGCTGCGACGGATAAGTTGCCGTAAGCAAATAGCTCCCTGAATTATGCATCCCAATACTACAGGGCTAATTCTATAGCTTCCTGCATTGCCTAATCCTCCCCCAAACTCCCCTGGTCCAGCACTGCCTACACCACGCCACGCCGTAATGAGAACCGCCACCCCATAACCACCACCACCATACCCTCGCCCACTGGTCCTCCAGGACCACCCATTGCAGTATTAAAGCTTGCTTCTGATGCATCATTCCAGCTTGCATTCCGTAGTTTGGTGCTGGCATCCCACCATGCATCCCCATTCCAGGATTCATTCTACTTGCAGGACCTAAATTTGGCATTTGTTTCTTGTTATCCGTAGCCAGCTTACAAACCAGCTGGTGGCCATCAATAGTCTTCATGGGATCAACCAAAGATGCATTTGCCACCTCCTATGTCTTATAAACAAAAAAGGCAAAAAACCTTAGCCTTACCAGTCTGTTTGTCAAACCAAGAGGCCCCTCCTCAATCTCACCATAAATCGAAAGTGGCTCAACAACCTCTCCAACGAAATTTCAAAAGGAATATTACCGACATAACCTTCCTTAATGCCAGGTCAACCGAATTGGGAATTACCTGAATTGCCCGCAGCCGCGAGTTGAGTAACTGTAATAAGCCATCAATCTTTTTATTCGCTCTTTCAGTGCCAGTATTGCGGCATCAATGTGCTGAAATGTGACAAATCCATAACCCTTGGATTTTCCAGTATTCTTATCGGTGATACGATGGTGTTCGTTTCATCCAGTTCACCATACGCGGAGAACACGACGCGAAGTTTCTCGGTGGTGGTCTCCCAACCGAGGCCGCGAACAAATCTTGCGCCGAGCTGGGTCTGCGTCGGCGACGGTGCGCACCTCATCCAATGATTTGGGTGGCGTGGGATGGCAGCTCGTAGGATGGAAAGTAACTGGTCCTTGGTGAGGGGGTCAATAATTTCTCAGCATCTCCCGCGCGATAAGTTGCCCAATACGGATGCTGCCGTGTTGTTGAGGTCAGAGTGTGCGGGATACGCTCCTCCGTTCTGGTCCCTTTGGTGAGCATGACCGGGGTTAAAAGACCCGTTTTATTATAATAATTATATTTGTTAATATAATTGTTTTCTATATTTGTTTAATCTCAATTGCTTTCTCAATACTTGAAATACTTTTGTGTTAATTAACATCTTTCAAATACTTTCAATGGTGACAACACAGATTTTACTACTTAGCCACGTCTAGGGTGAGCAAAACTTCGGTTTAGCCGAATTAACCGATCTAACCCAATAAATTCGGAAATTCGGTTCGGTCAATTCGAAAGTTCGGTTTTAATTTTTTAAAATATCGGTTAAATCAGTTCGTTATCGGGTTGATTTTAAAAATATCGGTTAACCGATTTACCGATCTAAAACAGATTTTTATTATTTTTGTTTATTTTTTAAATTTTTAAAAGTAGTTTTTAATTATTTTTTTAATTTAATTTTTTTTTACATTTTCAAAAATCCGTTAATTTCGGTTACCGACCGAATTAATCGATATTTTATATATTGGTTCGGTTTGTTTGGTTTCGTAAAAAATTTGGTCGATTCGATTTTGTAAAAAAAAATTGATTTCTTTTCTCTCTTTTTCGTTAATTCGGTTCGGTTGGTAACTGAATTAACAGAATGCTCACCCCTAGGCACGTCCACAATGCATTTTGTTATCTGAAAATCTTGTGAGGGCTGGGTTATCCCGTTTTTCAGAGTCTAATCTTCTTTTCCCCCCCATCATGTCTTTATATATCCCTCCCTTTTGATTATTATATATAATCATCGTACCTTCAGGTAATCACCTCCCCATACCCCGAAAAACACTATTCGTACATCACTTATTATAATGATGATAGTAGGTCCCCTTATTCCTAACCTCTCAGATTCGGACACCTCTCGTTTGTTTTCCTGAGATGTTATCATTACTTCTACAGGCGACATAATCTCCCATATCATCTCTCAGTCATTCTAATATCTTATGACCCCATTCGTGGTCCCAGGTTTCTAAGGATCTTGTTATCATGCCTTCATATCCGAACACATCATTCATTATCAGGTTATTCCCTTTTCGAGACGTGCCCTTGTCAGGACGTATCATTCTCAGATTATCCCCTTATCGGGATATGCCTTTCTCGGGACATTCCCTTATCGGGATATGCCTTTCTCGGGACATACCATTCTCAGGTTATCCCCTGCTCGGGATATGCCCTTCTCAGGATACACCTTTATCGGGATATCCATTCTCAGGACATACCATTCTCAGGGTTATTCCCTTATCGGGATATGACATTCTCGGGATGTTCCCTTCTCGGTATATACCTTTATCAGGATATGCCATTCTCAGGACGTACCGTTCTCGGGATTTTCCTTTTTGGGATGTGCCCATTCTCAGGATATTCCCTTCTTTTTTAATAAAGATTATAATTCAATTACAATATTATTCCTGAATTTATTTTGGGTATAAACATTTCTTTCTTTTCTTTCTTTTCTTTTTTTGAAACCCGTTTTAGGCTTTTAATATGGGGAAATATTGACATGTACATTGTAATGATGCCCACTGTTTCCACAATGCATATCTTTTTCATGTTATATTAAAAATTGAGTTTTATGCTAAAAAAATTGTTTTTTTTAGTTATGGGCATTCCACTACAGGATGTATGTTTTTTTTTGAAAAATAAGTAAAGAAGATTTTTTCATTGCACGGTAGTACTATCCACTACACATTTTATATTTTTCCTATTAATTAATTTCTTATAATTATTACGAAGAATAAGAGACCTGACTTGGCAAAAGCAAAAAGTAGACACTTAGAGTAAGCTGCACCAGCCGGGAATCGAACCCGGGTCTGTACCGTGGCAGGGTACTATTCTACCACTAGACCACTGGTGCTGTTGTTTGTGATTTTCGTGAATATCTTTATTATTTAACAAAAGGAGATCCGGCACTATTATTTCCGAAGCAGGGTACTATTATTTCCTGAAAATATATTTTATTTCAGCTCTCAGCAATTTCATAGGAAACTCAATGATAGATTATCTTATCAAATCAGAGGAGGATTTCATGCCTGTAATCACTGCAAAGAGAGGCCTTCAGAGAGAATGTTTTGGGGACATTGCTTTGATTCTCCTTACATTCCTCGACTTTTACCTCATTATCTAGCTTATCTATTTTCAAGATTTTATTGACGGGAAAAACAATTTATAAAATATTATTACTTTTTAACTGAGTGCAACACAGAAAATTGTTTAGCACTTATGCAGGATTTTCTCACTCCCCAAATTAAATTTAGGAGTGGTCTCACTCCTCAAATTAAATTTGGGTCAATCATTCCCTATATTGGGTAATACCCCATGGTATAGGATAGAAGCAGAAAGACATTCCAACTAAGGTCTGCTAGATTAATATATATAGCACTTACGCATACTTTTCGCTGACTTTGCTAATTAACTTTGCCACCTTGAAGATATAATTTAAATGTCACGCACTTAAAGATTTATTAGGCCATCTGTTTGGACTCAAGATTATTCTTGTTCCAATTTACCACATCATCGCATTACCAATGTGCTTATCCTATTGATGTCTATCTCTACTATTCTAAATTCTCTAATTTCCATCAATGTTTTCTAGCCTCTTTAACCTCTGAAAAGGAACCGAGCCACTACAAAGAAGCTATTCTGACCCTCGAGGGAAATTAGGAATGGACTTAGAACTCCATGCATTGGAATTTAACCGCACGTGGGATTTGGTTGCACCCCCTCCTCATATCAAACATGTTGGATGTAAGTGTGTACAAAAATAAGCACAAACTTGATGGATTTGTGGATAAATTCAAGGCTCGTCTTGTAGCCAACGAGTACATGCAACAATTTGGTGTGGATTACAATGATGCCTTCTTACCCACTGCAAAAGTTGTTACAATTATATGTTTGCTAAGTCTTGTTGCAGGGCGAAATTGGCTCTTTATCAGTTGGATGTGAATAATGAGTTTCTTAAGGGAGATTTGGATGAAGATGTCTATATGTCTCTTCCACCCAGATATCGTGATAAGGGGGAACATCATATTCGCAAACGTCGGAAGTCATTATACGGCCTCAAACAGGCTTCCCGACAGTGGCATTTCAAATTTGAGGGTGTTTTATTTCGATGATGCTACACTCAATCTTGGCATGATCATTCTTTATTTGTTCGAAAGGTTGGTGTTGATATTACTCTTTTACTTGTTTACGTTGATGCTATTGTTACATGAGCAGTAATGAGCATCGTTAACTTTTTTAAAGACGTTCTGCATTTGAATTTCAAGATCACAGACTTAGGTGTTTTGAAATTCTTTCTGGGGCTTGAGATTGCAAGGTCCAAACAAGGCATTTACTTAAATCAAAGAAAGTATGCCTTAGATTTGATTTCAGATACAAGATTACTTGGTGTTAAACCATCTAATACACCGATGGAACATCATTTGAAAATGATCAGTCGTGAGCTTGATGATCTTGTGTCTTTACCTTCTTCACAACAGGTTATCGATCCTGTTGTGAATCTCGACCCGATCACACCAATTCTATTCGATATATCTATTTCTAGTTGCAATTAATCCACTTTACTTCCTGATTCATCTACGGTTCAGGAGCACAAGTTCTTGAAAGAACATAAAGCAACTAAGTTTTCTTGTTTTATCTTGAATTAAACCTTGTGCAGAAGATGATTTATCATTTGCCCTATTAGCAAGATACTACAGAAACAAATTCTTATAAGCAACGTGATTCTTTATTGTTCAACTCTTTGATTGCCGTAAACCAATCAATTAGTGGCTGTGACCCACTTTGACCATATCCATTGAAAACCTTGAATCAATTCATGCAATTGGTCCACTCAACATCACATTGCATAATCGCATTTGCAGTAAAGAAATCACATATTTCTTCACTCAAGAATCAACGCACCAAACCGACGGCAATATTCAAAATCAACAAGAACAGTGAAGAAAAATTCAGTACGCACCATCATATATTCTTCCCCAAAAACGTACGCACAATTTTACGCACATGACATCATTAATCGCACATCAGAATTTCAATTGTTAAAAAACTCACAGCAATATCAATCTGTTCTTCACTGTTAATATTCATTCATCAGATATACGAACAAAACGGCAGTAAAGAACTAAACGGAAAAACAGTAAGAAAAGCAAGGAAGAAATGACACCGGATTTAACGTGTGGTTCGGCTTTCAACCTGGCCTACTGAAGAGGGAGATTTCATTAGCACCATAATCCAAAAGAGCAATGTACCAGATTACAACATCATCACAATATCTCTCTCAACTCACTTCTGTGCACAATTTAATACAAGAAGTTCACAAGATATTTCCATGTTTTGCTCTCAATCTGTACTTCCCTCACTCCTTCTTCTTCGGTGCACCCTTAGGAAAGAAAACAGCGAGAGTCACAGATAGCTTCCATTTTCTTTCTCGAAGAAAACCGCTTCTTGCTCTCACTCCTTTTCCCCCAGAAAATGAAACTGATTTCCCTCCCTGAAAATCGCTCCTTGCCTCTCATCCCTGTAACTGCATCCTTCTAAGAGTTTATAACTCAAGTAACAAGAAGTAATCCCAGCCATGTGATTTGCTTGAAAGTGGTTTAGATGCAATCTGAAATAATAACAAAGACAAAGCAAAACCAAGAATAATAGAAGGGCAAAAGAGTAATATGACATTTAATTAAAAGTCAAATAAAATATAACAGATCCTTTGGTTGTTGGTCGTTTAATCGATCTTACGTTTATTCATCTATACATGTTATCTAGTGCAAAATTTAAGTCAATCCATGCATGTTCCTAAACACTCACATCCCGAGTTATTCGATATCTTAACGGCTCTACTGGACTGGGAATTTTATTCCCTTCACAGACTTACTTTTTCACTTTATGCCTTTTGTGATTCTGACTGGACTACATGCCCATTGACTTGTCCATCTGTTGCTGGATTTTGTGTTAAGCTTGGGGAAGCGTTAGTGGCATGACAAAGAAACAGATTGTGGTTCTCCTTCATCAGTGGAGGCTGATTGCATAGCAATGATGGCTGTTATATGTGAGATTGTTTGAATTACGGGAATGTTGACAAATATGAGGATATCCGTTGACACTCCAGTCACTCTACATCATGACAATTGTGTTGCTTTACATATTGCTTCGAATCCTAAGTTTCATGAGCTTAACATATTGAGATCGATTGTCACTTGATTCGGGATAAGATTAAGGAAGGATTAATTCGTACTGCACATGTTTCTACAAATCATCAATTAGCAGATATATTAACAAAGAGGTTGGGGAAGAAGCAACATGGTTTCTTAATGTCTAAGCTTTGTGTCATTGATCTACTCCAAGCTTGAAGGCAGTGTTGGTGGCAAACATAGAAACAAGCTTTTAGTCTTATTCGTTTAGCTTTATATTTTACATTCTTGGGTTTATGTATTTGTATAAAAGTTAAGGCAGATAGCATTTTCTGTGAATAATATACCAGAAATGGGAATACATTTTCCATCCAAACTCTCGTATAGATAGATATTAACACGCAGATATTTTGAAGATTGATTGCAACTCTGATTGCGATATTGAATTGGTTTTAAATAATTTAAGTCAACACACTGAATAAGTGGTGGGGTTTCGCTGGACCTCGACCCGTACCAATTAAGACATTACCATGGTTCGTGAACCGTCGGTTGACGGTTCGGAATGGTCGGTTCGACGATTCAAAAGAGCTCGACCTTTACCTTAATCTTCGTAGACGGTTCCCGTTACGGTTCGTGAACCGCCAGTTACACGCTTAACCACCGATTGTGGTTACGGTTCGACCATTATATTTTTAAATTAAAAAATTAAAATTAAAATTGTATTAAAAAATTTAAAACTTACTATAAAAGAATCTTAAAAAAGAACAAAGGAAATGTAAGGGGGAGGGGATAGTTTGAACTTTTAAGTTGTCATTAACTCTTTATATTCATATGAATCAATTAGTAATGTATATGTTGAGTTCCAACATGTGGGTCTATCCAGTGGAAATTTTCTAAATCGCATGTCATTAGTCTTACAAAACTTACCCCATTTTTCATCAAACTCTATGGGACCACAAATAAGATAATGTCATTTTATTTGATTGAATCTGATTATCTAACGATACTAATTATATATGAAATTGGTATGAAATATAATTTTGATACTAATTACAAATGATATTGGTATGAAACATTTACAATTATGATACTAATTACATATGAATTTCGTATGAAATCTGTCACGCCCCGAGACCAGGGTCGATAACACCGGCGTTGATTCTATATATAATAAAAATCAACAAGCCTCGTAATACATAATTCAACTAAAACCAGTCTTTTATCCATAAAATAAATATTTCTTACAGTTATCAGCGGAAGCTTCATAAATCAATGGCAGCGGCATCTTGAACAACATCAACTAAATCATTTATCTCCGAACTGATTGATCTTCGTCTTCGATTTCTTATTCGTTTATATCTGGGGAGTGGATGTAAGGGGTGAGCGTTTTGGAAACACTCAGCAAGTGGGGGACTCGTATGTGACACATCGTATAATATAATAATTTTTCAGAAACATTTATAAAAAATCAGAACAGAAACCGATATGAACATACAGAAACTTTAACAGAATTTGCTCCTCAGAGCCAGAACAGAACAGAAACTTCATATCAGAATCTCATACCATATACTAAAGTAAGCACAATAAATCATATAGTTTCCTCATGGTACTGATATCAGTTCTCTAGACATAACCCTCATAGAGATGAGGTCAGAACATCGGATCACCCACGAATAAAGGGTCTGGACTTCCCAGAACAACGGTTAACCACCGTATCAGGTCAGAAAAACGGTTATAACCCCACCGCATCAGGGTCAGAAACAGATTCGGAATTCCTTACCAATTGGATTTCGATATTTAAAGTGCTTCAGATTTCAAAGATTTCATAATTTGAAAATAGTTCACATAACTATTGGATTTTAAAACACATACTTATGATTTAAAAAATGAAAGAATGATTTAACAAAAGCCCACTTACTGAGATTAGAACGATTCTTGCGTGTTTCAAAGAATTTGGGTGGCAAAACGAGATGAATTTCCTCTCCTTTCCTTGCTGAAACTTTCACACCTTTTTAGTGTGTGCTAGTGGTGTTTCGAAAATTGTGTGAATTGTGAGAGATTTTTGAGTTGCATACTATGTAGAATAGTCTTATATTTATAGAGCTTGAAATTTGAGAATCTCGGTTCCTACGACTTCTGAAATTCAATCGTATCTTCCAAACTTATTTTTAGATTGTGATTTATCTTTGGATTTTGGTTATATTTATATATCTAAAAGATTATCATAATATAATTCAATATTATATCTTGTCAAGATATTATATATATAATTCAATATTATCTATTATTTTTCAATATTATCTATACTTAGTATTTGGTTTGACCAAATAACATCAAGTGTTTGGATTAACTTAAGGAATCTAATTTGACCAAAACTCTAATTGTTTAAATAAGTAGTCATTGGTTTAGCTACAAGTCTACAAGATTAAATTGAATATGTTTATCTCATGTTTTATTGGCTAATAGCCTAATAGATATCAATTACACGATTACTAATTAGCTAACAACACAATATTATATTTGATAAAATCTTCAATCATCTACACATTATTTTACTATCTATAAATTAAGATACAACTCTTAATTCTCTAATTATTTGTTTACAATAAGTGTTTAAAATCTATAAGATTGATTGATATCATGTAATTCAATATTAACTCTAATACAATTCAATATCATCTAAACACTAATTTATTGATTTAAATAAAGAAATTTGAATATTTTGATTGACTAAAACTTTGGGTGAAAAATCGAGTTTTCACATTCATCCATCCTTATTGGAAGTTTCGTCCTCGAAACTTGACTCAGTTGACCTTCGAAAAGATAGTGATATTTTCTCTCGCGTCTTTTCTTCTACATCCCATGTAGCTTCTCACTCCGTATGATTTGACCATTGATATGGAATGATCATTTGCCTCAATACTTGGCCCTTTGAATCCACGATCCCGGATGGAAATTTCCTCGTATTTCAGATTATCATTTGAATTCTTCATGACTTACAAAGAGGGATATAACTTTTAAAAAATTTGCAGCAAGGGTTTGCATAGGGGCGCAACCGAGGGATAATACAATTCGAGATACGCTCGGAGATAATTTAAAAGTTTATTAATTAAGCTGAGAGGTTCATTACAAAATCTTAAATAAATAAAATTATTACTAGAATACCAAAAAATCTTACTGTTCTTATTAAAATGCTGTAATTAATTTATTTATAATATATATATACTTTTCAAATTAATATTATTTCTTTATTTAATAACTACACATCATTATCACATATGCCTAAATATATGAGATTTAAGAAGACATGTCCCAATTAAAAGTTTTACTAAATAATTTATATTTTTTAAGTTTAAGGTATAAAAATTATATGCGAGAGGTATTTCGAAAATTTTCTTAGGTTTGATTTCATTAGGGCGAATTATCAATCGAGAGATCCGGAAGTCATTTTCAGAAATTGAGTGAAGATTTGGGTTGCCCATGGGACGTATTAGCCAGGGTGAAAAGGAATTGAAATTTGGTGCGCCTATGACGAAGAAATCGGAAGATGAAATTTCTCCCTTTTAGGGTTCATATGCCAAGAATTAGGTTTTCAAAATTCATCACCACCCGATGACTGGAACTCGAAATTGCATTGGGCTTTTACAGGGTATTGTGATACGATGTATAATCCCAATTTGATTGAAAAAATATGTAACAATAACAGAGAAATTTGGGATGGAAAATTCGGGCATTAGGGTTCTCAAACAAGCGCGGCTTTGATTCGAAATTGGCCATTGGTCGATGTTTGGAAATAAAATTGATAGACGGCCTTTCCTCGTCTATGTCTGTTCGTCACCATAGTATGCCGGATTTGTCGATCGGTGTTCTGTGGTGGTGCAATCGGGAAGAGAGGTCGGCGGCGTGGATTTGGAAGTTAGCTAGAGAAATTGCTTCGCCCAAACAAGATCCGAGCAGTAGGGGATACGGACAGGAGGGGTCACCAAGGGGAGGTGGTTCATGTTGTCGGTCGGAGGCGGCGTTCCGACGGCGGCGAGGCTGGAAGTCAGATTCTTGGGTACGATTTTTGCCTTCTCTTTCTTAATGTTTTTATTATTTATTTATTAATTATTATTATTATTTAAAAAAATTAAATTATTGGTAATTGATATCGAGATTCTTCTAATTGTGAACAAATAGTACGTACCCAACTGAATCTCGTTTTGATCAGTTCGTATGTTGTACCGGATTTTATAATCTAGTGTTATATCTCAACTGGAAATCTTTTCCCAGTTGGATTATGGAACCTGGTTCGCTCTGATACCACTTAAATGTCACGCCCCGAGACCAGGGTCGGTAACACCCGGCGTTGATTCTAAATATAATTCAAAATCAACAAGCCTCGTAATACAGAATTCAACTAAAACCAGTCTTTTATCCATAAAATAAATATTTCTTACAGTTATCAGCGGAAGCTTCATAAATCAATGGCAGCGGCATCTTGAACAACATCAACTAAATCATTATCTCCGAACTGATTGATCTTCGTCTTCGATTTCTTATTCGCTTCTATCTGGGGAGTGGATGTAAGGGGTGAGCGTTTTGGAAAACACTCAGCAAGTGGGGGACAATCGTATGTGACACATCGTATAAATATAATAATTTTTCAGAAACATTTATCAAAAATCAGAACAGAAACCGATATGAACATAACAGAAACTTTAACAGAATTTGCTCCTCAGAGCCAAAACAGAACATAAACTTCATATCAGAATCTCATACCATATACTAAAGTAAGCACAATAAATCATCTAGTTTCCTCATGGTACTGATATCAGTTCTCTAGACATAACCCTCATAGAGATGAGGTCAGAACATCGGATCACCCACGAATAAAGGGTCTGGACTTCCCAGAACAACGGTTAACCATCGTATCAGGTCAGAAAAATGGTTATAACCCCACCGCATCAGGGTCAGAAACAGATTCGGAATTCCTTACCAATTGGATTTCGTTATTTAAAGTGCTTCAGATTTCAAAGATTTCATAATTTGAAAATAGTTCACATAACGATTGGATTTTAAAACACATACTTATGATTTAAAAACGAAAGAATGATTTAACAAAAAGCCCACTTACTGAGATTAGAAACGATTCTTGCGTGTTTCAAAGAATTTGGGTGGCAAAAACGAGATGAATTTCCTCTCCTTTCCTTGCTGAAAATTTCACACCTTTTAGTGTGTGCTAGTGTGTGTTTCAAAATTGTGTGAATTGTGAGAGATTTTTGAGTTGCATACTATGTAGAATAGTCTTATATTTATAGAGCTTGAAATTTGAGAATCTCGGTTCCTACGACTTCTGAAATTCAATCGTATCTTCCAAAACTTATTTTTATATTGTGATTTATCTTTGGATTTTGGTTATATTTATATATCTAAAAGATTATCATAATATAATTCAATATTATATCATGTCAAGATATTATATATATAATTCAATATTATCTATTGTTTTTCAATATTATCTATACTTAGTATTTGGTTTGACCAAATAACATCAAGTGTTTGGATTAACTTAAGGAATCTAATTTGACCAAAACTCTAATTGTTTAAATAAGTAGTCATTGGTTTAGCTACAAGATTAAATTGAATATGTTTATCTCATGTTTTATTGGCTAATAGCCTAATAGATATCAATTACACGATTACTAATTATCTAACAACACAATATTATATTTGATAAAATCTTCAATCATCTACACATTATTTTACTATCTATAAATTAAGATACAACTCTTAATTCTCTAATTATTTGTTTAAATAAGTGTTTAAAAATCTATAAGATTGATTGATATCATGTAATTCAATATTAACATCTAATACAATTCAATATCATCTAAACACTAATTTATTGATTTAAATAAAAGAAAATTTGAATGTTTTGATTGACTAAAACTTTGGGTGAAAAATCGGGTTTTCACAAAAAATCTATACAACTTTGGTACTAATTACAAAAGAGTTTGGTATGAAACATTTACAGTTATGATACTAATTACATATGAAATTGGTATGAAAAATATACAACTTTGGTACTAATTACAAATGATATTGGTATGAAACATTTACAATTATGATACTAATTACATGTGAATTTTGTATGAAACATATACAACTTTGGTACTAATTACAAAAGAGTTTGGTATGAAGCATTTACAGTTATGATACTAATTATATATGAAATTGGTATGAAAAATATACAACTTTGGTACTAATTACAGATGATATTAGTATGAAACATTTACAATTATGGTACTAATTACATACGAAATTGGTATGAAACCAATACAATTTTGGTAGTAATTGCTAAAGAGATTGATATGAAATATTTGCAATTTTGGTACTAACTACTTATAAAATTGATATGAAACTTATACAACTTTGTTACTAATTGCAAATGATATTGTCATGAAATATTTACAATTATCATACTAATTACATATGAAATTGACGCGTATAACATTGAATTATTTGTTATTTATTAATAAAAAAACAACACAAAATTCTTGTTATGTTAAAAAAAGTCAGTAATGAGATTTGTCACTATCAATTTACATAAGAAACAAATGTTAGTAAAGTTATTTTTATGATGATTCCATTGATTAATCATAAATATATTAAGTTAGAAGTTATTAATTTATATAATATAAAGTTAGTGAATTATCAATAAAATACATTGTTCCCAAATCAGTATAAGTAAATTATTAAAATATTTTATTAATTAATCAAATATTACATTATTGAGTTTCTATTGTAAGTAATATTGTGATGAACTAACGAACATAAAGTAATTGTAGAATAATTATAAAAGGTATATAATATATTTGTTTTGTAATAATTTACTTCATTATTAAAATTTTTTATTTTGCAACCACTATTTATAGTTCTTATTAATTTATCCAACATTTTTTGTTATAATCACATTTTTATAGATATGTTTTTATTATACAATATTTATTTAAGAGCATAACATATTTTTTAGATAAATTTTATTTGTCAATATAAAATAGTTATTATTGTATTACACATATAATATATATTGTCTTTTAGTATATATAATTATATTGTCTAAAATAAAACAATCAAGACAATAACTTATTGGTAAAAAAGTTGTATATACATGACAGCGGTCAAGAGTTTGAATCTTCAACGACACACTTTAATTTTAAATAATAAATAATAAATAATAATAAAAAATTAGGGTGGAACCGAACCGTCGGTTCCACGGTTCTTGGGAACCATGAATCGTAACCGGCCCGTAAAGTGACGAGCCGGTTACGGTTCCGAACCGTCGAATCGGGTCAACGGGTAACCGGCTCGTTGACCCGGTTATGGTTTGGGCCGCGTTATTTTATAACCGCGGTCAAGTTTAGATCCAATCACGTGGAATGACAACTCTTTTCGTACAAGAATTAAAGCATTTTTTCGAAAGTGCGATTTCCTCCTTGTGATTAGAAACTTTAGGGGAATTAATTCTTTGATATTCAGTTCAGACCATTATATTCTAATAGTTGATAAAGTGACGAGCTGGTTACGATTCCGAACCGTCGAACCGGGTCAACGGGTAACCGGTTCGTTGACCCGGTTATGGTTTGGGCCGCGTTATTTTATAACCGCGGTCATGTCTAGATCCAATCACGTGGAATGGCAACTCTTTTCGTACAAGAGTTAAAGCATTTTTTCGAAAGTGCGATTTCCTCCTTGTGATTAGAAACTTTAGGGGAATTAATTCTTTGCTATTCTGTTCAGACCATTATATTCTAATAGTTGATAAAACCCCTCAGCTTAATAAGAATCGAGGACAATTCAAAATTTCAAATACAAGAAATTAAGTTCCATTAAAATGGACCACAACTGGTTACGTTTTACATATGCTTCAAATTACAATTACGAGAAAATCAAAATTTATTAGTTAATATTATATTAAGTCTACACTTATTTTTCCAATAATGATAAAAAATAAATAAATGGTAGTAAAATTGATTAGGATGTAATTTTTGTCTGATATAATGTAGACATGAACCGAATAATACACCCGCCAAATAAATGAGGATAATTTTAAAAAAATATAGATCGTACGGAATGTCATTTAAAATATTTCGACTATTTTCACATTGGGATTTCATATAATTTTGCATTTGCTTTAGTCGGCGGCGATTAATATTTGAACAAAAAAGTTTACAGTAAATTAAGAAAATAATTGTTAAAGCACATGAAAAGGAAGTACATATTGTGAAAATCAATGGTCTTATGTTCAAATCTATTGGTTTTTCTTCGCGACAAAACAAGTATGATGAGCCCAAAACATAGTACTGTACGAAATGACAAATACATACAGAAATTATATGCACGTTTTCTAATCTCTATAACATGTTAAATTATCGCCATGACCATATATTGTTGAGGAAATTACAAGAATGTATTATTTTCTAAAACATTTTTGAACTAAATCTCTCAAATAAACCTTCTTTCAACCAAATTTATATTTTAAAAAACTTATTTCAAATAAGTCCATTTTATCAAACCCTAATCTAATTAGTCCATTAATTATAACTTAAATAACATTTGCTACACCTTCATCTTCAAAACTTTGCCCACTTTCTACCATTTGTGTTGCCCTCCTTCGCCTCCCTCCCTCCAACAACAGCAAGTCTCGCGTCGCCCCTCTCCGCCTCCTTCATCTGCTTACGCATTAATAAAGCGAAGCACAACTCTTCTTTTTTTTTTAATAGATGAAGCACAACTCTTCTAAATGAATGGAATCAAATGAAACTGAATTGAATTTGACCGAGAGAAAAAAAGAACTAACAGAACAAGAATAAAACATGCATCGTGTACATTATTGAAGCACACTTTACGTAATTGATGATGCTCATTCCTTGTACTATAGCGAATTCCAACGCCTGCTCGTTGCTATCGTAAAATCAGGAACAAATGGAAAGCTTTAGAAATCGAAAACTTCAGAATTGAAACACAAATTTGGCCGATAATTCTCCAATTGAATGGATGAATCAACGTGGATGATAATGAAAAAAATTACATGCACCGATAAATTTTAAGCAAGCAACACGTAGCGGTGCATGTAAATCAACGAGGATGATAACAAAAAAAATTACACGCACCGATAAATTTTAAGCAAGCAACACATCGGTGCATGTAAATTACATGCACCGCTAGTCTATTGGTGCATGTAAATTACATGCACCGATAGACTCAAATACTGTCTTTAACCAAAAATATAGTATATTGGTGCATCAATGCATCACCGCCTATCGGTGCATGTAAATTACATGCACAATAGACTCATATGGTGCATGTGAGTCATGCGATGCATGTAATTTACATGCACCACACGAGACTAACAATGAATTACCTAGCGGTGCATGTAAATTACATGCACCGATAGACTCAAGTATTGTCTTTGACAAAAAATATTGTATATTGGTGCATCAATGCATCACCGCCTATTGGTGCACGTAAATTACATGCACCTATATACTCATATGGTGCATGTAATTTACATGCACCACACGAGACTAATAAAGAATTACCCAGTGGTGCATGTAATTTACATGCATCGCTAGTCTAGTGGTGCATGCAAATTACATGCACCGATAGACGTAGGTAGAAATATGAGTATGTAGCTTTTTATGCAAGGAAATCAAACGATTGACGATCAGAACTGAGTTTCTTACTTTCTCCACTCAATAATTTGCATGCAGAACATTGATTGTGGTGGCCGTTTTAATCTCCTTGCTTTTCGTTGATCAATCGCTACATTTGGGTTCTGTTCGAGCGAAAGGCAATTATTGAAGTGGCCCGCTGATTGTAACTGTTAAAAGCTACAAAAATCAATTCGTTGATTAAATTCGAAGTGGTGAATTAATGGCGCAATTTTTGTCCGCAAAGCACCTCTTCAATGATTTTATATGCACTGTCAATTGAATTACATTCTCTTTGTGATATTACATCCAGTACCCGGGTTGAACCAGTAGACTCGGGTTTACGGAGGAATGATTTCTGGTTTTGAATGCTTTTTACGACGATTAAAGCGACGAATTTGGGAAGAAGTTGTGTTTGTGTTGATTTATAGAAGAGAGAAAAACACGTAAATGATGAGAGATGGCTGTGCATGGAAATTTTTGTCTATTTGTAGCGAAATGGATCTAGTTAAAAGAATTTTTTTGAGTGACTGTGCCGAAAGATTTTTTATCTAATGATAGCGGCCCAAAATTTTTCTATATTATTTTTTGTTTTTTTTAACGTCATGACCATATATTGTTAGTCGACGAAATCCTTAAATTAATCGATTTGACATGACCCGGCATGTTTTGTCGTGTAATTTATTTTTCCTTTACATAAATCAAATATATGGAAACTCTAATATTGTGCCATTGATTAGTATATATACTTGAATAAATAATAATTGATGTACACAAAAAAAATGATATCTCAATTGATGTGACCTTAAATTCTCTGTGTTTGGATAGAGTGTGTAAGAGAAAATTAAAAAGACACACACAAAAAATTTAAGTGAAAAACCTAAAATAATGAAGGAAAAGCACGAGATATTGTCCGGTATAAATTATTTACTATGAATATTGACATGCTACATGATTTTTGACACGAAATACGAATAACAAATTTTCAAATAAGAATACTAGAAAAATAAAATAAAAGATCGAACAGACTTTGACATGCTCTCTTCGGAGTCTTTTCTTGTTTCAAAAGTCCAACCTCTTACAATGAGACAATAGGTGTGTATTTATAGTGTTAATTTCGGTGAGTGGCATGCGAGAAACCTGGAACATGATATCCCTCGATCACGGCGTCATGAATTCAAAACGTGTCCGAGAAATCCACGTGCCATTAACGTACGTTCGTCCGCACAGGTTAATTTGTCAGTTATATTCGGGTCTTCCGCTATAGTTTTGACCAAAAAGCCGAGCAGGTTAAATAGGGCCCGGCTACCTTGTGCTCGAGGTTTTATCAACGATATATTTATGTTCGGTATTTATAGGGGATTTTACCCGAGGAAACGGATTCATCATATGACATCACACATCATTGTCAAATGCAAACTGTGACTCGTACACGACAACAAGATTTAGACCTGGTGATTGTAATCTATTTTATCCATGTAAGAGGTATCGGGTACAAATACTCCTCCATCCCCTAAAATTTTATATAAAAAAAGTGTCGCGTACACACTTGCTACTCAAACCATTTCTATTCTCATGAATGTCCGGCTATAATTAGGGCAGAAATATATATAAGAATGTAAGTTATGATTAATTTTACTTATATATGATAGTGCATTATAGCCGTGAAGATAAGTTTTTTGTGGTAGAAGTTAAATATTTACTGTGATGACCCATTCATGCCCCCATTCAATATAATTCAATTTGTCTTCAATGATATTTAAGTGCATAACTTAAATCATGACATGCCAATCAATTACCTTCAATGACATTTAGTGGCTTGCTCAAATCATGACATTAGATGACCAAAATTACGGAATACAATTGACTGCCCATACGTTAAAAAAAACACCTCGAGAATCATGGAAACGAGAAAGGAAAGTGACCAAATCCGAGGGATCCGATTAAATTATGATATTATGAGGATTGCATATTATATTAAGTGGGATCCTACCAAGAATCAACGTTGTTGAAATTCTCACACAACCTCACAATAATTTCGAAAACTTCTAACAAGAGAAGCAGTGGTTCGCATTGTTTTAGCAATCGGAATCCATTCAAACGTACTTCAAATCTTCAACAAATGATGGGCTTTTTCTAAGACCATTTCTTCGTTTTGAAATCTTAAGTATGTGTTAAAGATTCGATTGAACATGAATTCTTAATATGGTTTGGATCTGAAAATTTATGAGATATGATTATGAACGTAAGGGCTTCGAGCAAAGTGCTACGTGTTTAGGAGCCACCTCTTGATCGGTGGGGCAAAGCGTTACATGCATGAAAGCCACCTCATGAATCTTAAGAACAAAGTGTTATATATACGGGAGCCACCTCTTAAATCTATAGGAGCCGATATGTGATTATGTATATGTGACGTGTTTGTAGAGTGTGAACAACTATGAATATATGTCTCAACTTTTTATGTGTGTTGATAAAGAATTGTTCAAAAGCTTTTTGTGTATATATGTATATGTTTTACCATGTGCGATTCCCCCTACTTACTAAGTGTTTCCCAAACAATTATCCCTCTTACCTTCCCTCCCCTTACATTCCCTCCCATATAAGAATGAAGAGGAGATCAAAGAAGATGAATAAGAGCACTTTTAGGGATGGTGATCTACGAAAAAATCTCGGGACTTTCATTAACTCTTTATTTACACTTCCACAAACTCTATTAGATGTGAGATGCTTTGCAATTGGTTTTTCAGTTGTAAAGAAAATCATATATTTATGGAGTAAAAAGACTGTTTTTTCATAGATTTGAACTACATGTCTTGTTGCATTCGAATTTTACATTTAGATTCAACACTGCTGTCATCCGTTCGGATCTCGGGGTATGCCATTTTAGTGGTATCAGAGTAAACTATGTTCCATAATTCCGCTGGGAAAGGTTTTTGGTCGATATAAAAATACCAGATCATAAATCCCGATTAAAATAGACCAACTGAATAAATCGAAAATCAGTTGGGAATCGTAATTGCAATATGTTTTTATTTTTAAAAATAAATATTTTGAAAAATAGGTAACCCTAAGCTTCTAGAGCCGCAATCCCTCACCAATCGATCGACCCACCATCATGATCGCCTCCCTCAGATGAACTCACTGCCCAAATATCTGACCAATTTAACATCGTTTGCCCAGTCGAATTCGCGATCGTAAACTCGTGCAGCAACCCTCATTCTTATTTCCGATTCCGACACCACTAGACATGGATCAATGCAGTAAACATGTCATCATGATGCCCGTAACCCGAAGGCCAAATGCCCTTGACCAATTTAAAGTTCCAGTCGCCGGACAATCACCAAATGTGAGCGAAGGTCGACTAGCCAAGAATCCTAAATCACAGAAAGTTCGATCGTTGATTTCTCCATCATTGTTACACCTTTTTCTAATTAACCTTGGAGCATTAATCCTCCTGTTGTGCCTGACAAAACCCCTATATCAATGCAAATTACAGTCAAGAATCAATGGCTAATTTTCGGACCGAAATTCAAACTATACGAACTCTAATGTCCGGAAATTCGACCTATTATTTCCTCTCACATTCGAACACCAATTTCAAATTAACTTTAGGTAATTGATCCCCATTGCATGGGCATAAAGGCCCCCTATCAAAATTGATTTACAAACAAAGAAAGATGTCCACTTTCAGGCTAAATTCACGGCCTAGATTCGTGACTCGTGAAATATTCGATCGTCGATTTTTCCGTCGTCTGAACACCAAATTCAAATTAATTTGGGTTACGTATCCTCGTAACATGCGCATGATCTTGTAATATTAATATGGTTGATGATGATGGCTTGAATTGTACACCAAATCATTTAATATTTTAATGGTTAAATGGTAGTGTTTCAAAATCGTATCAGATTTCTTGGGTGCTTTGCTACAGGTTGACTCGGTTACCTTTTATAATTCTTGTTAATGTTCAGCCAAAAACGTTCGATTAATTAATTGAAAACAAGTTCAATCAGCTTCAAGAAAAATCAACGGCAACAGTAGCCAGGCATCGCTAAATAATAAATATCCTTGAAAATATAATTTTTATGTGTCGTAATCGATGTGAATTATAAAATAACAGTTTATCTCCTATAGTTTATAAATATTTGTAAAATATCTTAAAATATGTTTTACAAACCATCACAAGAGATAAGTGTCTATTAAAGATACCATTGAGGTGAAAAATGTCTGCCTATTATTTATAATATGCGACGTAAATTAGCTCAATATATATATATAAAATAAAATAAATTACAATTACAATTGATATCATCTAAATTTGCGATGACTTGCTGATATCAATAGAGAGGGGGTTCACCTCTCTTTCTCCTCCAACACTCAATATAACAGCCGGGGTATTAGCAAATATCCTCTGCAATGACCTGAAAATACGAAGCAAATGTGAGAAGGGGCCGGAAGTTATTCCGGCGGGTCCCCTCCGACGCTCAAGTCAGGCGAGAGAATATGAAGAGAATATATGCTGTAAGTGAAAGCAATTATAACATTGGTCTTAATCAATACTCCAAACCTGGTATTTATAGGCGGAAACCTAAGAGTAGTATGGCAACAAGGACTCTTTCCATGTTTATCCAAATCTTACCCAGATATGTCAAGATCCTGATAATACAATCAAATCCCTGATATTGCTCCGCATATCTAGGACCAGATATCTTGGGGAACTGGTTTCCTTGCTGAGCGCCGGCAGCAACAAGGGAAATGAGGAGAGCTCGGCCTATCAGCTCGGGCTCTCAAAAGAGGTCTCACGTTGAGTTACGGGAGGGAAACAGGTAAGGCGAAACAGGTCGGCCAAACAGGTCAGGCCTCGCAAAAGAGCTCGGATGGGTAGGCGAGGTCTCGCCGAAGAATGACGAGTAACATGCCTTGGAGCTAGGTCGGCTCGTCAGGTGGTATCTTCTAGCGGGTATCTGTAAGGACCCTAATCCTTAAGTACGGAATAAAGGCATAATAAATAAATGATCAGAGTAGAGTAAACAAGTTGAGTCTATGAGCTTAAGCATTTACATGCCAAAATAAAGGACTACCAAAAGGATTAATTACATTCCAACAAATGAATGTATCCACTATAGTTTTACGCTACTCCTAGAGTAGGCACTATACAAAAGAATCCTGTCCTTTCATCTACCAAAGATGCTCGTGAAGCTCACTGTCTCAACCCGTTCAAGCCCATCTATCATGCCAAAAAGGTACCTACAAGGACAACCCCCAAACATGAGCAATAATAATCATTCATATTCAACACAATATGAAGATAAAGCGTAAATGCATAATCAATATAAAACACTTCCTGTTTTCCCATGCATTTCAAACGCTTCCCGTTTGGTTGTCCCTGCACCATAACTCATGAGTATAATCAACAGATTATTTTTAATGGCCAAAACATGTCATGACATCATATACCATCTCAACTGTACCACATATTGGTCACCATTCCCTAGCCTGTCCATCACAGTGTATTTTAATGCCCCTCGCTTATATTCATATGGGCGGCATAGGATAACCTCGCTACAATGGACATGCGGCGCTCCCACCCCTCGCTTCACAGAGAGCGGCAAATACCCTTTCCTCGCCCCATATGACAACCACGCTCAAATGTGACATGCGGCGCTCCCACCCCTCGCTTCACATTTAGCGGAACCAATACAAAAAGCGGCAAGCATTAAAATCATCAAAGGATGACCACGACTCATGGGATGTGCATCCAATAATCATAATATGCATCTAACATCAATATGCATAAATTACCATGTCTATGCATCCACAATGCAATACCTCATATGGCATAAATCAACATGTATATGCATCCACAATGCAATACCACATATATACTCGCATCCACAATGCATAAACAATGAGCATATAAAATACATGTTACCGTTGGGTGCCCGTACGTCCACTACGTACCTTTCCAAAAGTGGAATATGGTAGGACTTCAATTCCTCGGCTGTGTTGCCACCTGGGTTGGTTCTACATATTCACACAGATCAATATTAGAACCCAATAATAGTCCAATTACCAAAAATCCACAAAATAGCCAAAAAAAAAACCAAGGCAAAACATTTCTGGGGCTGGCGATCGATCGGCCCTTTCACCCGATCGATCGCGAGTCTGCACCCCGAGGCCATCGCCTCACTGCCCGTCTCGATCGATCGGGCACCCATGCCGATCGATCGGGAAAACGTCTCGATCGATCGGGAATTTTCTCGATCGATCGGGAAGCCCGAAAATTTCCCACTTTCCTTACTGCCGAGCTCGATCGATCGGGAGCTATTCTCGATCGATCGAGAAATGCTGAAAAGGCGAGAAATCGCCATTAATGTGCACAGAATCTTCCCAAACCACATATAAACCATAATACTCCAACCCAATAACCCAAAAACACCCATATACAACATAAACTTCCAAAATACACCTTAAAACAACCATAAATCCCACCATTAACCAAACCCACAACAACCCAACAAAACTCATTTCAAAATCCTTCAAAAACATACCAACTCAAACAAAACCTTACAAAATTAAAGCATGAGGTACCCATACCTCTTGGGGATCTCAAATCACCCAAAATGCTCCACAAAACAAGATTTTGCAAGGACTTCTATCCACCCAAAGGCTGGAACTCGAAAATGAAGGAGGGAGAGGGTTTGTGGGTTTTGATTTGGTAAAGTGAAAGTGATTTGGTAAAGTGGGGTTTGGGTATATAAGAGATGGTTTTAATTAAAATACATACCAACAATTCCATGGTGTATAAAACACCCCAACATGATATTTTTCAAAGCATTTACTCAAAATGCACCAAATATCAATTAAACACATGATTTCTCATAAATTGCTACTAAAGGCAAATAAATCATGCTTCCCATAATATTTACCCAACATGCACCACATGCACCCTAAAATGCAATCCCGGGTCACCCCTGTCCACATGACCATGCATTTCCATAAGGTAAATAAATCCCAAAACATAATCAATTACCACATAATTAATCATGTAAACACAATTAAAGCCAAATAGCAATTAACCATTTCGGGGATGTCACAATACTCCCCTACTTATAAGATTTCGTCCTCGAAATCACATGCACTTACCCCAACAGAAACTAAACATAAACTCATACCAGAGAATAGTTCCGGGTAGTGCTGCACCATATGCTGCTCCGTCTCCCACGTAGCCTCCTCGACACCCCTGCGATCCCACTGAACTTTGATCATCGGTATCACTTTGTTCCGAAGTCTACGGTCTGCTCTGTCCAGAATTCTAACAGGCCGTTCCACATAAGATACATCTGACTCTAACTGAACTTCGGAAGGCTGTAACACGTGAGACGGATCCGGCTCATACTTTCGCAGCATCGATACATGAAACACATCATGTATCCCAGATAAAGAAGGCGGCAAAGCCAGTCGGTAAGCCAATGTGCCAATGCGCTGCAAAATCTCGTACGGTCCCACAAACCTCGGAGACAGTTTCCCGCGCATCCCAAACCGCACAACGCCTCTGAAAGGCGAGATCTTCAAAAAGACCTTATCTCCCAACTGAAACTCTAACGGTCTCCGCCGTTTATTTGCATAAGCTGCCTGTCTGTCTTGGGCTGCTTTCATTTTCTGCCTTATAGTCTTTATCTTCTCTTCCATTTCCCGGATCAACTCAGGCCCTCCGACTGATCTACTGTCCAAATCATCCCAACACAAGGGTGATCTACATCGTCTGCCATAAAGAGCTTCAAACGGAGCCATCTGAATACTCGCCTGGTAGCTATTGTTATACGAAAACTCTACCAAAGGCACTGAATCCTGCCAAGAGACATCGAACTCCAGAACGCAAGCTCTCAACATGTCCTCGAGCGTCTGAATCGTACGCTCGGTCTGGCCATCCGTCTGAGGATGATAAGCAGTGCTCAATCTGACCTCAGTTCCCAAAGCTGACTGAAGGCCTTCCCAAAAATGAGATGTGAATCGCGGATCTCGATCTGACACAATAGAAACAGGGATCCCATGCAATCTCACCACATCTCTAATATACAACTGCGCCATCCTCAAAAATGTGAAAGTCATGCTGTAGGGGATAAAGTGGGCTACCTTGGTCAATCTGTCCACAATCACCCAAATAGCATCGAAGCCTGAAGCACTCCTCGGCAAATGAGTCACGAAGTCCATGGAAATGTGCTCCCACTTCCACTTCGGTATTTCCAAGCTTCTCAACTCGCCGCCAGGCCTCTGTCTCTCTGCCTTAACCTGCTGGCAGATCAAACACCTCTTCACAAAAGCGACGACATCGGACTTCATTCTCTTCCACCAAAACTGACCACGCAGATCTCTGTACATCTTCTTCCCGCCTGGGTGGATGCTAAGTCTGCTACTGTGAGCTCGCTCCAAGATTCCCTTACGTAACTCTGGCGTACTTGGAACCACCCAGCGGTTACCCAATCTCAAAGATCCGTCGTCGGCCACTCTGAACTTCGTCGGCTGACCAAGATGCACTATAGACAACCATCTCTGAACCTCAGCATCTGATCTCTGAGCTCTCCTGATGTTCTCATAAATATCTGGCTCAGCTAATAAGGTAGAGACATACACTGGTGATGCATCTATGTCAAAATCATAGCCCAGATGGCAATAGGAGGTCATCATAGCCGACAAATAAATGACGTCCTCAGCAGAACTCCTCACTTTCCGGCTCAAAGCGTCTGCTGTCAAATTGGCTTTCCCGGGATGGTACTCTATCTCGCAATCATAGTCCTTGAGTAGGTCCATCCATCTCCTCTGTCTCATGTTCAGCTCCGCCTGGGTAAATAGAAACTTGAGGCTCTTGTGATCCGTGTATATGGTGAATGAAGTGCCAGATAAGTAATGCCTCCAGATCTTCAGGGCGAAGATGATAGCCGCCAATTCCAAGTCATGAACTGGATATCTGGTCTCATGCGGCTTCAACTGTCTCGATGCATAAGCTACCACATGCTTATCTTGCATCAGAACACATCCAAGGCCCTGCAGTGATGCATCCGTATACAGAACAAATCTGGAGTTCTCCGTCGGGATCACTAACACTGGTGCCGTCGTCAACCGGTGCTTTAACTCCTGAAAGCTCTCCTCACAAGCTTCTGACCAAAAGAAAGGCACACCCTTCTGAGTCAACTGAGTCAGCGGCTTGGCAATCTTCGAAAAGCCCTCAACAAAACGCCGATAATACCCGGCCAAACCAAGAAAACTCCGAATCTCAGGCACAGAAGTGGGGGCAGCCCACTCCATCACAGCCTCAATCTTCTTGGGGTCCACTGATATCCCACTGCTCGAAATGACATGCCCCAGAAACACTACACTGCTCAGCCAAAACTCGCACTTACTGAGCTTAGCATACAACTGATGCTCTCTAAGAATCTGAAGCACTGTCCTCAAGTGTTTCACATGATCTTCCTCACTCCGGGAGTAGATAAGAATGTCGTCAATAAACACGATGACGAACTGATCAAGATACTGCTGAAACACTCTGTTCATCAGACTCATAAAGACGGCCGGGGCGTTCGTCACACCGAACGGCATCACTAAGAACTCATAATGCCCGTATCGAGTCCGGAACGCTGTCTTTTGCACATCTTCCTCTCTGACCCGAATCTGATGAAACCCGGATCTCAAATCAATCTTGCTATACACCCTGGTACCTTGCAACTGATCAAACAAGTCGTCTATCCTTGGGAGAGGATACTTGTTCTTCACTGTAGCCTTGTTCAGCTGCCGGTAATCGATGCACAACCGCATCGAACCGTCCTTCTTCTTCACAAAGAGAACTGGTGCGCCCCATGGCGACACGCTCGGGCGTATATAACCCTTGTCAAGGAGATCCTGCAACTGCTCTTTCAACTCTCTCAACTCCGCCGGTGCCATCCTATAAGGTGCACGAGAGATAGCGGATGTCCCTGGCAACAACTCGATCCCAAACTCAACTTCCCTAGCCGGTGGAAATCCTGGGATCTCTTCTGGAAATACATCAGCAAATTCTGCCACAACTGGTACATCCTCAACCCTCAGTTCTTTACTCTTTCCAGACGTGTCCACGGTATAAATAAGATAGCCCGTGTGCCCACGTTCCAACAGCTGAGACATCTTGATCGCTGAAATCAACGGAATCTTCGCACGAGACCCGTTGCCAAAGAAAGTCCACTGACTGCCCAACTCAGGTCTGAACTTCACTGTCCTCTGTCGGCAATCTACCACTGCCTGATATCTGTTCAGAACATCAATACCCAAGATGCAGTCGAAGTCTGACATACCCAGCACAATCAAGTCTGATCTCAACTCGTTGTCCTCAAAATAAATGAGGCAGTCTGCCATAAACTGATCAGCAACAACATTTCTTCCAGTGGGTGTCGAGACTAGGAGAGGCGTGGGTAAAGAAGACGTGCGCATATGGTGTCTTTCCACAAATCCCACAGACACAAAGGAATGGGAGGCACATGTATCTATCAAAACAAAAGCAGGGTACGTAAATAAATGGCACGTACCGGCAATCACCTCCTCCGGGGCTGCCTGAGCCTGCTCCCTGGTCAGTGCATATACTTGCCCCTGGGGTGGTCCCACTGTCTGACCTCCCGATGGACGAGGCCCAAACTGCTGCCTCTGCTGCACTGTCCTATCCTCAAACCTTGGCCTACTGCCCTGATACTCTGACTGGCCTCCCCTGGTGGGACAATACCGAGCAATGTGGCCCATCTTGCCACAGACATAACATGCAGGGCACTTGTTTGAAGAATGTGGTCCTCCACAATTATTACACCTCGGCTCTCCCGGCCTATCCCCTTGTGAAGACCCTCGATTGGCCGACCAATTTCCTTTCTTGCCATCCTGTTTCTGACCAAAATGTTTCTTCCCACCATACCGTGAAGATGAAGAGGCACCACGGGGCTTAAATGGCTCACCCCGAGGCCTCAAACTGTCACTAGTCTGCCTCTGTTGCGGTACCGGTGGTGGCATGGCATAAGCTCCCACTCCTAGCTCAGCAAGCTCCGCTCTTGTGAGAGCATCATCAAAAGAAGTTGGGTTATTGATGATAACCCGGTCATAGAGCTCCGGTCGCAGTCCTTTCATGAAATTTCTCATCTTGGCACGTCCATCAGAGGCAATATGGGGGACATACCTAAGTAGTGATGAGTACTGTGTGGCATAGTCTGCCACTGTCATGTTCCCCTGCCTCAGACTTGTAAATTCATCCTCTTTTGTTTGTCTTGCTGCCGCGGAGAAGTATCGGTTCAAGAACCTGGTCCTGAAGAGCGTCCAGTCAATCACAGCACCCAGTGCTCTCATCTCCATCACTGTGCTCCTCCACCACATCAATGGTTTCTTAGCCAACTGGAACTCCGCCAGCCTCAGCCAAGCAGTAATAGCACACGGAGCCGATACAAAGATCTGTTCAAGTCTCTCCAGCCACTCTTCAGCTTCTTCTCCGGACTCTGTCCCCTCAAACCGGGGCGGATGATAAGACAGAAACTGAGTCAAGCTAATCTCACCCGGTAGCAATAACTGGACCACTGGTTCCATTCCTACAGCCGGTGGAGGTAGAGGATTAGCCTGTCCAATACTCGCATTTACACTCCCAACATCTCCGACTTCCTCATTAGCAGCCATGCTGTAACACAAATGTTAACAACAATCCAAAGCAATATATAACATGTCGTTAGATAACAGGAGTGACATAAGCATGTTAGTATAACAGGATATACAGTAATATGCACCACATGCATAAACATGCTTCAAATGTAAGCACCTAGCCAACCATGCTAAGGCTACCCTTCACTCGTTCCCGGGTTCTCTAACCACTGCTCTGATACCACTAATGTAAGGACCCTAATCCTTAAGTGCGGAATAAAGGCATAATAGAGCTAAATAAATGATCAGAGTAGAGTAAACAAGTTGAGTCTATGAGCTTAAGCATTTACATGCCAAAATAAAGGACTACCAAAAGGATTAATTACATTCCAACAAATGAATGTATCCACTATAGTTTTACGCTACTCCTAGAGTAGGCACTATACAAAAGAATCCTGTCCTTTCATCTACCAAAGATGCTCGTGAAGCTCACTGTCTCAACCCGTTCAAGCCCATCTATCATGCCAAAAAGGTACCTACAAGGACAACCCCCAAACATGAGCAATAATAATCATTCATATTCAACACAATATGAAGATAAAGCGTAAATGCATAATCAATATAAAACACTTCCTGTTTTCCCATGCATTTCAAACGCTTCCCGTTTGGTTGTCCCTGCACCATAACTCATGAGTATAATCAACAGATTATTTTTAATGGCCAAAACATGTCATGACATCATATACCATCTCAACTGTACCACATATTGGTCACCATTCCCTAGCCTGTCCATCACAGTGTATTTTAATGCCCCTCGCTTATATTCATATGGGCGGCATAGGATAACCTCGCTACAATGGACATGCGGCGCTCCCACCCCTCGCTTCACAGAGAGCGGCAAATACCCTTTCCTCGCCCCATATGACAACCACGCTCAAATGTGACATGCGGCGCTCCCACCCCTCGCTTCACATTTAGCGGAACCAATACAAAAAGCGGCAAGCATTAAAATCATCAAAGGATGACCACGACTCATGGGATGTGCATCCAATAATCATAATATGCATCTAACATCAATATGCATAAATTACCATGTCTATGCATCCACAATGCAATACCTCATATGGCATAAATCAACATGTATATGCATCCACAATGCAATACCACATATATACTCGCATCCACAATGCATAAACAATGAGCATATAAAATACATGTTACCGTTGGGTGCCCGTACGTCCACTACGTACCTTTCCAAAAGTGGAATATGGTAGGACTTCAATTCCTCGGCTGTGTTGCCACCTGGGTTGGTTCTACATATTCACACAGATCAATATTAGAACCCAATAATAGTCCAATTACCAAAAATCCACAAAATAGCCAAAAAAAAAACCAAGGCAAAACATTTCTGGGGCTGGCGATCGATCGGCCCTTTCACCCGATCGATCGCGAGTCTGCACCCCGAGGCCATCGCCTCACTGCCCGTCTCGATCGATCGGGCACCCATGCCGATCGATCGGGAAAACGTCTCGATCGATCGGGAATTTTCTCGATCGATCGGGAAGCCCGAAAATTTCCCACTTTCCTTACTGCCGAGCTCGATCGATCGGGAGCTATTCTCGATCGATCGAGAAATGCTGAAAAGGCGAGAAATCGCCATTAATGTGCACAGAATCTTCCCAAACCACATATAAACCATAATACTCCAACCCAATAACCCAAAAACACCCATATACAACATAAACTTCCAAAATACACCTTAAAACAACCATAAATCCCACCATTAACCAAACCCACAACAACCCAACAAAACCCATTTCAAAATCCTTCAAAAACATACCAACTCAAACAAAACCTTACAAAATTAAAGCATGAGGTACCCATACCTCTTGGGGATCTCAAATCACCCAAAATGCTCCACAAAACAAGATTTTGCAAGGACTTCTATCCACCCAAAGGCTGGAACTCGAAAATGAAGGAGGGAGAGGGTTTGTGGGTTTTGATTTGGTAAAGTGAAAGTGATTTGGTAAAGTGGGGTTTGGGTATATAAGAGATGGTTTTAATTAAAATACATACCAACAATTCCATGGTGTATAAAACACCCCAACATGATATTTTTCAAAGCATTTACTCAAAATGCACCAAATATCAATTAAACACATGATTTCTCATAAATTGCTACTAAAGGCAAATAAATCATGCTTCCCATAATATTTACCCAACATGCACCACATGCACCCTAAAATGCAATCCCGGGTCACCCCTGTCCACATGACCATGCATTTCCATAAGGTAAATAAATCCCAAAACATAATCAATTACCACATAATTAATCATGTAAACACAATTAAAGCCAAATAACAATTAACCATTTCGGGGATGTCACAGTATCACAGTCCCCCCTCCCTGTCGAGCTGACGTTGTAGACCAGAAGCTCGTATGTGCTGAGTTATCCTGACGAGCCAATTCTTGAAAATAGCAAAACTTGATTTAGGCGGGAACTAACGGCTACAAAATTTGAATTTTAAATTGAAATTGTGACCGTTGGGCTCCCCTCCCGATTCCCGAGGCTAATCTAGACCGTACAGCGCATCAAGGATCAACGGCCAGGATTCGTTGAGGTCTCCCTATATATATACCACTCCGGGTCCCTCATTATCCACTTTTGCCATTTTCGAAACAGATCGGATCCGACCTCTTTAGCTTGCCATTTTTATTTCTGAAAACTCCTAGGTACGTTTTCTCAGCTGTTTTTGTTACAATGTCTTCACCTCAATTGTTTCCTTCCCCTCTTACTGACGAGGAGCTTAGAGCGGTAGATCAGTACGACTCATTTTATCCCGAAGGGATTGCCCTTCCTGAGGGAGTTGAGCCCCTTGAAGAAGTGGTGCGCACTGAGGCTCCCCAGGAAGCTGGGACCTCAGCCGAACCCGACCTTCAAGTGACTGAGGTCAGCCCTCCACTTAGATCAGAGTCGCCTCCAGGCAATTATCCTTGGTATGAACTTTATGTTCCTGTCTTGGATGAGTCAGATGAGGCCAAAATACGACAGGTCAGCCAAGCCCCTTCTGATTATGAATTCATCTTCCCTTCTTCTTCTCAACGACCCAACCAACCTCCTCAGGGTTTTTTACCTTCTACCGCGGTCAGCTAGAAGGGGGTTTACGTTTTCCTCTTCCTGAATTCTTTCAAGAGTTCAGTAGTTTTTATCAGTTAAACCTTGGCCAATTTTCTCCCAACTCCTTCCGAATTTTGTGTAGTCTCGTAGTTATCTTTAAGGCGTTAGGCTTACCTTATGACCACCCCACCCTCTCTTATTTTTTTCACATCAAGAGATCAGATGAGGGCCCCTGGTATGTCACCAGCCGACCTGGCTGTGCATTTGTTGGGGGTTATCCTAGCAAAATCAAAGACTGGAAAAATGAGTTCTTTTTTGTAAAGCCCTCCCAGCCCTGGGTCTGCTGCTCTGATTGGCTTGAACATCTCCCGGCTCTCCCCTCTCCTTCTAAAAATTTCAAAAAGAGCACCGCCTTCTGAGATGTGATGAACGCCATAGGAGGTCACTGTTTTAATTCATCTAAGCTGGTGGTGGAGGATCTGCTTTGTTTTGCTGGGCTGAGTCCAGCTGATCTGACCTTAAGGGGGAGAGCCGGTACTGGTTCTAACATGCTTTAACAATTATTTTATTCACGTGTATTTTGTTCGGTGTGACTGAACTATGTATCTGTTTATACAGAAGACAGAGTTATGAACTCATTAGTGCTGAAAGCTATTCAGAAGAGGAAGCAAAAACAGGGCCAACCCCCAGCAGCCGAGGGAGTCACCATTGTGGATGTCGGAGGTGAGAGCCCCCCCGAAGATGTAGCCCAGCTATCCCGGAAAAGACCGGCAGCTCCTGGGGGTTCGTCAGGGTCTACTGCTGTTGAAGCTCATCCTTTGAGGCAAGTTCGGTCACGCACAGATCCGTCCGACCTCCCTTCAACGGGTGAGAAAGGGGGTGCACCAGCTCGTGTGGAGAGATGTCGTGAGCGGGTGATGGAAGCTTACAGAGGTGGTGTACGACTAGTTGGGGAAGGCCCGAGCACCGTTGCCTTAGCTGTGGCTCGTGATCTTCCCAATACTGAGGATGCCCTTTATATGAGCCAACTGAGCTGGGGGGACCTGATGACCCGAACTGGGAGCCGTCTGACCGAGTCTATGCTCTTGATGGGTGAGTTTATGTCAAGGGCAAATATGATCCGAAGACAATCCTTGAAAGATGCCAAGGTCTTCGATAATATGCAAGACACCCTTGCTGAGGCCAAATCTCTTCATGAGAAAGACATCTCGGAGCTGAAAACTCAGGTTGAGATGGGGGCCGTCGCTGTGGCCGAGGCTCGTTCTTTGGTTGAGGTCCAGAAACGTCAACATGAGACTGAGCTCCGGGAGCTGCGTAATGAGTTAGCTTTAGCTAAAGGGCTAGCTACTTCTGCTGAGCAGGAACTAGCTAAATCTTTAAAGGAGGCGGCCGAGGAGAAACAAAAGTCTGAGGAGTTGGTAGGAGAGAAACTCCTTACTTTTATTGAGGCTGGTTTCCAGGGATGTCTTAGCCAGATCAAAGAACGTGGCTGTCTTGTGCCTGACGTCTCTTTAGATTTTCTAGACGTAGAGAAAGTAGCTGCCTCTCTCCCCCCTGATCTATAGACGTAATTTCCTCAGATTGTTCTCTTATTTAATGTTATTTCTGTTTTACCGTTCCTGTCATTTTTTGTGGCGGACCAAGCATGTCGTAGCTCGGATTAGCTTAATAATTTACCACGTAATGACAAACATTAAACAGATAGGACCAAGTTAGATACAGATCGGCCTGGTTTAATAATGTACCAAATAATGTCAAACATTAAACAGCTGGGACCAAGGGCGATGCAGCTCGGCCTGGCGTAATAATTTACCCAATAATGTCAAACATTAAACAGCTGGGACCAAGAGCGACATAGCTCGGCTGGGTCTAATAATTTACCAATTATTGACAAACATAACACAGCTGGGACCAAGAGCGACATAGCTCGGCTGGGTCTAATAATTTACCAATTATTAACAAACATTACCCAGCTGGGACCAAGGGCGATGCAGCTCGGCCTGGCGTAATAATTCACCGCATAATTGCAAACATTAAACAGCTGGGACCAAGGGTGAAGTAGCTCGGCCTGGTCTAATAATTTACCAATTATTGACAAACATTACCCAACTGGGACCAATGGCGATGCAGCTCGGCCTGGCGTAATAATTTACCGCATAATTGCAAACATTAAACAGCTGGGACCAAGGGTGAAGTAGCTCGGCCTGGTCTAATAATTTACCAATTATTGACAAACATTACACAGCTGGGACCAAGGGTGAAGTAGCTCGGTCTGGTCTAATAATTTACCAATGCTCCTGAGGCAGGTGGCACACCCATGCTCCTGGCGTGACCAGGGCTGAGCTCGTGCTCCTGAGGCAGATGGCACACCCATGCTCCTGGCGTGACCAGGGCTGAGCTCGTGCTTGCACACCAATGCTCCTGGCGTGACCAAGGCTGAGCTCGTGCTTGCACACCCATGCTCCTGGCGTGACCAGGGCTGAGCTCGTGCTTCTGCGGTTGGTTGCACACCCATGCTCCTGGCGTGACCAGGGCTGAGCTCGTGCTTGCACACCCATGCTCCTGGCGTGACCAGGGCTGAGCTCGTGCTTGCACACCCATGCTCCTGGCGTGACCAGGGCTGAGCTCGTGCTTGCACACCCATGCTCCTGGCGTGGCCAGGGCTGAGCTCGTGCTTCTGAGGTTGGTTGCACACCCATGCTCCTGGCGTGACCAAGGCTGAGCTCGTGCTTGCACACCCATGCTCCTGGCGTGACCAGGGCTGAGCTCGTGCTTGCACACCCATGCTCCTGGCGTGGCCAGGGCTGAGCTCGTGCTTCTGAGGTTGGTTGCACACCCATGCTCCTGGCGTGACCAGGGCTGAGCTCGTGCTCCTCAGGTAGGTTGAAAACCCTTTTCCTGGTTGTACAATATCTGGCAAAAATTATAAAACTTTGTATAATAAGAGTATATTGTCCAAAAACAAAAACAATCTTCGCTAAAATTTAAATAGCTGAACTAAGAATAATATTTTCGGAGATGGTAAGCGTTCCATGGTCTTTTCAACATCTTCCCATCAGGACCTTCTAGGTAGTAAGCTCCTGAGCTTAGCTTTTCAACAATCTTGAAGGGACCCTCCCATTTAGGGTCAAGCTTGCCCACTTGAACCTCTTGCACCTTTCTTAGTACGAGATCACCGACCTGGAAAGTTTTCTGGATGACTCGTCTGTTGTACATCCGCGTCACACGATTGCGGTAGGCTTCCATTCTGATGGCCGCAGCCTCCCTTACTTCTTCAATCAGGTCCAGGTCAGCAGCTCTTCTATCGCTGTTTTGTTCGTCATAGAAATGCACTCTTGATGATTCCGCTCCAATTTCAGCTGGGAGTACCGCTTCATTTCCGTAGACCATACTGAATGGGGTTTCACCTGTTCCCGTTCTTGGTGTAGTTCGATACGACCATAGAACATTAGGTAGTTCTTCAACCCAATTTCCCTTAGCTTTTCCCAACCTAGCTTTGATGCTTTGCACGAGAGACCTGTTGGTAACTTCTACCTGGCCATTGCTCTGAGGATATGCAACGGAAGTGAAAGCCTGATGGATTTTTAATTCTTCACACCATGCCCTGAGCAAAGCTCCTTGGAATTGCCTTCCATTGTCCGAGATGATCTTCCGCGGGACACCAAATCGGCAAACAATATTTTTCCAGATGAAGTTGAAGACCTCTTTCTCAGTGATTCTGGCTAGTGGCTCTGCTTCCACCCATTTAGAGAAGTAATCAATGGCAACAATCAGAAATTTCTTCTGAGCTTTACCTGTTGGAAAAGGTCCTACTATATCAATGCACCACTGATCAAATGGGCATGCCGCCACAATAGCTTTCATCATCATAGCTGGATGATGCTGGAACGTGGAGTGTCTTTGACAACTATCACATGATATAACCATAGCAGCCGAATCCTTCTGAATCGTAGGCCAGAAATATCCGGCTAGGAGCACCTTCTTAGCCAAGAAATACGATCCTAGGTGATTTCCGCGCACCCCTCATGAATTTCCCTTAATACGTAGTCTGACTCTTTCGGACCCAAACAACGCAGAAGTGGTTGGGCAAAAGACCTCTTGTACAGGACGCCCTCAATGAGTATGAATCTCTGACTCCTTTTTTTGAGTCTATATGCTTTTTTGGTATCAGAAGGGAGCTTGGCATTGGTAAGATAGTCTAAGAGCTCTTGTCTCCAATCATTCTCTTCCACGGATTCAGATGGGACGTCCTGACTAGGAGTCAACTCAATTTGAAACACCACGTCTCTATCTTGCCAAGCGCGGAGAGCACTAGCCATTCTTGCCAAACTGTCGGCCTTTCTATTTTCCTCTCTTGGGATCTGTTTGAATGCTACCTCTAGAAATCCCTCCTTTATTTTTTCTATGGTACTTGCATAATGGATTAGCTTCTCGTTTCTAACCTCATAGGCGCCATTCATTTGTTGGGCTACCAGCTGTGAGTCAGAGAAGACATGTATACGCTTAGCTCCAACATTTCGAGCAGCCCTTAATCCAGTCAATACTGCCTCATACTCTGCTTCATTGTTGGAAGCTCGGAAATCCAACCGAACTGCCAAACATACTTCTTCTCCGGTAGGAGAGATCAGCACAACCCCAATCCCACTTCCCTCGTTACAAGAAGAACCATCTACAAATGCTTTCCATAATTCTTCTTTTTCGGGATGTACAGTCTCCGCAATAAAATCTGCTAAGGCCTGAGCTTTGATAGCTGTGCGTGGCTCATACTGTATATCATACTCACCTAGTTCAGTTGTCCATTTAACAAGTCGTCCAGAGACATCCGCGCGACTGAGTATTTTTCCCAGGGAACTGTTTGTTAGCACCGTTATAGAATGGGATAGGAAGTAAGGCCTGAGTCTCCTAGCTGTGATGATCAACATTAGAGCCAACTTCTCGATCTCCTGATACCTCAGCTCCGCATCCTTCAAGGCATGAGATAAGTAATATATCGGCTGCTGTTCTGATTCCCTTTCTTTGACGAGAACCGAGCTGATTGCTTCCTCAGTCGCTGATAGGTAGACGTATAGCCTCTCTGCCTGCATAGGCTTGGCCAAAATTGGAAGTTCAGCTAAGTATTTTTTCAATTCTTCAAATGCTTCCCCACATTTTTCGTCCCAATCAAATTTCCCAGCCTTCCGGAGTATCTTAAAAAAGGGGAGACTTCTATGAGCTGATCTAGAAATAAATCGTGATAAAGAAACGATTTTTCCAGCCAAGCGTTGCACCTCTTGAAGGTTCTTCGGCGGAGACATCTCACAGATAGCTCTCACCTTTTCTGGATTAGCTTCAATCCCCCTTTCTGTCACTATATAGCCTAGAAATTTCCCGCTTTTTACCCCGAATTCACATTTCTGAGGGTTTAACTTTAACCCGTAAGACCTAAGGGTGGAGAAAGTCTCAGTCAGATCGGCAATGAGATCGGTGCCACCTTTTGATTTTACAAGAATGTCGTCCACATATACTTCCACATTGCGGCCTAGCTGTTTTGAAAACACCTTGTCCATCAAACGCTGGTAAGTAGCTCCTGCATTCTTGAGCCCGAAGGGCATAACAACATAGCAAAAAGTCCCATCTGATGTGACAAAACTGACTTTATCTTGATCTTCTCTAGCCAGAGGAATCTGATGATATCCCTGGTAGGCATCCATTAAGCACAAGTACTGATGTCCCGCTGTTGAATCAACCATCTGATCAATCCTTGGTAATGGGTAACAATCCTTCGGACATGCCTTATTAAGATCTCTGAAGTCTATACACATCCTCCACTTTCCAGAGCTCTTTGGTACTAAGACCACATTTGAGAGCCATGTTGGAAATTGTATTTCTCGAATTTGACCTGCCCGAAGGAGCTCCTCCACTTGCTCTCTTATGACCTTATCCTTTTCAGGTCCAAAATGTCTTTTCTTCTGTTTTACAGGTTGGACTCCCGAGAGCACATTTAAATGATGTTCTAGTACGTCTGGTCTAATTCCTCTTAGATCTCGAGCACTCCAGGCAAAGATATCCTCATTTTTAATTAAACATGAAATGAGATCGGCTCTAATGTTTATTTCCAAGTCCTTGGCTATTTTTACTTTTTGATCAGTAGAGACTAGCTCAATTATTTCAGGTTCTTCATCCAAGCTGTTGGGAATGCCTTTGTCTTTAGGAACACTATACCCAGCTCTTCCAATACAACCGACCTCCCGGCGAGCTCGCTTCACGTCTTCCTTTACTTCGTCCACGTAACATCTGCGGGCTGTTTTCTGGTCACCACAAAGAACCCCGACTTCTCTACCCACTGGGAATTTTAATTTCTGATGATAGGTAGAAGCTACCGCCTTGAAGTCCTTCATTGCAGGTCGGCCTAAGATTGCATTGTACGATGAAGGTGCCTCTACCACAGTGAAATTAACCATCTTTGTTATGCGAGACATCCCATGACCCAGAGATAAGGGCAAGTTGATCTGTCCAAGCGGTTGAATTGCGTGCCCGGTGAACCCATACAGAGGAGTTGCAATGTGTTCATATTTTGACCCCTCTATCTGCATCTTTTCTAAGGTATCTTTAAATAAGACATTGACTGAGCTCCCAGTATCAATGAAGATCCTTGCTACGTCATAATTAGCTATGGTTACAGTCACGACTAGGGCATCGTTGTGTGGAGTTGCAACTCCTCTCAGATCATTAGGTCCGAAGCTTATGACAGGCTCATCCCTTTCAATTAACTCTTCTGACACTTCGAAATTTTCCATTCTTCTACCATGACTTTTCCGAGCTCTGCCCGAGTCTCCATCCGTGGGTCCCCCTGAGATCATATTAATAGTTCCTCGGGTAGGATTATTATCCACCTGTTCGACCCTTCTCCTTTGATTATCTGTTTCTTTAGGAGCGATACCCCTTTCACGGGACCTGGTTCGGCCCCTATATGGTGTCTTTTCTCTTCTTTTACCTCGGTACCGGCTTCTACCCTGTCCTTTCTGAGAAGGTTCCTGCTTCCTGGTTAGCAGAGTTTTTATTTCAGAGTCTCTTCTGATGATTCTTTCTACCTCATCTTCAAGCTTCTGGCACTCATTTCGTTATATGACCGTACTCTCTATGGAATTCACAATACTTATCAGAAATAGGCGTACGGGACCCATTATCCATCTTCCTGGGTCTTTCCAGTTTCTTTCTATCATCACATATTTCCATAGCTCTTTCCAAGCTCATGGATAGAGGTATGCGTGATGCAAATTGACTTCTAGTTCGACCACTTTCATCAGCCCTGTCAACAGTTCTTTTCTTGCTTAACTCTAACTTATCCTTCTTCTCTGATGGCCGCAGATCAACCCTTCTCTGTCTCTGAGCATCCTCTAGATTGATATACTTTTCAGCTCTTCCCAGAAGTTTGTCATAACTTCTAGGAGTTTTCTTTACCAAGGATTTAAAGAACTCTCCTGCCTTAAGCCCTTGTGTAAAGACATTAATAAGGACATCCATCGTTGTAGTGGGTACCTCTAAGGTTACCCCGTTAAAGCGTTGTACGAACTCCCTCAAGGACTCCTGTTCATTCTGCTTGGTAGTGAACATGATTAAAGAAGTTTTTTGATACCTCTTACTGCTGGCGTACTGGTTTAGAAAGGCCGAACTGAACTCCTCAAAGCAGCTTACAGTGTTTGGTTTAAGTAAATTAAACCACTGTTGCGCCGATCTAACCAGGGTGGTAAGGAAAACACGGCATTTGATCCCATCAGAATACCTATGCAACAGAGCAGCATTCTCAAATCTTCAAAGATGCTCTTCAGGGTCTGTGCTTCCATCATATTCTCCCACTGCAGGTTGTCTGAAATTTGGCGGGAGTTCCTCTCTTAGAATAATTAGGGAGAATGGACTTTCTCTCCTAGCCACTGGAGTTCGGCCACCAAGATGCTGACCCAATCGCCTTATCTCTCCCCATACAGCCTCCATTGGATCTATTAGCGGAGGCTCTACTTGTGTATCTGCCACAGCACTGGCTACCCTATTGTTTTCACGGACCTGTTCTGGCTGAACAGGCGAAGGCGCCTGATTTGTTTGAGAAGGCGGTGGAGGTTGATTAGATTCCGTTGGTGGCGGAACCTGGTGTTGGAAAAGAGTATTTTGCATGGTCTGACTGATGAATTGTGCCAGTTGCTCCATAGTCATATCTCCCACCTTCATAACAGATGGAGGTGCCTGATCTTCCTGCTGTGGAGGAACATCTTGATTTTCCACACTGGGATTTAATCTTTCTTCCTGATTCCTCCTGACTCCACGCCCACGTCCACGTCGTCCAGCCATATCAACGTCTTCAATTCAGTAAATAATTCCCACAGACGGCGCCAATTGATATCACCTAAATTTGCGATGACTTGCTGATATCAATAGAGAGGGGGTTCACCTCTCTTTCTCCTCCAACACTCAATATAACAGCCGGGGGTATTAGCAAATATCCTCTGCAATGACCTGAAAATACGAAGCAAATGTGAGAAGGGGCCGGAAGTTATTCCGGCGGGTCCCCTCCAACGCTCAAGTCAGGCGAGAGAATATGAAGAGAATATATGCTGTAAGTGAAAGCAATTATAACATTGGTCTTAATCAATACTCAAAACCTGGTATTTATAGGCGGAAACCTAAGAGTAGTATGGCAACAAGGACTCTTTCCATGTTTATCCAAATCTTACCCAGATATGTCAAGATCCTGATAATACAATCAAATCCCTGATATTGCTCCGCATATCTAGGACCAGATATCTTGGGGAACTGGTTTCCTTGCTGAGCGCCGGCAGCAACAAGGGAAATGAGGAGAGCTCGGCCTATCAGTTCGGGCTCTCAAAAGAGGTCTCACGTTGAGTTACGGGAGGGAAACAGGTAAGGCGAAACAGGTCGGCCAAACAGGTCGGGCCTCCCAAAAGAGCTCGGATGGGTAGGCGAGGTCTCGCCGAAGAATGACGAGTAACATGCCTTGGAGCTAGGTCGGCTCGTCAGGTGATATCTTCTAGCGGGTATCAACAATGAAGATCAATAATTTGAAAAGTAATTAATACTGCTAAAAAAAACGTAATTAATGAAGCATGGTACTTTTTAGCGCATTTAAAAAACAGAAGTTGAAAATGAATGCATGAGAGAGAAGAAATAATAGAGGGAAAAAATATAAAGAAAGTAGAAAAAAATCACCCGCAAAGGGCCCATTTCATGTCTACTTAGTAGACCCTAACTCGTTATTTTCATCTTTCTCCACTCCTGTAAACAGATTCCCTCTTTTCTTTCTTTTCCAATTGCAAAAAATAACCATGGATTCTCCTTCTGCAACAATCATGTCTAAGGATTCTGTCGAAGCTTCAGCCAGCAAACACCAGAAGCCGCCGCCTCCTCAGCGGCCACTCAGCCGGTACGAGTCTCAAAAGAGAAGAGACTGGAACACTTTCGGGCAGTACTTGAAAAACCAGAGACCTCCACTCTCAATATCTCAGTTCAACAGCAAACATGTCCTTGAATTTCTTCGATACCTAGACCAGTTTGGAAAAACTAAAGTTCATTTACACGGTTGCATGTTTTTCGGGCAGCCCGATCCTCCCGCACAGTGCACCTGCCCGTCAAAGCAGGCTTGGGGAAGCCTTGATGCTTTAATCGGACGGCTTAGGGCTGCGTACGAAGAGCACGGTGGATCAGTCGAGACAAACCCTTTTGGAAACGGATCAATCCGAGTTTACTTGCGTGAAGTGAAGGAGTGCCAAGCTAAGGCAAGAGGAATTGCATTTAAGAAGAAGAAAAAGAAGAAAATTAACCATCCGATCATGAATCTGATGCAATCCACTTGAATTGATGAGGGAAAATGGTAACTTTAACTTTGAGCCCAATTTAACTATATACACGCGTTTGATTTCTTTTTCCTAATTAAGCTAAGTAGCTTACTGTCTGATAATATCAAATCCAGCTATAGGATTCATGGAATTAAAGAGACGACAAATCATAGATTTTCTGTTAATGATGTACATTGATATATGAGTGCTATCTGAAGCCCATACAGGGAATTAAGCAGATGAAATATTTTCGTGCGCAGGACCACAAGATCACAGAGAACAATAATAGTATATTAAAGAATGCTATACTAACAGACAAACCCTAGATCCACAAGAGAAAAAAACCCTAATTTACGTTGACACTGTGGGTGGTTCAGCTCCAGCACCGAGAAAACTTTACATTAGACGAAGGAAAAAAAATAATGTTGTAAGAAAACTGTTCGCATAAGTAATTAATTAAGTCCCTCTCTTAGTTTCTCTCTCAAATCATGCAAATCTGTTGATTTTGCTTCAAAATTTAAATATTTTGTTTTTTACTCTTTTTGGATTCTTTAAGATTTTGTGCCCCCATGAATGACCTTTCAGCGTATCATCTTGTCTGTGCGTTTTTTTTTTTTTTTAACAAGAGTGGAGGTATATATATGCAACTAATATACATACACCTTAATTTTTCCACTCCAAAGCCTTATAATTAATTTAGTAAAACTCCAAACAATATATTGTGACCAAATTAATTCTCTATGATGTAAAGGTGGGTTATAATATAGAAGAATTTTAACAAAGAAAACAACTTGACGTGATTATTTTATCTGCTTCTTGCTAGTTGTCTGCATTGAAGTACTGATGTTAATGTGGTCAATTAAAAGAAAGTGCTTCCATACCTTTTTGCTGTGTAAAATCACGTCATATTGTTTTAAAAGTCTAAATTGTGTATTACTGATGAGAGTTCTCTCAGAGTAAACTTGTGATAACAGTACCTTCCAATCTTGCTCAATTAATTGATGAAGAGATGCATAATTTTCTTCTTCCTCTTGCAAATGAATGACCTCATTATTTCCATGTACTTATAACTATTATTGTGGATCAAGTTTTCTTTACACAAACCAAAAATATTACAGTTTGTTAAATCGTGGAATTTATTCTATGTATGTTTGTGTAGTGTATGCATGCGATACAACCTACAAGTTACTTTTAAATTTGGACCGACAATGTTTCGTCCTTTGTTTACTGATGTTATGTGCCAGTTGTCTCTCGAGTGAGACTATAATGGTTATTGCAATCTTATGTATACGCTTACCTACATTTTTTTTCGTAAGTCAAATATATTAAAATAGATACATGTTTATACACTTACATACATTTTTTTTCGTAAGTCAAATATATTAAAATAGATACATGTTTATACACTTACATACACATATATATATGTGTATGTGTTTGTGTGTGTGTGAGTCCATGAAATTTATTAGCCGATGGAGGCGGAGGTGATCAAATCCATTTTAGATGTGTTTATTTACTCGCTGAAAATCGGGTTGAACTTGCTTAACAGTGTCCTGATAATTCTGGTGAGCGTACGAAAGTGGAATGTGTCATTTTTTCTTCTATTGGGAGTTGGGACTATGGTGTTTTAGCGGATAAAATTTGAGTCCTCCTGCATTTACTATTCCCAACCCCTTTTTGGACACCTTCTAACGTTTACCCCCTTTAACACTTCACTCTATAACCTTTCCAAACGTGCACTTAATCTCCTGAACAACCCCTAAACAATATTCGGGAAATAATTTTCCATAATATATTGGCTATAAATTCTCTCATGTGCGTCGCAAATGCCATAGTCGATCATATGTTTATCTTTTCACGTATTTTCTGCATAAATTTTACGAGTATACCCATAAGAAATACATGAAAAGGAATTTTACGAGTATACCAAAAGTCGATGAATTTTACTCATAAAATTCCTGTAGTAAATACATGAAAAGACACACATATCATCGATGGTGACATGTGCGACGTAAGTGTACTACTTAAAATTGTCCAGGTGATTAAATGCATGTTTTGAAAGATTAGTGTGAGAATTGCTAAATGGAGTAAACGTTAGTAGATTGCAAGCTTTTTACCCTTTCGAATATTCTCGGTCCTTGCAATCCTTCCCAGAATCTCAGACATGACGTATGCTCAGTGTCAGCTATATATCTGGGATATATAGTTTGGCTTTAATATAGATACAAAATGCACAAAACTTTGACCATTTTTTAATTTTTTTGGTTGCAGGGATTAAGGTTAAGAATTGTATGGAATATTGGAGCGAGCACTGGAATTCATGCTTCATCAAATTCCTTCTGCCCACTATTTGCATAATATATATGTATAATCAAAGTTATAGAGTTTAGTACTGGTTAATGTATACATATATATGGAAGATATATATCACTTCATGCATGCAAATATTATTGATATAACGCTGCTCAATAAACCTTTTACATATCTTGAAACATGTATCGTGCTTTTGCATACAATTTCCATATGATTGAACTATGTGTGTGAATCATTATTTATCATCAAGAAGACATCAAAGTTTATTATCTTCCTTCATTTTCAATTTTCTCATTGGTATTTTTATGAACAATATGATATTCGAAAATAAACAGAAAATCGATTTTTTTATTTATTTTTTCGATTTGTCGCCCAAATGAACTTACAATAGACATTGTTGCACATTTAAGAACCATTATTGAACTGACATGGGCCAAATGGGACAAGGATCTCACGATAACTCTTTCTTAAATGGGCCATCCAGGGTCCATTATTCCTGTTTCCCCAGTTGTGGCCCAAATGGGCTAAAGTTTCAAAAATAAGATAATAGTAAAAATTAATGTTAAGAAATTTTTTAGATAAATATAAACTATGTCACGAGTAAGATATTATAGTATATCTAATTCTCAAATTAATATCGGATAAATAATAAATTAATATCTAAAAAGTGACATTTGAGATTATTAAAATTGAAAATAGTTATTGCAGGTTAGCTGGATAGGTGCTTGATGGAGCACATCATCTAGAGGGTCGTTGGAATTTCTTCAAAGCTCCAAATCCAATGAAGGCTGCCAGAGGTCATCAAAAGTTTTCCAAAACTCCAATTATGGCTTGTGGTGGTTGGTGGTTGTCTGGTGATGGCTCCAAACCAATCGGATTGTGGCATAAGGTGTGAGAGGTGCAAGGATGTGTGAGAATACGGCTTATTTGATGTCCTAATGAGTATCTCAACCCTTAAACTGAGATATTTCATTTGAAATATGACATTTTTGCACCCCAGGCACAACCTATGAGGGATATCATCAAATTTTCCAGTAATCACGGCAGCCAACAGACACAGTTAACCAAAAACCACTTAGCCATCCAACAATAAATTATCTATTCACCAAAGCCCCACAATTTTTCACTCAATTAAAAATTGACCCCCAATTCATTTCGACTCAAGACATCTAAGAAATACTTTTAGCTTCGAAGTTCTGAGAAATAACTTCAAATTTTAATGAATTTCTAAAATCGAGAATATAACAAATTGAGAGATATTTTCAGTATTAATTAACCCGACACTGCTATTAATCTTTTGTGGTTTGCAAATTTTGATATTTATAATGTCTCTATCTCAAAATATCGTTATATCTTGGAAGATGAATTGCTAAGAACTATAAGCATCAAGCAGAAAAATATTATTTGATATTTGGAGAAATATTATTTTAAGAATAAATAGTTCAACTCTCGTCTCAACCAAATTAACTCATTGAATTTGAAAGCGAGCCGTCAGATTGAAGGCATCATAATTCTATTACAGAGGACTATGTTAATTTACTTAGCTATGATTATAATTCGAAAATTTTCAATTATATAAATTTTTATTTGAAATTTAAGAAGTAAATACCATGTCGTTAAAAACAAAATCTGTTTTGAAGATGATGCTAAGCTTATTTTATCTATACCATTAAGCCGCATGTCGGTTCCTGATACAATGGTGTGGCTTTTTACAAAAGAAGGAAGATTCAGTGAGAAGCGCGTAACATTTAGCACGTGACTTAAAGAAAGGTGATGGTATGGCTAGTGGCTCTACTTCAACACAAAAAGTGGATAGGAACTGGAAGATTATTTGGCCTAGCAAGATACCAAATAAAATTAAAATCTTCATGTGGAGGGCATGTCACGAAGCTATCCCGACATTGGCTACATTACATAGAAGACATATTGTGGCTGAAAATCAGTGTGGTATATGCCTTGGAGTGGCAGAATCAACATTACATATTCTGAAAGATTGTCACTATGCTCGTCTTTGCTTGGCATGCACTAACATACCCCACCAATATATTTCGAGAGATTGCCTGGATACGTTGGATTGGATTGCTTATTTGAGGGATGTAGCGAACAATTTGATCTGGTTTTAGTGATTTGTTGGACTTTGTGGCATGCTCGGAACAAAAGAATGCGAGAGGATTTTGTGTATGATGCAAATGGAAGTATGGTCTTTGCTAGGGATTCTTTATTTCAATTTCGTAATGCCTCAGCTATAATTACTAAGCACTCAGCAGTACAGATTCCAACGATTTGACAAACAATCTCCGGGCTATACTAAGATCAACTGTCATTCGGCGATTTTTAATCTTGGTTCTTCGGCTGGTTTTGGTCTAATAGCTAGGGATCATAAGGGTACATGTTCAGCATGGAGCAGCATCATTTTCAACTATCCAGCTACACCTAAATTGGCAAAGACTTTAGCTTTGCGGGAGGGCATTGTACTAACAAAGCATAATGAATGGGATCAGATAATCTTGGAAAATGATTGCATGTGTGCAATAAATGCTGTGAATTCCCCATTATAGAATCTCTCACATATTAATCCCATTGTTTTCGACATTAAAAGCATGATGAAGTTGTTTACACCAGCTATCACGAACCTTGTGCGGAGGACATGAAACGAAGCAGCACACAAATTGACAAAACACGCTTTGACTTCATATTTTGGTTTATCATTTTATCCTGATTTTATTCACAACATTGTAATTTTGGAGACTCTGAGTTGATTTATCTAAATCGTTTTTGTTTCTCAAAAAAAAAAAAAACCTATAAACTTTCTTAAGTTATATTTTATTATATCATATATCGATTTTTAATTTCACCATAAACGTCATTGCCAAGAACGATATATATCTGCCACATTGACCTAAATATGCTAAAATTAAATTAAAAGTTCACTTACAACATGCAATTTGATGCGGTTGGATGGATGGATTCCAAAAAATGTGAACTTTTTTTTTTTTATCAGGGAGGAGCAAACATTTTCCGCCACATGTAGGACTCGACTCCTAGATGTGAACTTTTTAAGAGGCCCCTAAATCCTAATGATGGGAGAGTTACCTCGCTAACCTGTTCTAATGGATCAATTCGAATATATAAGCCAACCTTTGCCAGTAAATCACCTTTTTGAGATGCTATTGGCATCATAAACATAATTCCAGCTCTTTAAATACAATATTACCAAATTCCGAAAGGCAGTGCCCCACTTGCCAGATGCGAGCTTTAACTCCATTATTATTTTATTTAATTCCATCCTAACACCATTGTGGGGACTATTATTCCATCAGTATCAACATGATTATTAATATATATATATATACATACATGTCTGTGTTTGCGTTGTGAACATTAATAAAAATCTTGATTATCTACACGATATATTAGAGCGTACATGAAAGGCACTAATTTGAATTAGTACCACGAATCAGATTAACATTTTTATCATGTTGTTATCCAACATAAAATAAAATATCAGAACACCAAAAAGTGTAATATAAACTTATATACATATTGTGTAATTATTGATTTTATATGTACTTGCATACAAATAAATGTATATGTGTGTGTGTTTGTCCGCGTACATTTAGTTGCATATACAAAAGCAGCATGAGATATGTTAAGCAGCTAGTGGTGCCGGCAGAAAAGGGAACTAGAACCAGGAAACATGGAAACTGATTGTGTTTTTTTCTACAATGAAATAATTATAGTGTGACATGTTGATAATATTTTTATTATACCAATTGATGGGTGGAGCATTTAATTATTATTATAAAAGATAACAATACAAATTACCTCAAATTGTTTTATTAAACTCGCTGCATAAATAAGGAAACGATCAATAGAATTATATATATATTTTTTAAAAAAAAAATGAAGATTGAACAGTAGAAGTGGGATCATATTCAATAACAATCTCTGATATACGATAACAAAGTGATCCCAAATCCTGAATTCTCTGTATCTCATCAACTTGACAAGATCACATGCAGTGACTCCGATCAATTTCAATTTTTGTTCTCTTTGTTTGGATTCTTATATACAAACAAAAGGATGAAACGGCAAAACAACGATCAAGAAAATTAATAATATTTAACTTCGATCGAAACCCTAGTGAGAACTAATGTAGTGAAAAAAACATGGAAGAAAATTTTTACAAAAAAAGGAGAAGAGAAAATTTACTGGCGTGAATCAATTAGGCTTCAGATAGGGTCTCCGAAATGCTCTCCAAATGGGGCCTCCACACGCCGACGCGGACTCTCGGCCGATCCCTTTGCGTTGAAATTTTTTCCGATAAAAGCTCACTCAAATAACGATCAGAAATGGGTAGATTTGTCTTTGAAACATTGCCGCTTCCAGTAGTGTTTGCAGTATTGTTATGATCAGAATACTCTTTCTTTTTCCTCTTTGATCGGGTTTTCTTCGGGGCCGGAGGCAGCGGCATGAGGAAATAAATCTTGCCACGCTGAAGCTCCGCGTCCGGAGAAACGACGACGATTTTGGGGCATACACCTTCATCAGAAGACACCTTTGATGGCTTCTTTAGGACGTGTTTGGGATGCAATTTCAGGATTTCTGCTGCTTTTACAGTGCCACTGATTTCTTCAACGCGGCCATTAGCATGGACGATTCGAATCACGTCGAGTGCCCCACATGGCAGAATGCAAGATATGCAGCATCTGATTGCGTTTTTCATGGCTGCTGATTGGCTGTCTTGTTTTTTCTAGATATCTCTTATTTCTCTCATATGAGGGGAAAGGAAGAGAAAATTTAAGGGGAGAAAAATAAAAGGTTCTTTTCTCTCTTCTCTTCTATAATTCATATATATTTTAAAAAAAAGGAGTGGGAGATCGAAAACAAAAGTCGTCACTTCGATGAGTTGTCCATTCAATTGCTTGTTTATATTTGATTTATTTATTTAAAAAATTAAAAAAACACTATTATAAGGACATATTAAGGGTGTGTTTGCGATTGCTTATTCAAAACACTTCTATGTTGCTTTTGCTTAAAGTTGGAAAAAGTTGATTTTAAGTAAAAGCATTAAGTAGGTGTTTGCAATTGCTTATGAAAACTGCTTATCTGCTTTTCAGATAAAAAAGCAGTTTTTGGGTGTTTTATTTGTTTGCTTCTACTATTGCTTCTCTAAAAATAAGCAGAATAAAGTAGAAGCAGAGAAGCAGGTCACGACATGCTTTTGACTGCTTTAAGTTGTTTTGTGGCAATTTCGTAATTAATTTAAGTTAATTAAGCTGCTTTTTTATTTAAATAACAAACACTCAATGCTTTTGCTTAAAATCAACTTTTTCCAACTTTAAGCAAAAGCAACATAGAAGTGCTTTGAATAAGCAATCGCACACACCCTAAGTGTTTGTTATTTAAATAAAAAAGCAGCTTAATAAACTTAAATTAATTACGAAATTGCCACAAAACAACTTAAAGCAGTCAAAAGCATGTCATGACCTGCTTCTCTGCTTCTGCTTTTTTCTGCTTATTTTTAGAGAAGCAATAGCAGAAGCAAACAAATAAAACACCAAAAAACTGTTTTTTATCTGAAAAGCAGATAAGCAGTTTTCATAAGCAATTACAAACACCTACTAAGAATATATAGTCATTAAAATGCATCTGACAAATAACATAAAATTTGCTTTGCCAAAATCATCTTGTATATAAAAGGAATATTGACGATGTCAAAGTTGTTAATTGTATTCTTTTGGACTTTCCCTATTTCCATTCTCTCTTTTGTAGGAATGTTTTTTTTTTTTTTTTATGTTCTTTTGCTGACTTCCTTGGAATGAAATCAATGGCGTGGATTAATAATTGCACCTCATTTGTACTTTGCCTTCGGATCCATCCTAATCCTACACTTCTTCCCATCCTCCCCAACCTTTAATTCAATAATTTTGGGTATGGTGTGAGAGGCTGGGCCCATGAGAAGTTATTTATATATATATATACTAATATATATATATAGATTAAAGGGGAGGGAAAGAAAGGAGATATATGGGGTTTGTAAGGAGTGGAGTGTGTGAAGAAGGGGGAACAAATGGGTCGATTATATTTGTCCTTTTATTTTTATTTATATATATAAATTATTTGGGGGTTTTTGGAGATTGATAAATATACCTTTTTTTCTTTTGAGAGGTGCTAGTGATATTTCAATATCGATCCCTAAGCAAAACCATGTGGAATGTGGCTTTCGTTGGAAAGTGATAATAGAGGTGGTGGAGTCCTTTTACTTGATGGGATTAAAATTTAGGATTTGACTTGCCTGAGGTCGGTTTGTCTCTTTTATTAATCCAAGATAAAACGTTTTACTATGACGATTCAAGTTAATTCTCATTGATTTAAATGTTTTATTTACCCGTGCACTAATTGAGGTTTATTTGACGTATCACTAACATCTCTCACCAGATATCAAATCAATTGTGATGCTCCCTTCCAGGTATTGCCCGTGGGAAAGAATCAAATTTTCCACTAATTGGCACGCTTCAAATATCTAACTAATTAGCTATGTATGCATATGTGCCAAAGTATAAAAATCTACCAATATTATTTCTTTTCTTTTTTTCTTTTTTTGCTTCGTTGAACGAGTGATCTGAATTTCGGAAGAAATTACATATTTCCTATTAGAAACCATTACTGAATACTATTTAATTACAAAAAATTCAACACGTTATGTACATCAGTGCTACAAGCCACCATCACCAACCCAAAGCTATTAATTTACAAAAAGTGAGTTCCAAGTAGTAGACAAAATGAAAAAACCACCACCATATAACTAATTAAAGCTTCGTCAATCTAATAATCCACTAAAAATTATCAAAGTTTTTCTCCAACTTGAAACCCATGTGCTGTATATGTCCCTTCCAAGTTAGGTCCGAGTGAAGAAAAATTCAACCGGTGGATGATGACACAGAGAAAACGGTATTCGTGACAGAAGTCAAAAAATATTTAAGATAACTGATTTGATGTATGTCTTACCCCGTGGCCCCATTCTAAATTGAAATTCTCTAGCAAAAGATTAATTAATTAAGTTGGTTTAAGGCAAATTACTTGAATAATATCGTGCTTAAGTTTTGGCATTTTAATGTCTAATCCAACATGAGGACCCAGCCAGACCAATGGTCGTTATTGAGAAACATGTGGAGGATGGAGGTAAAGGGTCCATGTAGATAGATATCTTAATGCTATATTCATATGTGACTCGGGATTTTTTTTATGGTTGTATGGAGTGCTTTTTAGAAAAAAATTTAAATTTTAAATTTTAAGATATATATTTTATTGACAAGAAGATAAAAACATCCTGGTCGAAAATAAAATGTTAAATGTTTAGAAGGATAGAATGTATAAAGATATATATATGTACATGATTTATATAAATATCATACAAATATTCGAAAAAAGAAATTGAGAGAATGGGATTAGTTGTTCCTCCCCATCTTCAGTCACGCCATATTTAGTGTCAATTTCGGCCAATCAAATCAACCTTACTGAGATTGAGACATAAAATTAGAGATATTTAAAGGGTAGAGTTAATGTCAAAGCATAAAATGTTGCTTTTATAGCAAATTTTTTAAAATTACTTGTATACTCTTAAAGCAATTTGCCGAAGCTTGTTACTTCAATGCGATCCGTTCAAAATTGGTATCAGAGACTAGGTTTATTCTGAAAATATTATATTAATATCTTGAATATAATTTGTAACATATACTGAGGAGACGATTCAAGAAATATTATGGATCCGAACGAATGTTCGTGGTGCAAGTCATACATGTAGTACTTCCCAAAATTGAAAGAACTAAATCAAAGATATCTTGCTGAAGCTAAACACTTCAACCAGAAATGGAATATTCTACTGGATATTGACGCTAGTCCAGCTAGCATAATCCCAATATCACGAATAGGAGAAGGTGGCGAGGAACCTTTACAGGATGAACGTCAAGCAACAATTCGAGTTAACTGGGGCCCAGGAGAGAGATCATCCTGAGCACAATCACATGATTCCAGATCCCAACCCCTCAACAGGATCTGGAACAGAAGAATAGGATGGGAGAACTAATCTTTCGAGAAATCGAGCCGGATTCTTCTAAGATATCCCAAGATCTTAGAGAGACCCAGAAGACAGTGCAGCGTTATAGATACATTCAATATCATGTCTCTGCACAGGTCCGTCTTATTCAAAGCCAGATGGAGATTATGATTACCCTCATATATCTTTACGTTTATTTTTATTTCCGACGCGGTCACATCCCCATTGCCTTTTCTTCCCCTATTTTCTGCATGTCCTTCCTTTAATTCCTAATGTGCGTCTGTGAGTATGTTTCTGTATATCTATGTGTACTATATAGAAGATGCAACATAGAAACGTGGGTGATAATACCGAAAGAATATTCAATTACTGTTTTTTTCACAATTTAATATTTTATTCAATATAATACTAATATTTGCACAAGTATCTTGATAAATAATTTTTCTAAAACAAAATGAATTTGTAACGATATAAATTATCATGTTTAATTTAAAAGTATGTTATAAGAATTTTTATAGTAGTCAAATATCATCACAAAATACTTTTAAGTTTATAAAATTTTATTTAATAGGAAACTTTTGTTTTATTACACAAAAATATAGATTACAATTTAATAACAACATTGACTGAATCCTCAAGTTTGTCATCTTTGAAGATGCAAAAAAAATTGTTCAATCTTTGCCATGCAAAAGAATTGTGTCACGCCCCGAAACCCGAGCGCGTGACACCGGCGTTGAATCCAAACATGATATTCAGATACAACAAGCCTCGTGTACAGATCTATGATAAAACCAGTCTATTTATTCCAAAATCAATAAATTGTCATTACAATTGTAAATATGAAATACAATTGTCTCGAATTAAATAAAAGTTGCGGAAGCGTAAATAAAGATAGTAAATCTTCTTGAAGATTTCTCATGGATCACCATCCCCAGAATTGTTCTTCTCTTTCTTCCTCGATCTCTTCTCCTTCAACTTTGTCTAAGAGGGGAGGTAAGGGGGTGAGTGTTTGGAAAAAACACCCAGGAAGCGGGGGCCAATCGATGTGACAATATAATACTTTTTCATAATTTTTTTCAAAATATATATCATAATCGGAGCATAAACTGATATGGATACTGAAACATAAACTTAACAGAGTTGCTCTAATCAGAGCCAGAACGGAACATGTCATATCAGAAAATTTTTCATATACGTAAAGCACATTAAATCTTCTAATTTCCTACTGGTACTGATATCAGTTCTCTAGACTTAACCCTCCTAGAGATAAGGTCAGAACATCGGATCACCCACGAATAAAGGGTCTGGACTTTCCAGAACAACGGTTAACCACCGTATCGGGCCAGAATGTCGGTTATAATCCCACCGCATCAGGGTCAGAAACAGAAACAGAACTCGGAATTCCCACCAATTGGATTTCGATATTTAAAGTGCTTCAAAAATATAATTTTCATCAAAACATCATAATTTCATAGTTTCAACATAATTCACATAATCGATTGAGTTTCAAAACATACATATGATTTTTCAAAAACGAAATGAATATATAACAAGAGCCCACTTACCGTCGAAGCACGTTGAGATGAGATTCGGGTTGAGAAAATGGTGAAAATCTCCTCCTCTCTTCCTTGTAAGTTTTCGAAATATTTGTGTGTGTGTAGTGTATGATTCTTGAAAAATGCTAAGTGTACAGTAGTCTTTTCTTGGCAAGATGTAGTGTGATTTTAATATGGGGAGGTGTACTCCAATTTAGGTCCTTTACTTTGGCTCCTAATGGCAATACTTTAGTGGAATGATGAGTGGATGTTATTAATGTAATTGAGAGGCAATTAAGTGGGGTGGATTGAGGGGCATGAGTTGGGGTCATCAATGGGATGAACATATGGGGTCATCATCTTTAGTTTAGGAGCATGATTTAGAGACATTTAAGTTGATCATAAATCCTAGCCATTTAGTTTATAATTTTAGCAAGGAGATGAATGACTAATCAAGATTGGAAAAATGCACTTGAATAGGCAAATTGAGTGGTCATGACATTTCATAATTGATTAAGTAATGAATGTGGTAATCAATGGGTAATGTAGAAGAGTTTATTGAAAATTACAAAACTTTGGCAATCCAATGTCATGATTTTAGTAAGTCATTAAATGTTATTATATTGTATTGAATGTGATTGAATGATGGTTGAATGGGATTGGATGATGGCAAGATTTGTGTTAAGCACTTAGTGTCATTGAATTACTAAAGACTAGATTTGGGCAAGTCCATTAAATGGCTAACATGATTTGGGACAAGGCAAAAATTTGGGGTCATCACATCCCGCCCTCCTTATTGGAAGTTTCGTCCTCAAAACTTGAGTCAATTTGACCTTAGAAAAGATAAAGGTGTATATGGCTTAAGTGCTAGTTCCTCAGAACCTCTTGGATGTAATGAATGCGTGACACCACAATCAAGCAATGCATATACTGGAAATTTGTTTAATAAAATGGTACCTGCCACGGCTTCGTTCATGTCCTCTGTTTTCTCTTGGGTTATGGCATAGAGCCGAGCATTTGGTTTTGGGGCACTATTTCCTGAACTTGTCCTCATTTTCTCGACTTCAGGACAATCGGCAATTCTATGTCCGAACTTCCCACATCGAAAGCAAGCTCCAGTCTTTCTATGACATTCACCGATATGTGCGAAGTCACAAGTCCGACATTTTGGAATCCTTTGATTGAATGGGGCGGATATGCGTCCCTCTTGCTGATTATTGGATTGGTTTGGTCGTTTGAAATCCTGACCATTGGCGGCGTGTTGGCTAAGGGGAGGTCGCTTGCGCTTAAATTCCTCTTCACGACGTCGTATATCCGCTTCAGCCCTGATGGCTGCTCCCATTAAGTCTCCAAAGTTTGTGGTTTCATAGATTGCGAGGGCAGATTGGATACGACTGTTTAACCCATTCCTGAAGCGATGTAGTTTCAGGGTCTCATCTGCCATAATGGATGGTGCATAAGTTCCTAGAGAGTTGAACTTTGAGGTATATTCTACCACCGACATGTCAGTAGTCTGTATCAAGTGCTCGAACTCTCTCAGCTTCTGAATTTGCACGGCTGTTGGGAAATATTGCTTTAGGAATGAGTTTCGGAACCTTTGCCAAGTGATTGGTCCTGTTTCCGCCATCAATGGTGACACGTTTTCCCACCATTTACCCGCCTGATCAATGAGAAATGATGTAGTGACTTCAACCTTGATGTTTTCAGGTACTTCCAGCAGTCTGACGTGATTTTCTATTTGCTTAAGCCAATTCTGGGCCATTTCGAGATCTGGGTTGCCATCAATGTCGGAACCCTGTTCTTGCGAAGAGACTCATAATGGTACTTGACTCTTGTGGAGGTGTGGCAGGATGCAGTTGTGGCTGGTTGTTAGCAGGGTTACCCATGCCTTGTAGTGTTGTAGCCACAATGGTGGCTATTGCCATCAAGTCTTTGCGGCTCAAACCCACCCTCGGGGGTTGTGGCGGTGGAGGTGGAGGATTCTGGTCTTCATCCGTTCTCTCCTCATTAGTGTTAGGAGGAACAACAAAGTTGGCGTTTCGATTGTTACGAATAGGTCGACCTAACATTTCCTACAAATTCGTAACTTTCCAATGAATTCAAATGAAATTAACAAAATACTAAAGATTCTTAATATTCTTATTAAATTGCAATATGTAATATTTACTAACATACATCTTTTAAACTAAACGATAATGTCCCTATCTCCGACTTCCTCATCATCATCATCTTCTTCTACTGGGTCTATCTCGGGGTTTTCCTCATCTTGCATGTTGTTGAGGATCCATGCAGCTCTTCGAGATCGTGCAACACCCATGGTTCATCTCGGTGAGCTCTTCGATTTGCATCTCGAGGGAAATAATCTTAGCCTCTCTTAGCACTCGACCGGTATCGTATTCCTGCCGGAGGTTCTCACTTTGGTTTGCATGGTTTGAATTCTATCAATATCAGCTCTACGGAGATCGGTGAGCCTCGTGATCTCCTATTTAGCTCCGTTGACATCTTCCTCAGTTTGATTGTCATAATAGGCAAGCCGTTGTACCTCTCCGTGCAAATGGTCCATAAACTCTAGAAGCTCTGCTATGGACTCCTTGGATTGTTCCATCTCCTGCCCCAAACGACGGATCCTAGCGGTTTGTGCTCGGTTCGACATCACCTAATTTTTTTAGAGTTCATGAGGCTGGAATTAGGGTTTTGAATTTCGTCATGAATCGTCGATTGTAATTTAAAATTAGAAGAGGGCTTTTATTTCTGGCATGATTTCGAGTGAGATCCTAAAATTAATTGGATTTTAGTGTTCGAATGATGGATAAAATCGGTAGTGAAATTTTTCGCCCATTAGGGTTTTTGGGGAGCAATTTCAATTCGAAATTACTCAATGTTCAATTATTGGAATTCAAAATTTTCATAGGGCTTTGGATTGAAATGCTAAGGGGATTAGTAACCCAGAAGTAATTTGGAAATGGTGTTCGGATTGATTGAGAAATCAAAAATGGGAATTTCAAAATTTTAGGGTTCTTACCCAATGATATTAGATTTACAATTTGCAATAATTCCGCGGCTGGGGTTCGAATTTAGTTGAGGGCTTTTGTCAAGGATGATAATTCGATTATTACTCCCGAATTAATTTGGAAATTTCGTTGCAATTGGTGGGAAAATCGATGGTTAAATTTTGGGCAAATAGGTTTCGTAGAGTTCAAAACGTGATCCACGATTGACGCCTTTCCTTCGTTTGTGATTGTATAACGTCATAGGGCTTTTATTAGGGATGATAATTGGATCATTAACCCAAAATAAATTTGAAATCGGCGTTCAAATATTGGGAGAAATCGATGATTTAATCTCCGCGCAAATTAGGGTTCATACGCGAGATTTTAGGCTCGAATTGAATACATTCCTTTGAATGTGAATCTGATTCGTTCGAGGGCTTTGGATCGACATGATTCAAGGAATAGAAACCCAGATTTAATTTGGGAATGGTGTTCGGATTGATTGATTAATCGAATTTGGAATTTTTTCGAAAATTAGGGTTCTTGGGCAAAAATTCGAAAGATGATTGGTGCCTGAATTTTGGAATTCGTTGAGGGCTACTGTTCATCCATGCTCGTTCCTCGCCGAAATCAAATTGAATTGTCAATCGACGTTCGAAAGTACTGAAAACGGGAGCGGTAGAAAACTCTCCAGGCGTGGATCTTCAGCGACGAAATTGACCAGAAATGCTAGGTCCGATGGGGCTGATAATTTGGACGTGAGATCGTCCGATGGAGGCGCTCTAGGTCGATGGTCAGCCGTCGTTTTTCCGGTGGTGGCGAGGTGGCTGCGGTGATGACCTTATATCTAGGGTTTCGAAACTTATTATTATTATTTTTTTTAAAAAAATATTATTTTCAGATTTTGGATTCCAACCGATTTTCGATTTTAATCAATTGTCTATTAGATCCAGGATTTATAATTCGGCTGATTTATATCAACCAAAAATCTTTTCCCAGCGGGATCATGGAACCTGGTTTTCGCTCTGATACCACTAAAATGTCACGCCCCGAAACCCGAGCGCGTGACACCGGCGTTGAATCCAAACATGATATTCAGATACAACAAGCCTCGTGTACAGATCTATGATAAAACCAGTCTATTTATTCCAAAATCAATAAATTGTCATTACAATTGTAAATACGAAATACAATTGTCTCGAATTAAATAAAAGTTGCGGAAGCGTAAATAAAGATAGTAAATCTTCTTGAAGATTCCTCATGGATCACCATCCCCAGAATTGTTCTTCTTTTTTCTCCTCGATCTCTTCTCCTTCGACTTTGTCTGGGAGTGGAGGTAAGGGGGTGAGTGTTTGGGAAAAACACCCAGCAAGCGGGGGCCAATCGATGTGACAATATAATACTTTTTCATAATTTTTTTCAAAACATATATCATAATCGGAGCATAAACTGATGTGGATACTGAAACATAAACTTAACAGAGTTGCTCTAATAAGAGCCAGAACGGAACATTTCAAATCAGAAATATTTTTCATATACGTAAAGCACATTAAATCCTCTAATTTCCTCCTGGTACTGATATCAGCTCTCTAGACTTAACCCTCCTAGAGATAAGGTCAGAACATCGGATCACCCACGAATAAAGGGTCTGGACTTTCCAGAACAACGGTTAACCACCGTATCGGGTCAGAATGTCGGTTATAATCCCACCGCATCAGGGTCAGAAACAGAAACAGAACTCGGAATTCCCACCAATTGGATTTCGATATTTAAAGTGCTTCAAAAATATAATTTTCATCAAAACATCATAATTTCATAGTTTCAACATAATTCACATAATCGATTGAGTTTCAAAACATACTTACGATTTTTCAAAAACGAAATGAATATATAACAAGAGCCCACTTACCGTCGAAGCACGTTGAGATGAGATTCGGGTTGAGAAAATGGTGAAAATCTCCTCCTCTCTTCCTTGTAAATTTTCGAAATATTTGTGTGTGTGTAGTGTATGATTCTTGAAAAATGCTAAGTATAGAGTAGTCTTTTTTTGGCAAGATGTAGTGTGATTTTAATATGGGGAGGTGTACTCCAATTTATGTCCTTTACTTTGGCTCCTAATGGCAATACTTTAGTGGAATGATGAGTGGGCGTTATTAATTTAATTGGGAGGCAATTAAGTGGGGTGGATTGAGGGGCATGACTTGGGGTCATCAATGGGATGAACATATGGGGTCATCATCTTTAGTTTAGGAGCATGATTTAGAGACATTTAAGTTGATCATAAATCCTAGCCATTTAGTTTATAATTTTAGCAAGGAGATGAATGACTAATCAAGATTAGAAAAATGTACTTGAATAGGCAAATTGAGTGGTCATGACATTTCATAATTGAGTAAGTAATGAATGTGGTAATCAATGGGTAATGTAGAAGAATTTATTGAAAATTACAAAACTTTGGCAATCCAATGTCATGATTTAAGTAAGTCATAAAATGTTATTATATTGTATTGAATGGTGGTTGAATGAGATTGGATGGTGGCAAGATTTGTGTTAAAGCACTTCGTGTAATTGAATTACTAATGGCTAGATTTGGGCAAGTCCATTAAATGGCTAACATGATTTGGGGCAAGGCAAAAAATTGGGGTCATCACAAATTGAATAGCAATTTTTTACTTTTTGGTTGTTAAATAAGTAAAAAATTGTTTACATTAATAGTAAAAATCATATTAGAAATTATTTATGTTCAATTGTTAGTTCAAGTAAATCAATTATAAATAATAAAATCTATAGAGTCTATGTAGTTCTTTTTATAACCACTCACACACACACACACACACACACACACACACACACACACACACATATATATATATATATATATATATATACACTAATGTCTCATGCACGCATAAGCGTGCAGTTGGTTGTTTTGTAAATTTGGTGATAACTGTGAAGTTGTATTTTTAATTTAATTTAGAAAATAAAATGGTTTATTTTTTATGGAATTGTTTAGGACAATATGGTAATTTGCGAGTAAGATAATATTGTAATTACATATATTAGCAAGGACAAAATAATAATTTGAAGTTAGGTACAACTGTAATTATTAATATTGGTAAGTGTAATATTGTAAATTGAAACCAAATAAAAGGGGTAAAATGGTAAAATACTATTGGTCTCAAGCATGTTGGAGCAAAGAGGCCCTTAGACATTATTAGTAGTATATATATATATATATATATATATATATATATATATATATATATATATATATATTACAACTATTATATAAGTGTGGTAGAGTTACTATTCCTATGAATAGTAACTCTACCACATTTAATTTTTTTCTTTTTTTATCTATTATCTAAATTATTTTATATTTTGTATTTATTTATTATTATTACAACTATTATATAATAAACAGTAACTCTACCACATTTATTTTTTTTCTTTTTTTATCTATTATTTAAATTGTATTTTGTATTTATTTCTTATTTATTTATTATTATATAAGTGTGGTAGAGGTATTGCCCTCATTTATTTTTTCTCCTTTTTTTATCTATTATCTATTTATTATTTTGTATTTATTTATTATTTATTATATTACACACTGCCACCGATTTGATATTGGCCGACTTTTCAAGCTTCTTTCCCATCTCCTTTTCCTAAATTGGTGTCTGAACCTTAGGCTTTTTTTGCCTGTCACTTTTGAAGCTCATTTTCCCCTCTTCTTCTTGTTTACGCTTTTGTTTCTTTACACATTCGTGGTGTTAGTTTCTGCTCGAATATCCAGAGAAAAGATCGAAGACTCTTGGAAAATTGATATCCTTCAAGCATGGATCGAAGGATACTTCGCATATTAAAGATGGAACGATTTATTTCACTACCAAGCCTAGAATTACAACTATTATATAAGTGTGCTATGAACAGTAACTCTACCACATTTATTTTTTTTCTTTTTTTTATCTATTATCTAAATTATTTTAACTTTTGTATTTATTTCTATTTATTTATTAGTATTACAACTATTATATAATGAACAGTAACTCCACCACATTTATTTTTTTCCTTTTTTTTATCTATTATCTAAATTATTTTGTATTTTGTATTTATTTCTTATTTATTTATTATTATATAAGTGTGATAGAGATACTCTCCTCATTTATTTTTTCTCCTTTTTTTTATCTATTATCTATTTATTATTTTGTATTTATTTATTATTTATTATATTACACACTGCCACCGATTTGATATTGGCCGACTTTTCAAGCTTTTTTCCCATATCCTTTTCCCAAATTGGTGTCTGAACTTAGGCTTTTTTTGCATGTCACTTTTGAAGCTCATTTTCCCTCTTCTTCTTGTTTACGCTTTTGTTTCTTTACATATCCGTGGTGTTAGTTTCTGCTCGAAGATCCAGATAAAAGATCGAAGACTCTTGGAAAATTGATATCCTTCAAGCATGGATCGAAGGATACTTCGCATATTGAAGATGGAATGATTTATTTCACTACCAAGCCTAGAAGGAGAAAGTTATCTATTTCTTAGGTCTGGGAATGTTTTATTTTCTTTATTTTTTCACTTTATAGTTTTATGATATGAGTTGTGCTTGTGTGTTGAAATTATGTAAAGGGTTTGGTGTGTATGTTTGCTTGTGTGCATGAGACATCAATGTAAAATATTTTGGCTTTATCAAACTGGTCTTATGTTTGCTTTCTTGCTATCTTTTTGGGATTCTTGTTGTCGGCTTCCATGGCTTTGACTGAGAGTTTCGATTTTTTTAGTTGGTCGATTTTGATCTCGTTTGGTTTATTTTTTAGCTTAATTCATCTTGAGTCGGAATATTGTATCGATTTTCATTGCACTTCGTATTCCTATTGTGCGTGCATGACATTGATGCTGCTCGTGAGTTTTGATTATTGTTAATCAATTTTTTTACTTGATGGGTTTGTGTTTTTGCTTGGTTAAATCGTGTGTTATATGATTGCATAGATTTTCATTTGCATTCCAATTTTCTTTCCTAACTGTGTTGATCGAAATGTGTTGCTATTTCGGGGAAGAAATGGTTGTCGACTTGTTGGACCCACCTTCCAACGCCTCGTGGTACTGCCAAGAACGCGACCGAGCTCCGTGAAAAGCTGTGAGTTTGTTTCTTAGTCAAATAAATTACATCTCGAATTGTTGTGTTTACTTTGAAGCATGAGGTTGTTAGGAATTTTAATATTTCTATGGGTCCTAATAATTGGACCTAGACCCAAGAGTCCGAAGTAAAATGATCCAGAAGTGGGGGGAGAGGGATAAAAACTTGAAAAAGGAGAAGATATGCATTCATTCTGTTTTTTTTTTTTGCTTTAGTATTGTAACTAGCTTAGGCTAGGGATTTACTAACACTAGGCTAGTGTTATAGAGCATTGCCTCTGAGATTATTTTTCTTATTTCAGCTATTTCAATTAATATTAGTACATACCTTCCTTTGTATTCTTGTTTGGTGTTTGTTCGATTGAATTCACTTGTTGATATTCTACATTGATGTGGCCAGAGAACCAGACTAACAGAGGTAGATTTTGTTGGGGTTTTTTTAACGTAATGTCATCATTTTAGTAGGATTCAGATTCTGGAATTTCTCATTGTTTCATGATATATAAATTTGAGAGTTGATTATCGTGTCTACCTGAGTTTTAGCCCATGGGGTTTTGCTTGTTTCCCCGATGATGCGTTAAAAATAATTTGTACCATGTTCTTTTGTCTATTAACATTAATGAATAAGGTTTATCTTCGTATTAAATTTGTAATATTTTGGTTCTTTTATGTCTTTTTATCATTTTTATGTCTTTCTATCATTTTCATACCTATATGATGCACATATACTTTGGTGCTAACATTGGAAAGGGCACGCAAGCTGCTAAAACATGAGCAATCTATTTTGCATCTTAGATCCACCAACTTTATTTTCAGAGCTTGAAAAAAAAAAAGGAATAATGTATAGTTAGAGCATCCCAAACAAAAAATATTCAGTACTTACATAGGCCTTGCCATTATCTTCTTTTGCCATGTATTCTGTTTGGTTATTATATTAATCATTCTTAAGTCGTGAATTTCTCTATGACGTAAATGACTTTGGCTTTGTTTGGATTATGGGATTGAAGCCTCCTTGGTAGATTTTCTTTCCTTTTTATAATCCATCACCAAAATAACCTCTAAGTTTCTCATGAAGACATACATGTTTTTTTGCCAGAGAATCTTTATTTTATTAAACATTCCTTTGTATACAGTGGTATTTGCTAATGTGATACTTCTGGACCGCCATGTCTTGTTGATATGGAGATTAAAAAAATAAAGCTTTCAGAAATGACATGTCGGCAATGCATTATTGACGTGACTAAGATGTGAGTTATATCTTTTAATTTTTTTGGGAATTTACATATAATAATTTGCATGTCATTATATTATGGCTAATAGCCTTGTTATACTTATGTTTTGTAGTGTAAATCATACATATATTCCTGTCAAATGGATTAAAATTAGGTGCACTATCAATCTTTGAGCTTCATGCATTGACATCATTTTTTGTATCACAAATCATAACTAAAAGCCAGCCAAGTTACTGGGCATTAGATTCACTATCACAATCATTGCATGTTACGGACTCAAATATTATTGTTTCTTTTTTGTGTATGAATTCTAGAATCTTGAACTCATTTCTGTTGCATTTACGAACATCATTTTGAGGGATTTGTTAAAGACCACTTCAGTATTTCCATACCAATGGTGAGAAACTCAGTAATAAAAATATATGGAGAATAATATAATTTTGTCATTTGATTGTTAAGTTGGTGGAGCACATTCTATCTTTTACTTCAATGAATTCCGCAGGTGATAAACAAGTTGCTCATAAAGATTTTGTACAGGTAAAAATACAAGTTTAGCTCTGGAATCTTGCAGCAACTAGACTATAGTATGGTTGAATGACAGGCCTTGGTTATAAGATCTTGAAGTTCATTGATAACCCCTTATATATTATTGTGAAACATGATAAATTAATCATCCAGTGCAGAAAGCAATTTTATTAGTCATATCATCTGTTCACTGGCACCACGCCTTGCGTGGTGCCAAATAAACTAGTATATATATAATTGTTTCCCTTCAATATTTTGTTATCCGATATATAGCTCTGTGTTTATTTGTAACATAGAATCTAATTTATTAAGAGTACGCTATACATGTCAATGAAGATTGGAAGTCATAAAAAAGAAAAAATGGCTTATTCCTCGTGTTTTTCCAAATTTCACATAGGTAAACGAAACACGAAAAGCACGAGACGACTCGCCTTCCTCTTTCAATCGCAAGTATTGCCATTTTATGGGAATTTAAAATATTAATCTTGAGATTGGTTCGAACTTTGGAACTTGCTCATGTAATAACGACAAGTTTCTTATAATAGAAGACTCTTAAGATTATCAAATTTGATCTCGATACTAAACAACAAATGATTAATTAATTAGTCCCCAATGAAACAGAAAAACAAAAAAAATCATATCTTATACGTGATTTATTAAAAACTTTTAAATTTTGATGTACTCAATGCTTTAACAAATAAACATATTTACACACAGTAATCCTTTTGTTTGCATCATAAGTCCTATCGTAAACGTTCTCTATCTTCTATCTTCTGTTTGATCAGTGTCATGTTATTCAACCAGATCACAAATGAAGGAGCTCAACTCATTGAGATTCAAGAGTGACAGTTACAAGAAGGAACGGTTGGACTTGGACTGGGAACTTGAGGAACCTGTTAAGCTGTTGAATAGAAGCTTCTCCATTGATATAAAGGAAGGGAAGGACTTCGGCAGGAGAGATTAATTAAACCACGGCTTCTATTTGAAAGAAAAAGGCTTTAGAATCAACAGAGATAGGAGAAAGAAATAGCGAGAGTTCGTAGGAGAGAAAATCATTGTAACCAGTAAGAGTGATTTGTGAGAATTCCAATTGTATATTGCTTTGTATATCAGGAACTTTGTGATCAATAAAATGGTGTCTCCGATGTAGATCGTTCTTGATCGGTAATTACGGGCAGGAGGTTTACTGCCATCTCATGTTACTTGGATTCTTTTTGGTTCCAGCCATCTTGTTCATCAAGAGTCGGATATAATCATTCATATCAAGTAACATTTTCTTCGGTTGATCAAATTGCGCATACTGTATATAAATCTTGGATACGATAGTTATTGATGCTGGAATTGGGATCTAGATTTACAACAATTGGCATCAAGAGTTAAATTTTCTGCACACGATATTCTTGAGAAACCGTCACCCAGCAACGAACATCAAAGTGCTGTTCAATTAAGAGATCTGAATGCACATTTCTAGCCAGAATAATTTTACCAATTCCTCCCGTCCCAACGACGGGGAAAATTTGAAGATTCGACTCATACCCGGTGACTCGATCCTTGATTAGAATCAAGTCATCGCTAACTCCGATAATGGTTTCTTGTCCACTTGGTGCATTTCTTGATGAACCAATAGCTGATGAAGAAGTATATGAACCCGTTGACAAATTTTATGCTGTGAGAACGCTATTTACTCTGTTGCAATTTCAAGAATTGAATCTACGTGTTCTATCAAAGACTTAACACCTTCAATGTGTATCTAATATTTTGATCAAAGAATTATATTGATACCACGGTCGATTGTATGTATGCTAGTATTTTTTGTAGTGTATACTCGTAAAATCCTTTTTATTGTATTTTCTGACGGGTATACTCGTAAAATTCCTGCAGAAAATACATAAAAAGACATACATACCCTCGACGGTGGCATGTGCGATGCATGTGAGGGAATTTACAGCCATAATATTCGAGAAAATTGCTACGGGGTCATACATACCCTCGACGGTGGCATGTGCGATGCATGTGAGGGAATTTACAGCCATAATATTCGAGAAAATTGCTACGGGGGTCTTGGTTAGGGGTTAAGTGCAATACTTAAGATAGTTCAGGGGTTAAGTACAATACTTAAGATAGTTCAGGGGTTAAGTGCATATTTTGGAAGGGTAAGAAGTTAAGTGCAATAAGGATTAACATTGGGGAGTGTCCTTTTTTATCCATAAAATAATTAGTTGAAATGAGATTATAATTGAACGGGGAAGATTAAACGTAGATCTAGGTTTACAATCACATTCTCTCTCCTAAATCCCCTCACCCATCGATTTTCTCCTTTATGATGCCTCCCCTCTCAGCTCTAAGGACAAATTTGCTCCGTTTTAGACAAATAATTTCTCTCAGGTTGGTGTGCATTTGATGCTACTTGATTCCTTACTTAATGACTTCTCATCAACTTCGATTTCTGATCAGTTTTGGTGCAAGTTTGGTGCATCTTTTTGGGGTGGGGGGGTTGGTTGGGGTATGTTATTTGCTGTTGGATTTCTATGTTTTTTGTCCAAAACTATGCTCCTCGTGTGGTTGTTGTCACGTTGATAGTGTGTATTGTGTATGTGTTTCAGTGTAGACAAGTGTGTATATTGGTTGTGACGTGAAAAACGGATTTCAAAATCGTTGTTCAGCTATGGTCAAGGTTTTGTGAATGACTGGTTTGAACCGTTTTTCCCTGCTCCCCATCGTTAAGTTGTTGGCTTGATTTTTAGGCTATTTTGGGTCCAAAATCTTGGTGCTGCTTGTGGCTCGAAAATCTAGTTGTTGGGTCGAAATATTGCTACTGCTATGAATCGAATTTTTTACTTATATGACTTGAAATTAGGCTGCTACAATGAATAGGATTAGGCTTTAGTTTTGATCGAACTTCCTACCGTTTGTGCTCAAATTTAATTACTGTTTGGCCGAAATTATGCTGCTGATTTGTGGTTGAATTGAACTGTTATGTGTGTCGAAATTGTGCTGCTATATAATAAAAAAATTGCATTTGTAACTAATCGAAAGAGGCAACCGATGTGAATTGAATTATGTTACTAATTTGGTCCAAAAAGTTTAGTTACTTATCACCTTGATTGTTGTCATACTATGAACATGGGTATATGCATGAGTGTGAGGATAAGTGCGTGTAGCTGCTGGAAATACGTATGTGTGTATTTCAGTGTATGTTGTGTGTGTATAAATACTATAACATGTTGATTTATCCGTCATTGCTACGTAGAAAGCCTAGCTGATTAGATAGATTCTTGATGCATATGTGAAATAATAATTCCAAGTACGAGTGGTATATTTTGATTAAATGCTAAGAATGTTGGGTAAATCGTACGAATGAGATGTGTGGTAATATGAGAAAGCAAGTGGATGGTATTGTTGAATTTATGTAGAGCCTTCTCAAGCCTCCAAACAAAGAGCATGATAGCTTGACTATGAGTTTCGACAATAAAGTATGTAGTGACGTACGGGCTTAGATAAGTATATTATCTGATATGTTTGTTGAAATGTGATATTGTATTTGGATAACCGTTGTGGCGATCGATGTGTGATTGGGGTATTTGGATCGTAGTTGAGGCGAGTAACGATTTGTTATTGTGTTTGGGTCGCCGCTAAAGCATGCAATGTATTAATATGATATAGGGGTCGTCGCTAGAGCGTGTGATGTATTAATATGATATATAGGTCACAGTTGGAGGGGGCGACGTATTAATATGATATATGGGTCGTCGGACTGTGTGTTAATAAGATATATGTGTCGTCGTTGGAGCGAGTGATGTGTTAATATGATATGTGGATCATAAATTGATTTAAAATTATGATTTTATAGAATTGATAAGTGTGAATTGTGAGAACATGAACAGTTCGAAAGATCTCATATTGTACTGACAACTCGGACAATATTTCGTTATTTTACAGTCTTATATGCTTATGAATAATGAATGTGGATTGTAGATGGCAGTGAACGATGTATTGTGAATGTAATGAATACCGTGGCAATGAAACAATAATATAATTGTTAGTGTTGATTTTAGACTTGTGTATTGTGATTATATATATATATATATATATATATATATATATATATATATATATATATATATATATATATATATATATTAATTTTTTATGTTGGTGTGCCCACCCTGTGCGGGGGATTTTTCTGTGGAAACAAGTGACATGTTTAGGGAAGCATGGGATAATAGAGTCGATGCGCCTAGAAGAGTGATATAAATATTTCGGAATATGCGATCATGATTGAAATGGTTTTTGTTTATAACTGTTATTATCGTGGGGATTGTAATAATTTATTCAGGATTATAAGTTGTCAATTTTTTGTGAGGCCGTGTACTAGCTAGACGGGCTAGATGTTTTTTTTTTATTTTTGGTGGATTATGATTGTTGGTCTGTTTGATGGATTATTGATGTATTGCTTGAGGATTATATTGTGACGTGTAAATTTTTTGGTAGTCCAATTTATGGGGAGATTTTGCCAATTTTTATTATTATAAAATCTCAGGTTATTAAACACATAATTATGTATTGTGAAACATAGGATCTTACATATAGTTGGTTCTCCTGCTGCTGTGGAAAATAAATTAGGCAGTCACATGATATAACATCTGAGGCTAGAGCGTGTTAGTGAAAGAGGATTACTTGAACCACACAAAGAAGGGTTGCTAGGTGAGGAAACAATAACACCTTTAACATTTTGTGAAGAATATATTATTAGGAAAGCAACGCGGCTTAAGTTATCAAAAGGCCTTCACATCTCCAAAGATCCGCTAGAGCAGCTGATTCGGATCTTTGGGGCGTCTCTAGGATAGAATCCAATGGTGGTTCAAGGTACTTTATGTCCATAATAGATGATACACTAGAAAAGTTTGGATATACACCTTGAAACACAAGAATGAAGCCTAAAATAAGTTCAAGCATTGAATAACTCTTGTTGAGCAACAGACTCGAGACAAGCTTAGGAATGACAATGGCCTAGAGTTTACCTCTAAGGAATCAATGCATTTTGTAAGAACACGGGAATTAACACACTTTATAGTGATTGGAACAACTCAACAGAATGTAATCGCAGAAAGGATGAACAAGACTTTGTTTGAGAGAGTTAGGTGTTTGCTGCCTTATTGTGGACTTCCAAAATCATTTTGCTATGACTGCATTATGTAAAATGATACAAAACATCAAGGACATAAAGCTCAAAGCTCAGAAAAACTGCTGACACTGGAGATATAAACACTAAGTATGAGGTTTAAAATCTTATAAGGTTTGTGGTTGCAACAAAAACTCAGTACTGCCAGGTTATGGTTAGTACAACCATAGTAGGTGAGCCGTAGATTGAGGCACCTGGAGACACCATTTGTATAGGGCCCTTGGTCTCACATTAACGAATATACCAGTGGAAGCGATTTAATTTGCCAAGTTGTAATTAAAAATATGTTTGTTTCTAGGCAATGAGCCCAACCTAGATAAATCTCCCCCCCCCCCCCCCCCCGAGAATCCATACAATATATTTGAAAATAATTATAACTTAATTTTGAAAAAAATAAGTTTTAACTATCCAATTCACAAATAAAAAAGCAAATCATAATAAAGTAAGTGCACAGAGACGGGTCATCTGGCATAGCATAAAATAAAATAAACTATATCTCAAAATTTCATAAACTCCAACCAAGGCCCTTAAATCAAACATACGATCGAGTTCCAAAACTTAATATGTAAACATTTGCCATGTCATTAGCATTTTCGTTATCTACCACTTATGTAACCTCTATGAATTCGTATCCTTGCGCATAGGCTGTAAGGGTTTGTAAGGGAGGGGTGAGTTTCCTAGGGAGGAACTCAGCATGGTTCCCACTATTCAAGCGGCTAACCAATCCATAGTCTCAGACAGGCGAACGCATAACCATATGCTCAACATGACATAACATAAATCAAATCATAACATACACATCCAACATGATGCTCGTGAATGACACACACATACGAATGCATATCGTGTTCGAACGAACGTACAAAAAGGTCATGCTTAAGATTTGAGATACAGTTCGTACATACATACACGTGGGTGGATCACTCAACTATCGGCCTGATACAGACATAACAATCAACCCTTGATGCCATGGTGCCAGACACACCATGCAACATAAAAGGATGCCACAGGCCCAACCTATGCACCGTAAAAGGATGACACTGCTAAAAAGTCATGCACCGTAATCATAACATACACATCGTACCATGACTGATCCCCACAATCGCAGAATGTCTGTGATCACACAATGCGTGAGAACGAACGATAAGGCTCAAAGTGCAAATGCATGAATGTGATACCATATCATGTGAAGCTAAATAAAAGCAACCATATAAATCCACATAAGCACATAAAATCCACACAAGCATATAAATACCACGTAGACACATAAATATCATATAAAACAAATAATCACACGTTAACTTATTGAATCCTCTGTAGAGTTTAGATATTCGAATAGTAAGTCACATACCTCGTGTCCGTAGCTTATTTCTGATTCAGAATATTTCCTCGTGTCCGTAGCTTATTTCTGATTCAGAATATTCGAAATCTTCACAAAAAGCTTCCGTAGCTTATTTCTGATTCAGAATATTCGAAATCTCCACGAAAAGCTTGAACACAATCTACAAAATCAAAAGGATAATTGTATTTAAACTTAATTCCATGATATTTTATTTTTGTAACTTTCCTACGAATTTTCATCACCATTTTCTACTTACCCATTTCAAATTTAATAATCCAATTTCTAATTGATTTTATCTTAAATAATTCTCAATACTTATGTTAACTCAAGTATCCAAAAGTACTTTTCAAACATTAAAAAAATAATTATAAAGACTGAAAAATTTGGAAATATTTGATTTTCGGCCAGCAATTAAATTGGGGATATCAGGGATGAAAATTTAAAAGATCGATATTTCTAAAACACTAATAAATAATAATAAAATCGAGGTTCGAGTTTTGTACCACTCCGGGGCTGGAGAATTGTTTGAAGCTAATCCACAAATGTTTCTGGACAAAAATCGAGATGCAACGGATCGAAGCAAAATGAAAACCGAAGGCTGAAAATCAACTTTGAAAATGCTAGGGTTTTTCTCGCGCATGAGGCGCTGATTTCAAGGCAAAATTTCGGTGATTCCCGCGGCGGCAATGGTGATGGATGGTTCAGATCAAATCGCCATTGAATGCTGAAGGTCGTGGTAGGTTGGGCTCGGACCAATTCATGTGAATCAATCGAATCGAACAAAGAGTCGATACTCATCCAGTGCACGAACTCGTGTGTTCCACGGCAAAATTCCGGCGATACGCTCGGTTATTGATGGGGCTTTTGGTATAGTAAGGACCGTCGTTGAGTTTATAGTTTAGGTCTGGGATGCTTTGGTCGTGGGTGAGGCAGTAGGCGGTGAAACGAAGGTGTTTTCCAATTGTGCACAGGCTGGCGACGGAGTGGGCTAGGGTTAATGTTCTTCTCTCTCTATTTTTTTTTTTGTTTATTTTCGTTTTTTTTTCTTTCTTTAATATGAAAAATGGAATTTAAGGCTAGAATTGTAATTTATAGTGACATTTTAGCCCATAATTTTATTCAAATCAAACTCTAATTTCTCAATTAATTTGGCCCATAAAAACTCTTATTTTAAAACAATTATAGGAACAATTATAAAATTAACTTAAATCCTAAAATTTAATGTTCTAAAATAAAAACCCATAATTATTCTTCTACCAAAATTTTAAAAACTTAAATTTCTCAAAAAATCGGATCGTAACGATAATTCTCTAACCCCCAAAATCAAATAAGCTCGTGAGATTCTAAATCCAAATCCATAGAATATTTTTGAAAGTAAATACTCCTAAAATTTAATATTCCCAAACGTATTTCATCCAACTCTAGAATATTCAAAATCACATCTTATATCAAGTTCTTATTCACCAAAATAAACTTCTCGATAATTCCTCAATTGGTTTTACATCAACTTGCACAATAAAATAATCTCAATTCTTTGATTTATCTTTACTGACGTAAATTCGGGAATCTATATACTAACATTTTGGGGGTGTTACATTACCTTCCCACTTCGAAAAATTTTGTCCTTGAAATTTATAAATTAATTCTTAAGATGTTAGAGCTTACTTATTGACTAATTCCTTGAAGCATATTAATTCCCAAATGACGCAACATTAAATAATTTAACCAAGCCTAATATTATAGTCATACAAAATTAACTTATATACCTCAAGTAAGATCATCTTACAATTAACTACGATCAAGAAACTTGTTTTCGATTACGCTTCCTTTGCACAACTCTGATCACTATAACCAATTTCATTATTTTTCGTCTTCAAACTACTTGCACCAATTAACTTGTCGTATGACTCTTGAAGTTAATACTACCTTGTTAACATCTACTATTACAATATTTAAATTATCTCGCAAAAATGGTATTTCATGTCAAGAAATATTATTATTAGTATCATAAGAGAAATCAATATATACGCTATGATTCTCCCAAAAATATATATATTAGTATTTAATATCTTACTACCAAAAGTGATTATATCTTTTTCTATCTTTGAGTACCATAATATCGTAATGCGACTTATTATTCCACGATATTATAGAAGATATCACTACTCACTAGTAAGTTAGTCTATAAAGTTTAATACTAGTAGTCACTATCGAGATCCTTAATATTATGTTTTCGAACAAACTTACCCGAATTTAAAAACATTAAAACTATGATGTAACCAAAACTTGATATTGTTGGCGGAACCTTATTTCTAAAATTTGTATCCATTGTGTTTCATGCCATATACTTATTACCCTTACGTGACAAAAATTGGTTATCTCGGTAATTGACTATAATTCTCAATGTACAATCTTTGTTATACCTTATCTATCCGCTTATCTATCACAGAAACCCATTGTGAATTAATCTACAATTAGCGCCCAAATATTTTCTTTTTTTTTTTTGTCAAAATCCGTAGTACAATTTTCTAATAAAAATAATTCAAACTAAGAATTGCAAAAGTATCAAACACTCAAACCGTTCTAAGGTTTTCTCTATCCTTCGTACCTTTCCGTTCATGAAGCCTGATTTCAAATGCAACCATCTACAACACCCTGACATTATTCACTAACTTATGCGAATTTCAAGGGTTTTAGACCAACAAAATATTTCAAATGCAAAAGGATACACTCAAACTTATGAAATTGACTACACTTAGACATTTGCACTTGTGGCCAAAATCAACAATGTCGAGTCTTGTTATCCTTAGCTGCAAATTTTGATTGGCTATTACAACAGTTTGATGTTTCTCTGAAAACATTTACACGGATCTTCCACCAGGGTGATAACAGAAAGACAAAAATAAAAGGTGTGCAAGTTGAATAAATCATTATATGGATTAAAACAGTCTTCTAGAACATGGTTTGGACGATTTACCAAATCTATGACAACCTTTAGTTACAAACAGAGCAATTCAGATCACACGCTATTTTTAAGGAAGCAAGATGAAAAAATTACTGCAATCATTATATATGTAGATGACATGATCGTCACATGCAATGACCCATAAGAAACGAGAGCTTTGGAGGAGTACTTGTCCAATGAATTTGAAATGAAAGACTTAGGTCCTTTAAAATACTTTCTAGGCATTAAAGTATCTCAAAGAAAGTATGATATAGATCTGCTTCATGAAGCTGGTAATTCAGCTTGTCAACCAGCTGACATTGCAGCGGAAGAGGAACTGAAGTTATGTATTGATACAAGCCAGGTACCGATAGACAGGGGGAGATACCAAAAACTCGTTGGAAGACTAATGCACTTAGCTCATACAAGACCAGATCTTGCTTATGCGCTAAGCATTGTTAGTCAGTTCATGCATAATCCCGGTGAACTACATATGAATGCAGTCATACACATTTTGAAGTATCTAAAATCTGCTCCTGGAAGGGAATTTTGTTCTCTAAAAACACAAACAAGCAAAACATCGAGGTATATATAGATGCTGACTGGGCCGGAGCAGTTAACAATTGACGATCAACTAATTTTACCTTTGTAGGTGGGAACTTAGTTACATGGAGGAGCAAGAAACAAAATGTTGTTGCAAGATCTAGTGTAGAAGCTGAGTACAGAGGAATGGACCTAGGAATTTGTGAAACACTGTGGTTGAAATTTTTCTTACAGGACCTAGGCTATTCTCTAAGACAACCAATTTAGCTCTACTGTGACAACAAAGCAGCATGCGATATAGCTCACAATCTAGTTCAACATGACCGTACAAAACATGTCGAGGTTAATAGGTTTTTTTATTAAGGAAAAACTTGATGAAAAAATTGTGGAGTTACCAAAGATTCGGTCAGAAGACCAGTTAGCAGATATCCTTACCAAAGGGATATCACATCATGTACTCTCAAAGTTCTTAGATACGTTGGGCATGTATGACATCTAGCACCAATTTGAGAGGGAATATTGAGATTATCAACAATTGACTAAGATTTGTGCCTAGAATTTTTTTGCCAGCCGAGATTTGTGCCGAGAAGTTAGGCTTTTGCTAGTCAAGATTTGTGACAAGTTTTTAGCTTAGTTTATATATATATAACCCATGTCTCTCCATGTCTCAACTATTACAACTTCAATAAGGAGAATTGTTTTTACATAACCCATATCTCTCATATCTTCTCAAATGGGAGAGGTTTATAACATTTATTTTTCCTCAATTTTAGAAGTCAGATATTAACACATAATTTTTCACATGACATTGGACGAGAAAAACTTTTTGGAAAATGGTACTAATCAATATCAGTTGCTGTTGGTTGGTTGGTTGGTTGGTTGGTTGGTTTATTCCTAATTTATAATGTGTTCCATCAGTATTATGTGAACAGACTTAGAATTTTCCGTCTTAAAAAGAGCCATTGATTCTGGACCCATGAAATTCAATAGTAATGGTGGCAATAGGTACTTCTATTAAATCCCCAACCAATTTACGTACGGGTTTTGTTTTGTTTTCCCCCTGATCTTACAGCCTAATTATTTAATAAAAATATATATGGCTAATATATTGGATGAGCTGGATTTTCTTACTTAATCCAACCCCACTAGTAGATTGCAATAAAAACGTGTGTGATCTAGAACAATCCCATCGGTCAACACCACCTCTTTATATGATACAATGTAGCAATTCTGGATAAGTTGACTGATTGGTAACATTTTCAAGTACTTTAACCTATGAAACTACAGTTCAGTGAATGAAGGTCGGAGATCATGGGACTCCAATGTCTCCACTCTTTCCTTCTGCTCTCATTAACAATCGTAGCTTCATTATCATATCTATCTTCTTCCCTCCCCGTCGATTTTTCAATCATCGGCAACCCTGATGAATTTCATCAAGAGAGAATCTCGGAGCTCTTTCAATTGTGGAAGGAGAAGCACGCGAAGGTGTACGAAGACGCAGGAGAGGCGGCGAAAAGACTGCGTATTTTCGGAACAAATCTCAAGTATGTGCTGGAGAAAAACATGGGCAGAGGATTACCGGTGGGGCAGCTGGTGGGGTTGAATAGATTTGCAGATTTGACTAACGAAGAGTTCAGGGAAATTTATACAAGAAAAATACAGAAGCCCTTCGAGAAAAGGAGGAGATATTTCATGGAGGATGTTCAGTTGAAGATGAAGGTGTTGTCTTGCGAAGCTCCTAGTTCTCTTGATTGGAGGGAATATGGCGTTGTTACAGGTGTGAAGGATCAAGGTCGATGTGGTAAGTTTCTTTCTCACACCGACGACTTTCTGTGTAAACGATAGAATTAGTTACTGTGAGAATTGGGGAAAAAATACAAAAGTGGATCAATAGTGAATAGTGATGACAGCTTGGAATCGGATAAGTCGAATAGAAAACTTCAGGACATAAGAGGTAATATGACATTAAATTGCATTAAGTTAAAATTTTATATCTATTAGTTTTTCAATTTGAGATCTTATGCTATATTATTATTATTATTATTAACTAAATAATAGGTCATACAGTTGCTATTTTTTTTTAAAAAATTTTTATCTAAACGTCACTTTCTCTTAGTATATCCAGTTTTTTTATTTTTATAAAATAATAAACTAAACATACACCAATTACATGCTTAAATATAAAATTTAGTGTGAGAAAACTAATAGACTTGATTTGCAAGTCCTTTTCATTTTATCTACACGTACATACTTTATCTGTACTATAAAATAGTGGTGAAAATGAAACTCCTGAAATAATTGGATCTTTTTAAAACTCAAAGGTTTAATTAGGATAATTAAAATAATTATGAGGTCTATTTGGATTGATGAATTTGAAGCCTTGGATTTCAATCCATTTGATTGTTTTGATGGATTTATGTTGTGTGGATTTCAAATCCACCACTTTCTTAATTTTACATGGATTTGAAATACATCCAAGATGGTATTATTTGAAATCCATTATTCAAATCTCACTACAAATCAAATTCCTTAATCCAAACATAACCTAAGGTGCGTGAAAAGTGGATGTTTTAGGGAAAATAAAAAGATTTTCACCAAGAACCCAATGAGATGATGAAAAAGAAAATCAACAAAAATAATTATTTACATAACATTTAAAATTCTATAAATATTTTGATAAATACATGGAACTGAGAAATGCAAATGAGTAATCAGTAATTAACAAAAAGTTGGCAATTACCGAGACACATGAACGCCATTATTATGTGAAAATATTGAGTCCATTTGTTGCAAATCTTTACAGGAAGTTGCTGGGCCTTCTCCTCCACAGGAGCTGTGGAAGCGATAAACGCCTTGACCACAAGAGAACTGGTTAGCCTATCAGAACAAGAATTAGTGGATTGTGATTCTATCAATGATGGCTGCGATGGAGGCTACATGGATTATGCTTTTCAATGGATCATTAACAAGGGAGGAATCGATACAGAAACTAATTATCCATACAATGGCAAATATGGCAAATGCAACTCCACCAAGGTTTTAGCATACATTTTATGAGGAAATTGTGGATTCTATTTGTTTTAAGAGATGGAAATTTGGTTGATTAACAGGAAGGAAGCACAATTGTGAGCATTGATGGATATACAGATGTTGAAGAAGAAGAAAGTGCCCTATTCTGTGCCGTTGTAAAACAACCTGTTAGCGTTGGGATTTATGGCTCCGCAATTGATTTCCAGTTGTATACAGGGGTATGTTATGTGCTATGCAACCGGTTATTTTAGACCGCAGTTTTGAAATATGACTTAAATTTATTACTTTGCAGGGGATCTACGATGGCGAATGCTCTGGGAATCCGGATGACATAGATCATGCCGTATTGATAGTGGGATATGGTAGTAAAGGGGATACGGATTACTGGATTGTGAAGAATTCTTGGGGGACGAATTGGGGCTTGGATGGATATGTTTGGATTAGAAGGAATACAGAATATAGATATGGTGTTTGCGCCATCAATGCCATGGCTTCTTATCCTACTAAAACACAGTCTTTGCTTTATTCATACGTAGAATCCTTATATCCGCCCTGTCCAGCTCCACCAACCTCATACCCACCAACTTCGCCCACTCCACCATTCCAACCACCACCACCTCATCCAACAATCCCTCCACCGCCATCATCTCTGCCTCCAACAACCACTCCACCATCACCACCACTATCACCATCGTCCATGTCTCCACCTCCTTCACCAACCTCATACCCACCACCTTCGCCCATTCCTCCATTCCAACTACCACCACCTCATCCAACAATCCCTCCACCGCCATCATCTCCGCCTCCAACAACCACTCCACCATCACCATCACTACCACCATCGTCCATGTCTCCACCTCTTTCACCAACCTCATACCCACCACCTTCGCCCACTCCACCATTCCAACCACCACCACCTCATCCAACAATCCCTCCACCGCCATCATCTCCGCCTCCAACAACCACTCCACCAACACCATCACTATCACCACCGTCCATGTCTCCACCTCCTTCACCAACCTCATACCCACCACCTTCGCCCACTCATCCATTCCAACCACCACCACCTCATACAACAATCCCTCCACCGCCATCATCACCGCCTCCAACCACCACTCCACCATCACCATCACCACCACCTCATCCAACAATCCCTCCACCGCCGTCATCTCTGCCTCCAACAACCACTCCACCATCACCATCACTATCACCACCGTCCATGTCTCCACCTCCTTCACCAACCTCATACCCACCACCTTCGCCCACTCATCCATTCCAACCACCACCACCTCATCCAACAATCCCTCCACCGCCATCATCTCCGCCTCCAACCACCACTCCACCATCACCATCACCACCACCTCATCCAACAATCCCTCCACCGCCATCATCTCTGCCTCCAACAACCACTCCACCATCACCATCACTATCACCACCGTCCATGTCTCCACCTCCTTCACCAACATCATACCCACCACCTTCGCCCACTCCTCCATTCCAACCACCACCACCTCTTCCAACAATCCCTCCACCGCCATCATCTCCGCCTCCAACAACCACTCCACCATCACCATCACTATCACCACCGTCCATGTCTCCGCCTCCTTCACCAACCTCATACCCACCACCTTCGCCCACTCATCCATTCCAACCACCACCACCTCATCCAACAATCCCTCCACCGCCATCATCTCTGCCTCCAACAACCACTCCACCATCACCATCACTATCACCACCGTCCATGTCTCCACCTCCTTCACCAACCTCATACCCACCACCTTCGCCCACTCATCCATTCCAACCACCACCACCTCATCCAACAATCCCTCCTCCGTCATCATCTCCGCCTCCAACCACCACTCCACCATCACCATCACCACCACCTCATCCAACAATCCCTCCACCGCCATCATCTCTGCCTCCAACAACCACTCCACCATCACCATCACTACCACCACCGTCCATGTCTCCACCTCCTTCACCAACCTCATACCCACCACCTTCGCCCACTCATCCATTCCAACCACCACCACCTCATCCAACAATCCCTCCACCGCCATCATCTCCGCCTCCAACCACCACTCCACCATCACCATCACCATCACCACCACCTCATCCAACAATCCCTCCACCGCCATCATCTCTGCCTCCAACAACCACTCCACCATCACCATCACTACCACCACCGTCCATGTCTCCACCTCCTTCACCAACCTCATACCCACCACCTTCGCCCACTCATCCATTCCAACCACCACCACCTCATCCAACAATCCCTCCACCGCCATCATCTCCGCCTCCAACCACCACTCCACCATCACCATCACCACCACCTCATCCAACAATCCCTCCACCGCCATCATCTCTGCCTCCAACAACCACTCCACCATCACCATCACTACCACCACCGTCCATGTCTCCACCTCCTTCACCAACCTCATACCCACCACCTTCGCCCACTCATCCATTCCAACCACCACCACCTCATCCAACAATCCCTCCACCGCCATCATCTCCGCCTCCAACCACCACTCCACCATCACCATCACCACCACCTCATCCAACAATCCCTCCACCGCCATCATCTCTGCCTCCAACAACCACTCCACCATCACCATCACTATCACCACCGTCCATGTCTCCACCACCTTCACCAACCTCATACCCACCACCTTCGCCGACTCCTCCATTCCAACCACCACCACCTCTTCCAACAATCCCTCCCCCGCCATCATCTCCGCCTCCAACAACCACTCCACCATCACCATCACTATCACCACCGTCCATGTCTCCGCCTCCTTCACCAACCTCATACCCACCACCTTCGCCCACTCATCCATTCCAACCACCACCACCTCATCCAACAATCCCTCCACCGCCTCCAACCACCACTCCACCATCACCATCACCCTCACCACCACCTCATCCAACAATCCCTCCACCGCCATCATCTCTGCCTCCAACAACCACTCCACCATCACCACCGTCCATGTCTCCACCTCCTTCACCAACCTCATACCCACCACCTTTGCCCACTCCACCATTCCAACCACCACCACCTCATCCAATAATCCCTCCACTGCCATCATCTCCGCCTCCAACAACCACTCCACCTTCACCATCACTATCTCCACCTTCAAAATCAACACCTCCTCCACCACCATCCACATCACCACCACCAACCTCATACCCCCACCTTCGCCCGCTCCTGCCATTCCAACCACCACCACCTCATCCAACAATCCTTCCACCGCCATCATCTCGCCTCCAACAACCACTCCACACATCTCCATCACTATCACCCGACCATCACCATCAACACCTCTTCCACACATCCCTCATCACCGCCGTTCCACGTTTTTCACCTCCCTACAACACCCCATGCATCGTCACCACCGCCGTCTCACCCCCCTTCCCCCCTCTCTCTCACCCTCCACCACTACCACCACCACCCGCCTCCACCCCACGTCACCGCCTCCGCCATCGCCTCCCACCCATGTCACCACCTCCTCCCCACCCCCACCCCCCACCCTCGTCACCTCCTCCTCCATCACCCCCACCACCACCACCGCCGTCACACCACCTCCTCCTCCGCCACCATCACGCCTCCGCCATAGCCACCACCCCCATCACCCCCACCTCCCTCACCCCCACCTCGCCATCGCCACCACCCCCATCACCACTCCTCCCTCCACCCCCATCACCCCCTCCTCCCTCACCCCCACCCCCGTCACCTCCTCCTCCCTCACCCCCACCACCACCACCGCCGTCACCACCTCCTCCTCCGCCCCCATCACCGCCTCCGCCATCGCCACCTCCCCCATCACCCCCTCCTCCCTCACCCTCACCTCCACCCCCAATGCCACCACAACCTCCACCTATACCACCCCCAACTTTATGTGGATTTTCCTTCTGTCCACCAGGTGCAACATGCTGCTGCCGCTTTAAGATATTGGGCATTTGCCTCAATTATGATTGTTGTCCTCTAAATAGCGCAGTTTGCTGTAATGGCTCTGAATATTGTTGCCCCCTTGATTTTCCCATTTGTGACGTTTACGAAGGTCTCTGTCTGAAGGTATGCAACACTATATTAACAGTTTCAAAAATCAATCTGTTGAATAAGTCTGTCTTGGATATTTGTTATACAAGATTACTTGTTTGATTATACATATTCCCACATGAATCGTAACCATTTATATTCTTCGTGTGTGTTTTTAAAGAAAAGTGGAGATTACCTGGGATTGAGAGCAGGAAAACGGAAACCATCGATGCATACATTTCCATGGAGTGAAGTTGAAGAAAACGGAAAGGAGTATCAATCTCTTCGATGGAGAAGGAACCCATTTGCCGAAATGCGGTGAAAACTAGGCATGCATGGCCATCTTGTCATTCAATTTTCGCCTTCAACAATGTCAAGCTTTCCAAGTTCTATGGGAGCTTCGTTTATATGGTGAACGATTGTGAACCCGGCTTTTAATTACCAATGTATTAGTTCCGGGTAATGTTTTTGTAAATGTTATTATCCAAGCACTCGTACTTATGAATGAATTATCTTTACCAAAATAATATTGTGTATGTTTGAATGTCTAATAACATGTTTTGTGTTCATTCTGCCAGGTATAAATTTGTCCACCTTCTTTTGAAAATAATTTTATTCATAATAGTTAAAAGAAATAATTTTATGCTTTTATTTGGCGACTAACAGTTTTATTTCCTGAACATTTCAACGTAATAATTTTCATTCCAATTTTTTTAGAAATTCTTGAAAATTAGTCATTATGTCAAAATTATTATCAAAGGTGGGGCCTTCAAGATCTAAATCCAGAGCATCAAACATATTTGAGTTGGACATAGTAGCTCTGATTTTACCATTGAGGGAAAGATTTGAATTTGGAGTAAAATCCGGAATGTCACTGGAAATAGCCCGAGATTTACTCCTATTCTGATTCCCAGATTTGTTCCCCAAATTATGCGTGATTTGCTGATTTGCAGCAAATAGATTTGTAGCCATTGCACCGGCAACAATCTCCTCCGATTCAAGATTTTTCGATGATGTCGGAATAACAGCAGCGGCATCTGATTTCTGGATTCCATCATCATTGTTAGTACTGGAATGATCTGTAACTTTAGTAGTGATACCCCGATAATTGTCCCGGTGCGGTTTGGACCAGGATTCTATGGGCTCGACCCAATCTGACAAGATACCAGGCCATCCTACCTTGGCCCGCTTTTGGGGCCATTGCCCATTTCCAATTAGTTATTTGAGCCCATTTGCTATTACCCTTACCCATTAACCTCAATTCTAAAGCCCATTATGGGAGCCCATTAAGATGTAATAGTAAGTTAAGAGGAAAAAGGGATGAACTTCATGAAAAGGAGGGGAGGAAGGAGCAGCCTCCTGGGAGAGGCTTTTGTCGATGGCTTCTTCCCCATTTTTATTTTTTCCATTCTTGCTTCCTCCTCCATGGTTGGAGAACAAACATTGTAAATTCTTGATATTATAGTGAAGATTCATACTGGACTAGGTCCCGTGGTTTTTCCCCTCGGGGTTTCCACGTAAAAAATCTTGATGTTCTTTGTATTTTTCATATATTGATTCATTGTTACAAAATCGAACCAAAAAATGAGGTAACAATTGGCGCCGTCTGTGGGAAATCGAGCTAGGGCGTTGATATTTGTAGTTTTCATCGTCTGTTAAAGGATGGGTTCATCGTCTGAAGGAAAAAAAAAAAGAGTTCTGGGGAGACATCTGTTACTACCGTACAACCACCAAAATCGAAAGAAAAGAGCTCGGGCCGCAGATTTTTCACTGTCGAGAAGCTGTGTTGCCTGTCGTTGGGCTGCGTCGAGGCTGTACAGAAGTTTTGGCATTGCGATTTTTGGCTTCGAGTATATACTCAAGTTCGCGCGGCAGCTCTGGGTGAAGAGTTCTCTGGTTGCGCATGGCTGCTACGACGGTGGGTCGTCGCCTTTCCGTGTATCGGTGATGTGTTTGGCTCGGTGGTTTATGATATTGCTAGTGAGGTTGTGGTGTGGCTGTGCTGCCCATTGATGGGCTGCGTCGAGGCTGGGCAACAACTAAGGCGTAGAGATGAAGAGGGAGGGAGATCTGAGGAGCTGGCGACTGTGAGGGTAAAATAATTCTTGTTCATTGTTGAAAATCTTTTTTTCCGAGAAGGACCCTTGTGTAAGATTATCGATGCCTAAATACTTTGGTTTTCTCAGATTGTGCTTCCCTACATGTATTTCCCTCAAAAAGGGTTCTCTTGAATCCTTCATGATATTTTCCTCGCTCGATCTTGCTCATGGATGGGAATATAGTTTTTTATTGCGATCTGATGGTTTATATTAGCTTGTGGGCTTGGTTTGTGTGTTGTGTTCAAGTTCGACCACTCATCTGCTCTTTGCATCATTGTTCTCGACTGCTCGAGCTTGAAATTGTGAATTTTAATCAGCTTCCAGCAGCTGTTTTGAATTGCTTGAATTAGAGGTTGGAATGGGTTTTAAATAAAGAAGTTGGGCTGAAAGGGTGAATGGATTTCTACAAGATGAGTGTGTCAAAAGGGTTAGTAAAGTATATTAAAAAAGCTTCAATGTGCAACTACTGAAGTAGAGAAATTTATTGGTTATGGTGTTATTGCTGCTTCTATTAGGAGTCTTAGCAATTAAATTATTTCCCAAAAGTAAAAAATAAAAATAAAAATAAAAATCATCTAAATGGCAGAGGAAATTCGTCAGTAACATTTGGGTGAATGAATATATGGTGAATTCATTATAATCAAATTATCTAAAGCTCTTGCTGTGGAAAATTAAAATTTGTACAGTTTGAGTTTACCTCTGGAAATCTTGCTGTAATTTATATTGATATTTGAGCTGCGAATTTAGAATTGTAGCCACGTTTTCAATTTATTTTTTAGAGGATACTGCAGCTTGTTCTATTGACGGGATTGTGAATCGTCGGCTCAATTTGATGGAATCATAGAAGGAAAAAAAATATTATACAGTTTGATCAAAGCTTTATATTGACGGTTCTATTGGTTGCTAATCTTTTGGGTGGAACAATATGGCGAGTCCATGATGATTGGTCTGTGAGTGGCATTTTCCAATGAAGTGGGTCAGTTTTCAAGACTGTATGGCTGTTATTAAAGGTCGGGGGCAGCTCAGAAAAATTGAAAATGCTGAGGCAACTTTTGACATAATGGTGAAAAAACTGAAGACAAAATATGTAGCAATCATTGAAAAGGAAGGTCACTGTTTAGTTCTTATATAGCAATCATTGATCAGTATGCAAGAAGAGGGGATATGCACATTGCTAAGAGGTTATTTCAGAGGATGAGAAATGCTGGATACGTTACAAGCCTTCGTCAATATAACACACTACTTCTGGCCTACAAAGGCTCCAGTTTATGGGTTCATTGAGAGGATGAAAGACGATAGCCTTTTCCCGAGTAAATCATTCACCATGCAAGGCGGCTAATAGCTAAGTTGATGCATTTAGAAAGCCAAACGTGGCTGATTTGCTGGAATGAGGAAAATGAAAACTCTGTCGCTAGAGTGATTCGAACAGAATAAGTTTACCTTGGCCTCATCTACAATTTGGCTCGCCCTCAGTTCAATGTGGAATAGCACGGGACATGTTATATTTGGTTGTGAGCACCTCGTCTGCTCTCAAGCTATCATGTAGGGTATTGACCTTCGTGACTCAACACATCGGACCAATTTCAATCTCAGAATAGCACGGTGGGAATCTCATTCCTACTTCAAACTCGGGTCCTCAGCCTCTAGCTCATTGCTACAGAGCTCAGGATATATTCAACCTAGCAGCTGACCTCGACTTTGGTGCTCAATCTACATGCCCGGATTTACGGTTATTTCTTTCCAACTGTTACTTTAAGTTCATATATATGTGGTGTTGCACTATATCATTGTTTCAGGTCGACTAAGTGCACTACAGCTCGGAGATGCACTCTCGCAGTAAGCCCCTATTATATTAGCTCGGGCATGCAATCTTGCAGTAAGCCCCTATTATGACCGATCGGGCATGCACTCTCGCAGTAAGCCCCTATTATGACAGCTCGGGCATGCAATCTTGCAGTAAGCCCTTATTATATCAGCTCAGGCATGCGATCTCGCAGTAAGGCCTTATTCATCAGCTCGGGATCTTTATTTGTTCTAGATTTTGGATGAACTTATTCTGATGATGTGATGATGGGGAGTTCGGATAGGATATTCGGAGCAAGCCCAGGTGTATGAGGCCCTGGCAAATATCAGCACAGGTCCGCCCTGATTGCTCAAGCCCAAGTGTATGAGGCCTTGGCAAAATATCAGCATAGGTCCGCCCTGATTGCTTAAGCCCAGGTGTATGAGGCCCTGGCAAATATAAGTACAGGTCCGCCCTGATTGCTCAAGCCCAGGTGTATGAGGCCCTGACAAATATCAGCATAGGTCCGCCCTGATTGCTCAAGCCCAAGTGTATGAGGAATTGGCAAAATATCAGCACAAGTCCGCCCTGATTGCTTAAGCCCAAGTGTATGAGGCCTTGGCAAATATTTAGCACATGTCCGCCCTGATTGCTTAAGCCCAGGTGTATGAAGCCCATGCAAATATTAGCACAGGTCCGCCTTGATTCCTTAAGACCAGGTGTATGTGGCCCTGGCAAATATAAGCACAGGCCCGCCCTGATTGCTCAAGCCCAGGTGTATGAGGCCCTGGCAAATATTAGCACAGGTCCGCCCTGATTGCTTAAGCCCAGGTGTATGAGGCATTGGCTAAATATCAGCACAGGTCCGACCTGATTACTCTAGCCCAGGTGTATGAGTCCCTGGCAAATATTTAGCACGCGTCCGCCCTGATTGCTTAAGCCCAGGTGTATGAGCCCCTGACAAATATTAGCACAGGTCAGCCCTGTTTTAGATTTAATTATGTACTTAGAATTATTTCTAGTTGTTATTGCAGGTCAGCCATGCACAGATTAACAGGTCAGCCCTGTTTTAGATTTAATTCTGTACTTAGAATTATTTCTAGTTGTTATTGCAGGTCAGCCCTGCACAGATTAACAGGTCAGCCCTGTTTTAGATTTAATTCCAGACTTAGAATTATTTCTAGTTGTTAATACAGGTCAACCCTGCACAGATTAACAGGTCAGCCCTGTTTTAGATTTAATTCCGTACTTAGAATTATTTCTAGTTGTTAATGCAGGTCAGCCCTGCACAGATTAATAGGTCAGCCCTGTTTTAGATTTAATTCCGTACTTAGAATTATTTCTAGTTGTTATTGCAGGTCAGCCCTGCACAGATTAACAGGTCAGCCCTGTTTTAGATTTAATTCTGTACTTAGAATTATTTCTAGTTGTTATTGCAGGTCAGCCCTGCACAGATTAACAGATCAGCCCTGTTTTAGATTTAATTCTATACTTAGAATTATTTCTAGTTGTTATTGCAGGTCAGCCCTGCACAGATTAACAGGTCAGCCCTGTTTTAGATTTAATTCTGTACTTAGAATTATTTCTAGTCGTTAATGCAGGTCAGCCCTGCACAGATTAACAGGTCAGCCCTGTTTTTGATTTAATTCTGTACTTAGAATTATTTCTAGTCGTTATTGCAGGTTAGCCCTGCACAGATTAACAGGTCAGTCATGTTTTAGATTTAATTATGTACTTAGAATTATTTCTAGTCGTTAATGCAGGTCAGCCCTGCACAGATTAACAGGTCAGCCCTGTTTTAGATTTAATTCCGTACTTAGAATTATTTCTAGTTGTTATTGCAGGTCAGCTCTGCACAGATTAACAGGTCAGCCATGCTTTTGATTTAATTCTGTACTTTGAATTATTTCTAGTTGTTAATGCAGGTCAGCCCTGCACAGATTAACAGGTCAGCCCAGCACAGATTAACAGGTCAGACCTGTTTTAGATTTAATTCTGTACTTAGAATTATTTCTAGTTTTTAATGCAGGTCAGCCCTGCACAGATTAACAGGTCAGCCCTGTTTTAGATTTAATTCTGTACTTAGAATTATTTTTAGTTGTTATTGCAAGTCAGCCTTGCACAGATTAACAGGTCAGCCCTGTTTTAGATTTAATTCTGTACTTCGAATTATTTCCCTGCACATATTAACATGTCACCCCTGTTTTTGATTTAATTCTGTACTTAGAATTATTTCTAGTTGTTATTGCAGGTCATCCCTGCACAGATTAACAGGTCAGCCCTGTTTTAGATTTAATTATGTATTTAGAATTATTTCTAGTTGTTATTGCAGGTCAACCCTGCACAGATTAACAGGTCAGCCCTATTTTAGATTTAATTATGTACTTAGAATTATTTCTAGTTGTTATTGCAGGTCAGCCCTGCACAGATTAACAGATCAGCCCTGTTGTAGATTTAATTCTGTACTTAAAATTATTTCTAGTTGTTAATGCAGGTCAACCCTGCACAGATTAACAGGTCAACCCTTTTTTAGATTTAATTCTGTACTTAGAATTATTTTGAGTTATTATTGTAGGTCAGCCCTGCTGAGATAACATGTCAGATCTGCACAGGTCACATGCCAACCCTGTTTGATTTAATTCTATACTTATAATTGTTTCGAGGTATAGTGGCAGGTCCACTCTATTCGAGGTTTACAAGCAGCTCATGCTACTTATGATAGTAGCGATGTCTGTTGGTATGAGCACAGGCCTTGTGATACCCGGGAATTTTTAGTGTTGATCCCGGTGTAGTAATAATCCTTAATGGATTTTATTTGTGGCAATTGTGTATTAATTGTGATTTTGGGACTCCCGGGGATTTAAAATCCTGTTTTTGGAGTCATTGGATCTAAGGGATGAGATTGTATTCTCATCGTGGTGATAACCTTGGAATTTGGTCTTTGGTGGGATGTGTGACCCGGAGTACTTTGTACTGGGGCTGGTGATGAAAATAGAGTTTGGGAGATAATTTTTGAAAACAGATGATATTTAATGAATCATGATGTATTTTGTGGAGGTAATGGTATTTTCGAGTTTTGGTACTATATATATCAAGAGGACTCGGTATTCTGTCATTTTGGCACGGAACACCTCTCTCTCTCCCCTCTCTCTACGCCTCACATCTTCCACTTTCCCCTCTTCTTTCCTCTTGGAGGAAAATGGTTGGTAGCTTTGCTCGGGAGTCGAATTTCTCGAAGATAATAAGGTATTGATCTTCCCCTCGTTCTTATCTTCGATTTGATAGTAGTATGGTCGGTTTTGGTTGTGTATTTTGTTTGGTTTGGAAATTGGGGGTTTTTGATAAAAATTCAAAGTTGAGTTTTTAGTGTTTTTATTGGCTTTAAATGGAGTATTGGTGGTAATATAAGTGTATGGGGTGTTGGTTTTGAGTTTGGGTGTGAAAAACCCCATTAAAGCTCGAGTTTTTCGAAATATTGCAGGTCCCGATCGATCTTGCATGGGTACCGATCGATCGCGACGTAAATCTGGAAAAATGGGTGACGATGAACAGTACCCGCGATCGACCGCGAGATATCACCGATCGATCGCGAGGAACCAGAAAATTTTGGCGATCGATCGCGCCTGATGGGCCAGCGATCGCGGCCCTGTTTGACTTGGTTTTTGTGGAATTTTGGAAAATGTCGGGATTTTGGAATCGAGGTTTAAAGGGCCGTTTCCGGGGCAATGTCTACATTCCAATGGGAATGCTATACTTTTAAAATGAATTGGTTGGAGCCAAAATTTAATATAACGGATTTCTTAATTGAGTTTTTTTGGCTATCTTGTAAACGTATAAAATGGAATATTTTGGGTATAATGCATGATTAGCCGGAGGGCTTTTATTTTGGTAATCGTCATGAATGGATGATAGGTTTGGAAGTTGTGAACGTGCTTGTGCACGTGATTGCATGCCTATGTTTAATTGGGAGTTATTTGCATGTTAGCACTTAAGTCGTCGGGTCGTGGGACTCAGGCAAGGTTGGACTCGAACTACGGAATCATAAGGTACGTATGACGTACGAGCATAGCCCTTTTATATAATTGCAATTGTTGAGTGCTTGGTAGCAATAAATGTATATGAAAATGCATGGTTTATGGTAATTGCTACAATGGATATATATGCATTGAGAATAAATCATATGGTGCTGCTTTTGAGCGAGGAATGATTAGGATGTCGTCGCCTTTGAGCGAACATCGGTTATGACGCCACTGCTGTTGAGCAGGAGTGGGAATGAAATGCCGCTATTGTAGAGCGAGCAATAGAATAGAACTATGGAACCAAAAGTGAGATATATGGAATATCTGTAATCATTGTTTAATGATTTGATGCTATTGATTATGATATCGGTATATGGCTAATGGATATTTTAATCAATGTAATGATTAACTAGCATTTGGGAATTTGATGGTTTCAGTGTTTTGAGAACAGGGACAGTACATGAAACCCCGGATGAGGATGATACCATCCAGGGAGTATATTTTGTATTTCATAGCATTTACATTGTTGTAAATTATGAATTGTATTATTGTGATTATTGGATTTGGGATATTAGTATGCTCACCCAGTGTGGGGGCTGTCTCTGTTGGGGCAGGTAATTAGGTACATCGATGGCTTTGGAGTTGAGCTCGAGCTATGGAATAGAGGTGATTCCAGGGATCAAAGTACCAGTGACGGTATTGAGCACCGTATTTTATACATTTGATACACGCATACCTATTTGATGCTCGTATGTGAGCTCTATTACGTGTATATGGCATGTAAGGGTCTTTCTCTCTTCGTTTATGAATAGCATACAATTATTTATTGAATTGCTAAATGTTAGTGTATTATATTGGTGCATGAGATGTATGTGGACTTGGTTGGGGAAAACTAGACATCATATGGAATAATGTGAAGAATTTTTATTACATGCATGACTGGCTATGATGATAAGTGGTTTTTCCCCTACATGTATGATTGTATGCACTAATGGCATGGATTAATACATTAATAATGGGTTAAGGGCACGGGGGTCCTTACATTAGTGGTATCAGAGCAGTGGTTTGCTCTTTGGGGCTGTTGAGGGCCTGGAACATGCTGATAGGAGTGGATAGCACATATTTATGCATGATAGTAGTTAGTGTTGTGTGACACAACTATTTTGCTTATGTGCATTTATGATATGTGATCATAGTGGAACAATTATATGTCATGACATCTATGGAATCATAATATAACCTGTTGATTATGATTGTGAGTCTTGGCACAGGGACAACCAAAGGGAGCATTTTGAAATGCATTGGGATACATGAAGTACCTTGTCACCATAGTTTATGCATTTACTCATTATAATCATATTGTGGTGAATATGGATTATCATATGCTCATGTTTGGGATTGTTCCTGTAGGGACGCTATGACACGAAAGGCTAACGCCAGGGTTGAAAGACACGAAACGGTAACCTGCATTTTATATACATCATGGATTATGCATCGTGGTTGCATGTATATATCGGAGTGATGATTTTAATGCTTTGCCGCAGACACTTGAAGCGATGGTAGAATACTTGCCGCTGTCATGACAAGCGAGGTGCATTAAAATACTCTCATTGTGGTTATATATATATTGGAGTGATGATTTTAATAATTTGCCGCCAAATGTTGAAGCGAGGGTGTTGCCGCATGTCGCATTTGAGCGAGGTGCATTAAAATACACTCATGATGATGTATGTTGGGATATGGAATATGCATTGTATTGCAGGTATAGATGGAATGCTTGGTGAATATCCCATGAGTCGTTGTTATGGATGAGTGATGATTTTAAATGCTTTGCCGCTGTCACTTGACGCGATGATAGAATACTTGCCGCTGTCATATCGTAGCGAGGAAAGAATATTTGTCGCCAAATGTTGAAGCGAGGATTTTGCCGCATGTCGCATTTGTGCGAGGTTATTCTATGCCGCTGATATGTCGAAGCGAGGGGTATTAGTGCCGCGGTCATGACAAGCGAGGTGCATTAAAATACACTACCATAACAAGACTAGGGATCGGCTATTCTATTGGCGATGATTTATGCCGCCGGGTATTATATAGCGATGGTTTATTCCGCTATTCTATTGGCGATGGTTCATGTCGCCGGGTATTACATAGCGATGGTTCATTCCGCTATTCTATTGGCAATGGTTCATGCCGCCGGGTATTATATAGCGATGGTTCATTCCGCTATTCTATTGGCGATGGTTCATGCCGCTATTCTATTGGCGATGGTTCATGCCGCCGGGTATTATATAGCGATGGTGTTGGGATATGCCCTAAGACAAGTCATTAGATGATTGTTTGTGACATATTCTGTAATATGGTTTTATGAATGGCAATTCATTATTATATATTATTCTTTTAACTGTGCATTGTGAATTAATATATATGTTAATGTCCTTAGAATAATATTGTATTATTCTTAAAGATGTCCCTAGTCAAGTATTATCATGAAAGGGATAATGATAATACGTAGAGACTAGTATGTGTTGATCGATGAATTGTTCATTGATATGAGATATCAAATCAACATATGGGTACATGTTAGAGAACGATGTACTGGACAGACCCACCATGAGAATGCAACATGGATAGTTATATGATCGTCATATGCAATTCTCATAGTGATAATAATGTATGTAATCCTTACGACTTGTGATCATCAGAGATCCCAACATAAGGAGTTATGTATCTTGATATCGTCAAACGTTACCCGTAACAGGGTAATCTATAAAGGCAACTATTGGATACACTACGAATTATGTAGAGGGATGTTGACTGATCGAGATAGGATTTGTCCCTCCTATATAACAGGAGATGTGTTTGGCCCTTGATCAAGTGGGAACTAAAATGCATGGCCATGCTCGAATGAGTCGATATGAGATATCGAGCTTATTCGTTTATTCTAGTTCTACTTGGGGATCAAGAAATAAAGATTGGATATACGAGTATGACTATTCCATGACTCGTGTTCAATCTAAACACAAAGGACAAAGGGATTAAGTTACATGATTAATATTATCACAAGTTCTAAAGGTTATGTCGAGTCATTGACATTCTCGTAATTTGGGTAGCATCGATGTGTTGCTAGATACCGCTCAATGCTTGCGACATAAAATGAGATTTTATGTCACTACCAACATTACGAGATCCTATCGGGTCGCACAAAATTAAATCGAGAAGGGAAATTAAATTCATGGGATGAATTAAATAATTAAGAGGAGTCTTAATTAATAATCATATTGATTAATTAAATCACGGGCTTAAGCCCATGAGGCTTTATGAAAGCCTTTAATTAATCATATATAATTTGTTAACAAGGTTTTAATTAGATTAAGACTTGATATAACACTTCATAAGAAAACCCTAAGCCAAGACACACGGCCGCACCATCATTCTCTTTCGGTTTCTTCATAGCCGAAGAGGGTAGAGTGATTTTGTGCCAATTTGATTGTGAATCAAAGTGTGGTTTTTGGTTCCGGTTTAATATCTTGTCTAGCAACTTGATATTAAACAATCCCTTCACCCGATTTGATCATGTGGATACCGTTGAGGCAAAACTCATTGAGTTTTGCTATTGACTCGGAGAAGGCGTAGGACGTGGTGCTGCTCCGTGGATTCTGCTTCAAACACGCTACAAGGGTGAGACACTTGTAATTCCTTAATCCGATATGATAACCTATGTATAGATCCGGTGTTAGTAATCCTAAAAATTTTATTCCGTTGCGTTGTATGACATAAGGATTACTTACAGTGGTATCAGAGCCGTGTACAAGGCTCATATCGGATTTATGTGATTAAATTGTGTTAATCATATTAGAATTAATATTGCATGCTAATTGAAATTGTTTAAATTCATATATGATATGAAATTAATTTTAGTTTATGAAAATCATCGTAGTAATTGTATTTGATATATTTGGCGAATAAAATTATTTATTGAGCATCAAATTTTCGGCCACCACCATCACAAATGTCACCATGGCTAGCCACATGAGGGCTAGGGTTTTCGAACCCTTGGCTCGAGATGGCTTAGTCGTTGTGGCTAATAATTGTGCATGGAAGTGTCGAAAATTAATTAGGGTTTAGAACCCATTAGACGTGACGGCTAGCTCATGACGGCTAGGGTTTCGAACCCTAATAGCCGTGCATGGCTCGACCATCATCGCCTTATTTTCTATAGTTTTGATGCTTGGATGAGTTTTGAACTCCTTGACTCGATAATGGTTCACGCATGCATGGATTAGTAACTTTACCACATGAGAGCAAGGTTTTTCGAACCCTTAGCTCGAGATGGTTGAGCGAACCCCGTGCATGGCATGACCGTGACTCGTGGCTAACAAATTCCGGCGTTTAAAACAAGATGGCTCGATAAAATATCAAAAAGGGTGCGAGGCGGCTAGGGTTGGAACCCTAGTGCCGCCGCCGCATGAGCCATGGCTCGGCCATGGGCTAGGGTTTCGAACCCTAGGCCCACTATTGGTCAAGCCGTGGGCTTTTTGGTTCGAACCATGGTGGTTCGTGTTTTAGTCGCTTTAGTTCGTGGCATGTGATATCCCGAGCGTACGATAATTTTTCAAAATTATTTTACAGTTTTAATTAGAATTAAATTTAAAATGTTTAGAATTTAATTAATTAAATGTTAATGCATGCTTTATGTGTTGTTTGAGCATGGTGCGTGGTTATAGCCCTTTGACCTATTAGATAGGATTTGTGGATGTTTGTAATTTATAATACGACATGCGTGTCGTGCCTTTCTCTATTTCATTCTATATGTAATCCCTCCCCTATGTTCCCCTCGAATGTGAATCGAGGAATTCTATATCTTGTAAAAAGTGTAGTTTATTTTATTGATGGTGATCAATGAAGATGGAGCATCGTGCCGGGATGAGGAGGCCATTCACAAATTGGAGCCAAGGAAGGTGCTTGTGAAGTTACCTTAGGTTGACTCATAGGATTTTCTCATTGGCTTGAGAAAATCATTAGTAGGGGCTATAACCATGTCACATTTAATTATGTATGTTGATGCATGATTTATCTTATGTTTTAGTTTGATAATAGTATTACACATATATGTAGATATGTATACAACTATATGTAGTGGACATATTTTAAATTATCAAATTAATCATGAGATCAATAAATCCCTCTAAAATATTAAGTTTTAGATGCCTTCCAAAATAAAAGTACTCGTCAATAACTTCGATTGTACATGTGTGGGTTTGCCAAAGCAAAGCACCGTGGCAATCTTAGTAAGGCGCGAAAGGATAAAAGTGATATCCGTTATACTTTAATTGGGTACGACTTAAACTAGGTTATCTCAATAGGATTGGGAACCTAGAGGCATGGGTTGGATTATAATTCATTTGATGAATTGAACAAAGTGTTGTTCGTCCAACTATCCAAGAATTACATGTGATGTAATTGACAAAGTGTTGTCTACCTAAATAACCGAGTCTTGGGCGATTAGCCAAAGCTAACTCAAGATTAAGTGAAATATGGATCTTGGCCCACTAAAGGTTTCGAGGGTTGATATTTTTCAAACAAAATAGTGGGAGTATCATTTAATATAAGACCATGTTAAATGATTTAAATCATAAACTTATTTTGCATATTTATATTGTAGATATCCATGGCAACTAACAACGTTACTAGCACTTTATCACTGCGATCGGTCCTTGAGAAGGACAAATTAAATGGGACGAATTTCCTAGACTGGCATAGGAACTTGAGGATAGTCCTCAAACAAGAAAAGAAACAATATGTCCTAGAGGAACCCTTACCCGCTGAGGAACCTCCCCTAACGGCTACAAGAACCGAAAAGGATGCTTACAAGAAGCATCAGAGTGACGCACTTGATGTTGGGTGCCTCATGCTTGCCACCATGAACTCTGAGCTTCAGAAGCAACATGAGGAAATGGAGGCGTTCGATATGATCGAACACTTAAAGCAGTTGTACCAACAGCAAGCTAGACAAGAGAGGTATGACGTCTCTAAAGCGTTATTACAGTGCAGGATGGTAGAAGGAAGCTTAGTTGGAACTCATGTGCTCAAGATGATTGGGTACATTGAGAATCTGGACAAGCTAGGTTTTCCATTGGACCAAGAGTTGGCCACCGATGTGATCTTGCAATCGTTGCCTGAGAGCTTCAGTCAATTTGTAGTTAACTACAATATGACTGACATGGAAAAGACTCTACCACAATTGCTTGGTATGTTGAGAACATATGAAGCAAATACAAAGAAGACTAAGGCCACAAATGTTCTTATTGTGAATAAGGGCAAAGGAAGGGCCAAAGCTAAAGGCAACAAGAAAGCAAAGAAGGTCTTTGCTAAATCTAAGCCAAAGTCTTCTGCACTAAAGCCAAAGGGAGGGATAGCAAAGGAAGGGAACTGTTTCCATTGCGGTGAGACCGGCCATTGGAAAAGAAACTGCAAAGTATATCTGGAGGATCTAAAGAAAGGAAGTGTGACTTCCGCTTTAGGTATTTTTGTTATAGAAGTCAATTTATCTACTTCTTCATCATGGGTATTAGATACTGGATGTGGATCTCACATTTGTGTAAATGTGCAGGATCTCAAAAGGAGTAGGACATTGGCGAAAGGTGAAGTTGATCTCCGAGTTGGAAATGGAGCAAGAGTTGCTGCATTAGCTATAGGAGATTATCATTTAGCTTTACCTTCTGGTTTATCACTGATTTTGAAAGATTGTTATTTTGTGCCTTCTATTACTAAAAACATAATATCTATTTCTTGTTTGGACAAGTATGGTTTTTCATTTATAATAAAGGACAATTGTTGTTCTATTTATTTAAATGATAGATTTTATGCTAGTGCACAAATGATGAATGGTCTTTATGTATTAAATCTTGATATGCCTATCTATAACATAAATACTAAAAGGATTAAAAATAATGATTGTAATCCGACTTATCTCTGGCACTGTCGCTTGGGCCACATAAACGAGAACCGCATATCTAAACTTCATAAGGATGGAGTATTAGATTCATTTGATTTTGAATCATATGAAACATGCGAATCTTGTTTAATGGGCAAGATGACTAAAGCCCCTTTCAAGGGACATGTTGAAAGGGCAAATGTTTTATTGGGACTAATACATAGTGATGTATGTGGACCAATAAGTACACAAGCTAGAGGTGGTTTTCAATACTTCGTTACATTTACTGATGACCTCAGTAGATATGGGTATGTGTACCTAATGAAACATAAACATGAAACGTTTGAAAAGTTCAAAGATTTCAAGAATGAAGTACAAAACCAACTTGGCAAGAGTATCAAAATCCTTCGATCAGATCGAGGAGGAGAATACTTAAGCCAAGAGTTTCATGACTATCTAAAGGAGTGTGGGATAGTCCCACAACTCACTCCTCCGTATACTCCGCAATGGAATGGTGTATCCGAGAGGAGAAATCGAACCTTGTTAGACATGGTTAGATCAATGATGAGTCATGCAGATCTTCCGATATCGTTTTGGGGACACGCTCTAGAAACATCGATTTTCTTACTGAACCGTGTTCCATCTAAATCAGTGGAAAAGACACCATATGAGATATGGACTGGGAAGCGTCCTAGTATGTCTTTTATGAAGATTTGGGGTTGTGAGGCTTTCGTTAGACGTCACGCCACTAACAAACTTGGACCCAGTTGTTGCTCGGACTGGTATATTTCTTGAAAGAGAATTTATTTCTAGAAACACCAGTGGGAGAAAAATAGAACTTAGTGAAGTTCAACCACAAGAAAACACTGAACCTGAGATTGAGATGGAAACAGAGCAGGCACCACAAGCTGTTGTGGAAGAAGCACCTGCTCAAGAGACACAAGCCCAGCGTAGGTCTGTAAGAGTACACCGGGAGCCACAAAGATATGGATTTCTTGTGACTCAACAAGGTGACTTACTACTTATTGATGAGGATGAGCCGTCATCTTATCAACAAGCTATTATGGGCAATGATTCTGAGAAATGGCAAGAGGCCATGAAATCTGAGATGGAATCCATGTATGCAAACCAAGTATGGACTTTGGTTGATCCACCTGAAGGGGTACGACCCATAGGGTGCAAATGGATTTTCAAGAAAAAGACCGATATGGATGGTAACGTACAAACCTATAAAGGTCGGCTGGTTGCAAAAGGATTCAAACAAATTCATGGTATTGACTATGATGAAACCTTTTCACCAGTGGCCATGGTTAAATCCATAAGGATCTTACTTGCAATAGCTGCATTTCATGATTATGAAATCTGGCAGATGGATGTCAAAACAGCTTTCCTTAATGGAAATCTGCTCGAGGATGTGTACATGACACAGCCCGAGGGTTTTTGTCGATCCAAAAGATGCTGGAAAGATATGCTAGCTACAACGATCCATTTATGGATTGAAGCAAGCTTCTCGGAGTTGGAATCTTCGTTTTGATGATGCAATCAAAGAGTTTGGTTTTATCAAAAATGAAGATGAACCTTGTGTCTACAAGAAGGTAAGTGGGAGCGTAATCATTTTCCTAGTGTTGTATGTAGATGACATACTTCTTATTGGAAATGATATCCCTGCCTTGCAATCTGTAAAGATTTGGCTAGGGAACTGCTTTTCGATGAAAGACTTAGGAGAAGCCACCTATGTATTAGGAATCAAGATCTATAGAGATAGATCGAGAAGGCTTCTTGGTCTAAGTCAAATTGCATACATAGACAAGGTGCTTAAAAGGTTTAGCATGCAAGAATCCAAGAAAGGATTCGTGCCTATGACACATGGTATTTATCTCTCGAAGGAACAGTGTCCTTCAACACCAGATGAGAGACAACGCATGAGTAAGATTCCATACGCGTCAGCTATTGGATCTATCATGTATGCCATGATATGTACTCGTCCCGATGTATCGTATGCTTTGAGCATGACGAGCAGATATCAAGTTGATCCAGGTGAAGGTCACTGGATTGCTGTCAAGAACATCCTGAAGTACTTGAGAAGGACTAAGGATACATTCTTGATTTATGGAGGTGAGGAAGAGCTCAATGTAATGGGTTACACTGATGCAAGCTTCCAAACCAACAAAGATGATTTTCGATCGCAATAAGGATATGTGTTTTGCCTAAGATATGCAAAGTACCAACAGATGATAATGTATCTGACCCATTGACGCAGCCACTGTCACAGCAGTAGCATGATCGTCATACTAGATCTCTAGGCATTAAGAGTATGTCTGATTGGTCTTAGTGCAAGTGAGAGATTTGTTGGGATATGCCCTAAGACAAGTCATTAGATGATTGTTTGTGACATATTCTGTAATATGGTTTTATGAATGGCAATTCATTATTATATATTATTCTTTTAACTGTGCATTGTGAATTAATATATATGTTAATGTCCTTAGAATAATATTGTATTATTCTTAAAGATGTCCCTAGTCAAGTATTATCATGAAAGAGATAATGATAATACGTAGAGACTAGTATGTGTTGATCGATGAATTGTTCATTGATATGAGATATCAAATCAACATATGGGTACATGTTAGAGAACGATGTACTGGACAGACCCACCATGAGAATGCAACATGGATAGTTATATGATCGTCATATGCAATTCTCATAGTGATAATAATGTATGTAATCCTTACGACTTGTGATCATCAGAGATCCCAACATAAGGAGTTATGTTGTAAGGACCCTAATCCTTAAGTGCGGAATTAAGGCATAATAGAGCTAATAACAATGATCAGAGTATAATAAACAAGTGGAGTCTATGAGCTTAAGCATTTACATGCCAAAATAAAGGACTACCAAAAGGATTAATTACATTCCAACAAATGAATGTGTCCACTATAGTTTTACGCTACTCCTAGAGTAGGCACTATACAAAAGAATCCTGTCCTTTCATCTACCAAAGATGCTCGTGAAGCTCACTGTCTCAACCCGTCCAAGCCCATCTATCATGCCAAAAAGGTACCTACAAGGACAACCCCCAAACATGAGCAATAATAATTATTCATATTCAACACAATATGAAGATAAAGCGTAAATGCATAATCAATATGAAACACTTCCTGTTCCCGTGCATTTCAAACGCTTCCCGTTTGGTTGTCCCTGTACCAGAACTCATGAGTATAATCAACAGATTATTTTTAATGGCCAAAACATGTCATGACATCATATACCATCTCAACTGTACCACATATTGGTCACCATTCCCTAGTCTGTCCATCACAGTGTATTTTAATGCCCCTCGCTTATATTCATATGGGCGGCATAGGATAACCTCGCTACAATGGACATGCGGCGCTCCCACCCCTCGCTTCACAGAGAGCGGCAAATACCCTTTCCTCGCCCCATATGACAACCACGCTCAAATGTGACATGCGGCGCTCCCACCCCTCGCTTCACATTTAGCGGAACCAATACAAAAAGCGGCAAGCATTAAAATCATCAAAGGATGACCACGACTCATGGGATGTGCATCCAATAATCATAATATGCATCTAACATCAATATGCATAAATTACCATGTATATGCATCCACAATGCAATACCTCATATGGCATAAATCAACATGTATATGCATCCACAATGCAATACCACATATATACTCGCATCCACAATGCATAAACAATGAGCATATAAAATACATGTTACCGTTGGGTGCCCGTACGTCCACTACGTACCTTTCCAAAAGTGGAATATGGTAGGACTTCAATTCCTCGGCTGTGTTGCCACCTGGGTTGGTTCTACATATTCACAAATACCAATATTAGAACCCAATAATAGTCCAATACCAAAAATCCCACAAAAATATCCAAAAAAAACCATATTTTGGCTTTCGCGATCGATCGCCCCTCACGGCGATCGATCGCCAATACCCACTGTCCGAAAAAATAAAATTGCACCCTTCGGCGATCGATCGCCACCCCTGGCGCGATCGATCGCCAGACCCGCCGATCGATCGCCCAAGAGTGGCGATCGATCGCCAAAGGCTTGAAAAGCCTACTGCCTGGGCGCGATCGATCGCCTGGAATGGGCGATCGATCGCCATCCCCTGTAACCCGAAAATCCTCCATTTTTGCATCTCAAAACCATTCCAACCCATTCCAACTCTTAACCAACAAACCAACAACTCAAATAACAACATAAACCATCAAAATACACCTTAAAACAACCATAAATCCAACCTTTAACCAAAACCACAACAACCCAACAAAACCCATTTTAAAACCCTTCAAAATCAAACCAAACTCAACAAAACTTCACAAAATTAAAGCATGAGGTACCCATACCTCTTGGGGATCTCAAATCACCCAATATGCTCCACAAATCAAGATTTTTGCAAGGTTCCTCTTCCACCCAAGGCTTGAGCTCGAAATTTGGAGAAGGGAAGGGTTTGTGGTTTTGATTTGGTAAAGTAAGAATGAGGTTAAAAGAGTGGGGTTGGGGATAAAAGGGGAATTGGGTTAATTTAATTAAAGGTATACCCAAAATAATTCCATGGTGTATAAAACACCCCAACATGATATTTTTCAAAGCATTTACTCAAAATGCACCATAATATCAATTAACACATGATTTCCAATTAATTGCTAACCAATGCAAATAAATCATGCTTCCAATAATATTTACCCAACATGCACCACATGCACCCTAAAATGCAATCCCGGGTCAACCCTATCCATATGACCATGCATTTTCCATAAGGTAAATAAATCCCAAAACATAATCAATTACCACATAATTAATCATGTAAACACAATTAGAGCCAAATAGCAATTAACCATTTCGGGGATGTCACAATACTCCCCTACTTATAAGATTTCGTCCCCGAAATCACATGCACTTACCCCAACAGAAACTAAACATAAACTCATACCAGAGAATAGTTCCGGGTAGTGCTGCACCATATGCTGCTCCGTCTCCCACGTAGCCTCCTCGACACCCCTGCGATCCCACTGAACTTTGATCATCGGTATCACTTTGTTCCGAAGTCTACGGTCTGCTCTGTCCAGAATTCTAACAGGCCGTTCCACATAAGATATATCTGACTCTAACTGAACTTCGGAAGGCTGCAACACGTGAGACGGATCCGGCTCATACTTTCGCAGCATCGATACATGAAACACATCATGTATCCCAGATAAAGAAGGCGGCAAAGCCAGTCGGTAAGCCAATGTGCCAATGCGCTGCAAAATCTCGTACGGTCCCACAAACCTCGGAGACAGTTTCCCGCGCATCCCAAACCGCACAACGCCTCTGAAAGGCGAGATCTTCAAAAAGACCTTATCTCCCAACTGAAACTCTAACGGTCTCCGCCGTTTATTTGCATAAGCTGCCTGTCTGTCTTGGGCTGCTTTCATTTTCTGCCTTATAGTCTTTATCTTCTCTTCCATTTCCCGGATCAACTCAGGCCCTCCGACTGATCTACTGTCCAAATCATCCCAACACAGGGGTGATCTACATCGTCTGCCATAAAGAGCTTCAAACGGAGCCATCTGAATACTTGCCTGGTAGCTATTGTTATACGAAAACTCTACCAAAGGCACTGAATCCTGCCAAGAGGCATCGAACTCCAAAATGCAAGCTCTTAACATGTCCTCGAGCGTCTGAATAGTGCGCTCGGTCTGGCCATCCGTCTGAGGATGATAAGCAGTGCTCAATCTGACCTCAGTTCCCAAAGCTGACTGAAGGCCTTCCCAAAAATGAGATGTGAATCGCGGATCTCGATCTGACACAATAGAAACGGGAATCCCATGCAATCTCACCACATCTCTAACATACAGCTGCGCCATCCTCAAAAACGTAAATGTCATGCTATAGGGGATAAAGTGGGCTACCTTGGTCAATCTGTCCACAATCACCCAAATAGCATCGAAGCCTGAAGCACTCCTCGGCAAATGAGTCACGAAGTCCATGGAAATGTGCTCCCACTTCCACTTCGGTATCTCCAAGCTCCTCAATTCGCCGCCAGGTCTCTGCCTCTCTGCCTTAACCTGCTGGCAGATCAGACACCTCTTCACAAAAGCGACGACATCAGACTTCATTCTCTTCCACCAAAACTGACCACGCAGATCTCTGTACATCTTCTTCCCGCCTGGGTGGATACTAAGTCTGCTACTGTGAGCTCGCTCCAAGATTTCCTTACGCAACTCCGGCGCACTCGGAACTACCCAGCGGTTACCCAATCTCAAAGATCCGTCGTCGGCCACTCTGAACTTCGTCGGCTGGCCAAGATGCACTATAGACAACCATCTCTGAACCTCAGCATCTGATCTCTGAGCTCTCCTGATATTCTCATAAATATCTGGCTCAGCTAATAAGGTAGAGACATACACTGGTGATGCACCAATGTCAAAGTCATAGCCCATATGGCAATAGGAGGTCATCATAGCCGACAAATGGATGACGTCCTCAGCAGAACTCCTTACTTTCCGGCTCAAAGCGTCTGCTGTCAAATTGGCCTTTCCCGGATGGTACTCAATCTCGCAATCATAGTCCTTGAGTAGGTCCATCCATCTCCTCTGTCTCATGTTCAACTCCGCCTGAGTGAATAGAAACTTGAGGCTTTTGTGATCCGTATATATGGTGAATGAAGTGCCATATAAGTAATACCTCCAGATCTTCAGGGCGAAGATGATAGCCGCCAATTCCAAGTCATGAACTGGATATCTGGTCTCATGCGGCTTCAACTGCCTCGATGCATAAGCTACCACATGCTTATCTTGCATCAGAACACATCCAAGGCCCTGCAGTGATGCATCAGTATACAGAACAAATCTGGAGTTCTCCGTCGGGATCACTAACACTGGCGCCGTCGTCAACCGGTGCTTCAACTCCTGGAAGCTCCCCTCACAAGCTTCTGACCAAAAGAAAGGCATACCCTTCTGAGTCAACTGAGTCAACGGCTTGGCAATCTTCGAAAAGCCCTCAACAAAGCGCCGATAATACCCGGCCAAACCAAGGAAACTCCGAATCTCGGGCACAGAAGTGGGGGCAGCCCACTCCATCACAGCCTCAATCTTCTTCGGGTCCACTGATATCCCGCTGCTCGAAATGACATGCCCCAGAAACACTACACTGCTCAGCCAAAACTCGCATTTACTGAGCTTAGCATACAACTGATGCTCTCTGAGAATCTGAAGCACTGTCCTCAAGTGTTTCACATGATCTTCCTCACTCCGGGAGTAGATAAGAATGTCGTCAATAAACACGATGACGAACTGATCAAGATACTGCTGAAACACTCTGTTCATCAGACTCATGAAGACGGCCGGGGCGTTCGTCACACCGAACGGCATTACTAAGAACTCATAATGCCCGTATCGAGTCCGGAACGCTGTCTTCTGCACATCTTCCTCTCTGACCCGAATCTGATGATACCCAGATCTCAAATCAATCTTACTATACACCCTGGTACCTTGCAACTGATCAAACAAGTCATCTATCCTTGGGAGAGGATACTTGTTCTTCACTGTAGCCTTATTCAGCTGCCGGTAATCGATGCACAGCCGCATCGAACCGTCCTTCTTCTTCACAAAGAGGACTGGTGCGCCCCATGGCGACACGCTCGGGCGTATATACCCCTTGTCCAAGAGATCCTGCAACTGCTCTTTCAACTCCCTCAACTCTGCCGGTGCCATCCTATAAGGTGCACGAGAGATAGCGGATGTCCCTGGCAGCAACTCGATCCCAAATTCAACTTCCCTGGCCGGTGGAAATCCTGGGATCTCTTCTGGAAATACATCAGCAAATTCTGCCACAACTGGTACATCCTCAACCCTCAGTTCTTTACTCTTTTCAGACGTGTCCACGGCATAAATAAGATAGCCCGTGTGCCCACGTTCCAATAGCTGAGACATCTTGATCGCTGAAATCAACGGAATCTTCGCACGAGATCCGTTGCCAAAGAAAGTCCACTGACTGCCCAACTCAGGTCTGAACTTCACTGTCCTCTGTCGGCAATCTACCACTGCCTGATATCTGTTCAGAACATCAATACCCAAGATGCAGTCAAAATCTGACATACCCAGCACAATCAAGTCTGATCTCAACTCGTTGCCCTCAAAATAAATGAGGCTATCTGCCAAAAACTGATCAGCAACGACGTTTCTTCCAGTGGGTGTCGAGACCAATAGAGGTGTGGGCAAAGGAGACGTGCGCATATGGTGTCTTTCCACAAATCCCACAGACACAAAGGAATGGGAGGCACCTGTATCTATCAAAACAAAAGCAGGGTACGTAAATAAATGACACGTACCGGCAATCACCTCCTCTGGAGCTGCCTGAGCCTGCTCCCTGGTCAGTGCATATACTTGTCCCTGGGGTGGTCCCACTGTCTGACCTCCCGATGGACGAGGCCCAAATTGCTGCCTTTGCTGCACTGTCCTGTCCTCAAACCTTGGCCTGTTGCCCTGATACTCTGACTGGCCTCCCCTGGTGGGACAATACCGAGCAATGTGGCCCATCTTGCCACATACATAACATGCAGGACACTTATTTGAAGAATGCGGCCCTCCACAATTGTTGCACTTAGGCTCTCCCGGCCTCTCCCCTTGTGAAGATCCTCGATTGGCCGACCAATTTCCTTTCTTGCCATCCTGTTTCTGGCCAAAGTATTTCTTTCCACCATACCTCGAAGATGAGGAGGCACCACGGGGTTTAAATGGCTCACCCCGAGGCCTCAAACTGTCACTAGTCTGCCTCTGTTGCGGTACCGGTGGTGGCATAGCATAAGCTCCCACTCCTAGCTCAGCAAGCTCCGCTCTTGTGAGAGCATCATCAAATGAAGTTGGGTTATTGATAATAACCCGGTCATAGAGCTCCGGTCGCAGTCCTTTCATGAAATTTCTCATCTTGGCGCGTCCATCAGAGGCAATGTGGGGGACATACCTAAGTAGTGATGAGTACTGTGTGGCATAGTCTGCCACTGTCATGTTCCCCTGCCTCAGACTTGCAAATTCATCCTCCTTTGTCTGTCTCGCTGCCGCGGAGAAGTATCGGTTCAAGAACCTGGTCCTGAAGAGCGTCCAGTCAATCACAGCACCCAGTGCTCTCATCTCCATCACTGTGCTCCTCCACCACATCAATGGTTTCTTAGCCAACTGGAACTCCGCCAGCCTCAGCCAAGCAGTAATAGCACACGGAGCCGATACAAAGATCTGTTCAAGTCTCTCTAACCACTCTTCAGCCTCTTCTCCGGACTCTGTCCCCTCAAACCGGGGCGGATGATAAGACAGAAACTGCGTCAAGCTAATCTCACCCGGTAGCAATAACTGGACTACTGGTTCCATCCCTACAGCCGGTGGAGGTAGAGGATTAGCCTGTCCAATACTCGCATTTACACTCCCAACATCTCCGACTTCCTCATTAGCAGCCATGCTGTAACACAATTGTTAACAACAATCCAAAGCAATATATAACATGTCGTTAGATAACAGGAGTGATATAAGCATGTTAGTATAACAGGATATACAATAATTATGCACCACATGCATAAACATGCTCCAAATGTAAGCACCTAGCCAACCATGCTAAGGCTACCCTTCACTCGTTCCCGGGTTCTCTAACCACTGCTCTGATACCACTAATGTAAGGACCCTAATCCTTAAGTGCGGAATTAAGGCATAATAGAGCTAATAACAATGATCAGAGTATAATAAACAAGTGGAGTCTATGAGCTTAAGCATTTACATGCCAAAATAAAGGACTACCAAAAGGATTAATTACATTCCAACAAATGAATGTGTCCACTATAGTTTTACGCTACTCCTAGAGTAGGCACTATACAAAAGAATCCTGTCCTTTCATCTACCAAAGATGCTCGTGAAGCTCACTGTCTCAACCCGTCCAAGCCCATCTATCATGCCAAAAAGGTACCTACAAGGACAACCCCCAAACATGAGCAATAATAATTATTCATATTCAACACAATATGAAGATAAAGCGTAAATGCATAATCAATATGAAACACTTCCTGTTCCCGTGCATTTCAAACGCTTCCCGTTTGGTTGTCCCTGTACCAGAACTCATGAGTATAATCAACAGATTATTTTTAATGGCCAAAACATGTCATGACATCATATACCATCTCAACTGTACCACATATTGGTCACCATTCCCTAGTCTGTCCATCACAGTGTATTTTAATGCCCCTCGCTTATATTCATATGGGCGACATAGGATAACCTCGCTACAATGGACATGCGGCGCTCCCACCCCTCGCTTCACAGAGAGCGGCAAATACCCTTTCCTCGCCCCATATGACAACCACGCTCAAATGTGACATGCGGCGCTCCCACCCCTCGCTTCACATTTAGCGGAACCAATACAAAAAGCGGCAAGCATTAAAATCATCAAAGGATGACCACGACTCATGGGATGTGCATCCAATAATCATAATATGCATCTAACATCAATATGCATAAATTACCATGTATATGCATCCACAATGCAATACCTCATATGGCATAAATCAACATGTATATGCATCCACAATGCAATACCACATATATACTCGCATCCACAATGCATAAACAATGAGCATATAAAATACATGTTACCGTTGGGTGCCCGTACGTCCACTACGTACCTTTCCAAAAGTGGAATATGGTAGGACTTCAATTCCTCGGCTGTGTTGCCACCTGGGTTGGTTCTACATATTCACAAATACCAATATTAGAACCCAATAATAGTCCAATACCAAAAATCCCACAAAAATATCCAAAAAAAACCATATTTTGGCTTTCGCGATCGATCGCCCCTCACGGCGATCGATCGCCAATACCCACTGTCCGAAAAAATAAAATTGCACCCTTCGGCGATCGATCGCCACCCCTGGCGCGATCGATCGCCAGACCCGCGATCGATCGCCCAAGAGTGGCGATCGATCGCCAAAGGCTTGAAAAGCCTACTGCCTGGGCGCGATCGATCGCCTGGAATGGGCGATCGATCGCCATCCCCTGTAACCCGAAAATCCTCCATTTTTGCATCTCAAAACCATTCCAACCCATTCCAACTCTTAACCAACAAACCAACAACTCAAATAACAACATAAACCATCAAAATACACCTTAAAACAACCATAAATCCAACCTTTAACCAAAACCACAACAACCCAACAAAACCCATTTTAAAACCCTTCAAAATCAAACCAAACTCAACAAACTTCACAAAATTAAAGCATGAGGTACCCATACCTCTTGGGGATCTCAAATCACCCAATATGCTCCACAAATCAAGATTTTTGCAAGGTTCCTCTTCCACCCAAGGCTTGAGCTCGAAATTTGGAGAAGGGAAGGGTTTGTGGTTTTGATTTGGTAAAGTAAGAATGAGGTTAAAAGAGTGGGTTGGGGATAAAAGGGGAATTGGGTTAATTTAATTAAAGGTATACCCAAAATAATTCCATGGTGTATAAAACACCCCAACATGATATTTTTCAAAGCATTTACTCAAAATGCACCATAATATCAATTAACACATGATTTCCAATTAATTGCTAACCAATGCAAATAAATCATGCTTCCAATAATATTTACCCAACATGCACCACATGCACCCTAAAATGCAATCCCGGGTCAACCCTATCCATATGACCATGCATTTTCCATAAGGTAAATAAATCCCAAAACATAATCAATTACCACATAATTAATCATGTAAACACAATTAGAGCCAAATAGCAATTAACCATTTCGGGGATGTCACATATGTATCTTGATATCGTCAAACGTTACCCGTAACAGGGTAATCTATAAAGGCGACTATTGGATACACTACGAATTATGTAGAGGGATGTTGACTGATCGAGATAGGATTTGTCCCTCCTATATAACAGGAGATGTGTTTGGCCCTTGATCAAGTGAGAACTAAAATGCATGGCCATGCTCGAATGAGTCGATATGAGATATCGAGCCTATTCGTTTATTCTAGTTCTACTTGGGGATCAAGAAATAAAGATTGGATATACGAGTATGACTATTCCATGACTCGTGTTCAATCTAAACACAAAGGACAAAGGGATTAAGTTACATGATTAATATTATCACAAGTTCTAAAGGTTATGTCGAGTCATTGACATTCTCGTAATTTGGGTAGCATCGATGTGTTGCTAGATACCGCTCAATGCTTGCGACATAAAATGAGATTTTATGTCACTACCAACATTACGAGATCCTATCGGGTCGCACAAAAGATTAAATCGAGAAGGGAAATTAAATTCATGAGATGAATTAAATAATTAAGAGGAGTCTTAATTAATAATCATATTGATTAATTAAATCACGGGCTTAAGCCCATGAGGCTTTATGAAAGCCTTTAATTAATCATATATAATTTGTTAACAAGGTTTTAATTAGATTAAGACTTGATATAACACTTCATAAGAAAACCCTAAGCCAAGACACACGGCCGCACCATCATTCTCGGCCGCACCATCATTCTCTTTCGGATTCTTCATAGCCGAAGAGGGTAGAGTGATTTTGTGCCAATTTGATTGTGAATCAAAGTGTGGTTTTTGGTTCCGGTTTAATATCTTGTCTAGCAACTTGATATTAAACAATCCCTTCACCCGATTTGATCGTGTGGATACCGTTGAGGCAAAACTCATTGAGTTTTGCTATTGACTCGGAGAAGGCGTAGGACGTGGTGCTGCTCCGTGGATTCTGCTTCAAACACGCTACAAGGGTGAGACACTTGTAATTCCTTAATCCGATATGATAACCTATGTATAGATCCGGTGTTAGTAATCGTAAAATTTTTATTCCGCTGCGTTGTATGCTCATGGGATTACTTACAGATGGTTCATTCCGCTACATCTATTGGCGATGGTTCATGCTGCCGGGTATTATATAGCGATGGTTCATTCCGCTATTCTATTGGCGATGGTTCATGCCGCCGGGTATTATATAGCAATGGTTCATTCCGTTACATCTATTGGCGGTGGTTCATGCCGCTGGGTATTATTTAGCGATGGTACATTCCGCTACATCTATTGGCGATGGTTCATGCCGTCGGTTATTATATAGCGACGGTGCATTCCGCTACATCTATGGCTATGGTTCATACCGCCGGATATCTATAGCGATGTTTTATACCGCTGACTCTATGGCGAGAGATCATGCCGCGGATTCTATAGCGATGGGTTATACCGCTATGTACGTAGCACTGGATTATGCCGCCTACGAGCGATGGGTGCTGATTGCGTGCCACTGTTGGACGACGGAGACAGGTATGCCGCTATCTTGTTAGCGATGAGGTATGGCATATTACTGTTTATTTAGTTTATTGTGGATATCATGCGTTGTTTTACTTATGCCGTCATGTGTTTGACGATGAGACTATGGATGTCGTGTATCGACATATACCGTCACGAGTTGACGATGTTATTTTGAATGTCATATGTTGACAGGTACCGTCACGGGATGACGACGACATAGTGGATGTCTATGTAGACGCGTAGCGTCGTTTCGATGATTAATATGTTTATGTATATGTATTTTGTCGTATGGTTTGAGTGCCGATGGCGAGCACATGATAGTGTCTGGGTCACTAGTTGACGAGACCATTATGCCGAGCAGGTTGCTCGATGAATTATTGGGTGCGCCGTACATGAAATGTACCCGAACACATGTTTGAGGTAAATATTTTATGAGTAGTGGTACCTTTGGGTATACTCGTTGGAATGACTATGGTCAAGTGGCTGGTAACATGAGTAGTTGTTGAGGAAACTACTTGCTTGTGCCGAGGTGACATGTGGTAGACATGATCACACCCACCCCTGAGGGTGTGGAATAAATCCTACGGAATTAGGATTGCCTAGTGGTTGAACAAGGACACCGAGATGTCCTTTGTGCATTGGTATTAGAGAAATATTGGGTGATGACCCACTACTCTAAATGAATGTTATGGTATGGTGTACCGGGATGGAACGTATGATACGTTGGTGGGCTTGGTATAAGCCTATGGAGGCAGCGTTTTGCTAGCCAGGTATTGTAGCAGTGTTATAGTGTACTTGTTGTGACAATTATACTGCACGTTGGGACCGAGTTCGGTAAATCGTATGATGATACGATGAGGACTTATTGTAGACTCTTGTGGTCTCTATGTGGCATGATGATTGAGGCAGGGAATACCTCACGGGAACGTTTATACGTCTATTGTCTTGAGGGACTTGTACTCGGACAGCTCAATTTCGTTGGTAGTACCAACACGGGTGTCAACAAGTCGTTGTTAGCTCTAGTTGAGCATCCTTGCATATGGAATGCAACGGGAGTCACAATTGAATTTGTGGGATATAGCTAGTGGGGTAACACTACTATATTGATTTTATCTTTTGGAGAGATTTGGATTGTACTGTCATGGAGACAACTGGTATTGGTTGAGGGTTGATTGTGAATCAACCGGGGTAAGCCCTACTAGTGTTGGACTAGGTGATGGCTTCGTACTTTCGGTGAGACGTTCGAGGAGACGTCTCCGGAGTAATGCTCGAGATTGTGTAGTACTATGGTATTAGTACGGAGCATCTTTAGGATGAGTATACATGACGTATACGGGTTTTGAGTTGGTAATAGTGGCTTTGATGCATTATTCTGAACCAGTTGCGTATTTTTTTGGTTCCGTGATATGTTTTGATAAATATATCCAGGTTTCCGAACGGTGGTTCGAGGTTGGAGGGTCACGAGTTTATGACATTTTTCCTTGTGAAGAAGGTGGTATTGATATACCTACCGATTGGGAATCTTTGGGAGATTCAATGAGTCGTTTGTGTGGTGTTGACGTTGGAATCACACCATTGATCGTTGGTCTGTCAATCATTATTCTCCGCGAGGTGAGGATAGCTGGGGATTGACAGTTGGTTTTGGGACCTTGGGTATGATTGGAGATGCCCGAGTCTATTGCATTGAGGATGCATGCTGTGTTGGTACTTATGAATGTATGCCAGTGTGTATACGAATGCCAACTTTTTATTTGGTCCTCGTCGAGCATCGGGTTAGTGTGCTTGGATGAACGAATCTCCGGGGTGAGATTGTGGCACTTTGAGATTGGTAATCTCGATGGCACGATGCATTCTGATAAATGATCGCGAGGGTTGTTTGACTTCCCCTGAGGAGGGATTGTCGTGTTTTGGAACCATGGTAGTTCTTGTTGGATAATTCGATAGCCTTCCTGTTTTAGAATTGTTAAATCCCAGGATAAACGAGGGATGGCCAGGATTCGGGTTTGTTTAGTGTCGTTGTTGACACGTGTGGCGGGAATTCAATTGATTGTCCTTGCATGTCCTTTCGAGAACCTGAGACCTTGTGGAGTCTCGATAGTGTGTTTGGACCGAGATGTGATCTCTTGGAACACGCGGTTGTAGACATCTTTGGAGATGTGTTTCGCATTTATCGGGGCCGTGTTATTGCCCAATCTGTGTTGCAATGTGGTGCAACTACTCCTTCAATGGAGATGGAATTGGAAAATGGGAACCGGATTTAGTATAAGTACACTGTAGTGTACTGGTGGTTTCCTTGGCAACGATGTGTGATTAACATCGTAAGCTGAATCGTGGAGATATCATCGAGACGATATCTATTTTAGAATCAAATATGATTCGTTTAAATTGCAGTTACGTTTGGTTGACTGCCTTTGAGATAGTTAGCATCGGGGAATGCTGATGTCTTCCGTGGATTTGTGTCGGTTGGAGAGGTTACTCCATTCCAGGTTTGGTGCGAGGTCGGTATCCTCGCGGTTTGTGCGTCGTTCGTGTTATGTTCATGATTTGACATCGTGGATCCGTTTGGATTGCGTGTTCTCGGCGTTACGTGGAGTACGCCGTGCAAATTTCGAGGATGAAATTTTATTAGTGGGGGATAATTGTGATACCCGGGAATTTTTAGTGTTAATCCCGGTGTAGTAATAATCCTTAATGGATTTTATTTGTGGCAATTGTGTATTAATTGTGGTTTTGGGACTCCCGGGGATATTAAATCCTGTTTTTGGAGTCATTGGATCCAAAGGATGAGATTGTATTCTCATCGTGGTGATAACCTTGGATTTTGGTCTTTGGTGGGATGTGGGGCCCGGAGTACTTTGTACTGGAGCTGGTGATGGAAATAGAGTTTGGGAGATAATTTTTGAAAACAGATGATATTTAATGAATCATGATGTATGTGTGGAGGTAATGGTATTTTTGAGTTTTGGTACTATATATACCAAGAGGACTCGGTATTCCGTCATTTTGGCACGGAACACCTCTATCTCTCCCCTCTCTCTACGCCTCACATCTTCCCCTTTCCCCTCTTCTTTCCTCTTGGAGGAAAATGGTTGGTAGCTTGGCTCGGGAGCCGGATTTCTCGGAGATAATAAGGTATTGATCTTCCCCTCATTCATATCTTCGATTTGATAGTAGTATGGTGGGTTTTGGTTGTGTATTTTGTTTGGTTTGGAAATTGGGGGTTTTTGATAAAAATTCAAAGTTGAGTTTTTAGTGTTTTTATTGGCTTTAAATGGAGCATTGGTGGTAATATAAGTGTATGGGGTGTTGGTTTTGAGTTTGGGTGTGAAAAACCCCATTAAAGCTCGAGTTTTTCGAAATATTGCAGGTCTGATCGATCTTGGATAGGTCCCGATCGATCGCGACGTAAATCTGGAAAAATGGGTGACGATGAACAGTACCCGCGATCGATCGCGAGATATCACAGATCGATCGCGAGGAACCAGAAACTTTTGGCGATCGATCGGCATATGCGGCGATCGATCGCGGATGTTTTATTTTTCGGACAGTGGGTTATGGCGATCGATCGCGCCTGATGGGCGATCGATCGCGACCCTGTTGACTTGGTTTTTTGTGAAATTTTGGAAAATGTCGGGATTTTGGAATCGAGGTTTAAAGGGGCCGTTTCCGGGGCAATGTCTACATTCCAATGGGAAAGCTATACTTTTAAAATGAATTGGTTGGAGCCAAAATTTAATATAACGGATTTCTCGATTGAGTTTTTTTGGCTATCTTGTAAACATATAAAATGGAATATTTTGGGTATTATGCATGCTTAGCCGGAGGGCTTTTATTTTGGTAATCGTCATGAATGGACGATAGGTTTTAGAAGTTGTGAACGTACTTGTGCACGTGATTGCATGCCTATGTTTAATTGGGAGTTATTTGCATGTTAGCACTTAAGTCTTCGGGTCGTGGGACTCAGGCAAGGTTGGACTCGAACTACGGAATCATAAGGTACGTATGACGTACGAGCATAGCCCTTTTATATAATTGCAATTGTTGAGTGCTTGGTAGCAATAAATGTATATGAAAATGCATGGTTTATGGTAATTGCTACAATGGATATATATGCATTGAGAATAAATCATATGGTGCCGCTTTTGAGCGAGCAATGATTAGGATGTCGTCGCCTATGAGCGAACATCGGTTATGACGCCACTGCTGTTGAGCAGGCGTGGGAATGAAATGCCGCTATTGTAGAGCGAGCAATGGAATAGAACTATGGAACCAAAAGTGAGATATATGGAATATCTGTAATCATTGTTTAATGATTTGATGCTATTGATTATGATATCGGTATATGGCTAATGGATATGTTAATCAATGTAATGATTAACTGGCATTTGGGAATTTGATGGTTTCAGTGTTTTGAGAACAAGGACAGTACATGAAACCCCGGATGAGGATGATACCATCCAGGGAGTATATTTTGTATTTCATAGCATTTACATTGTTGTAAATTATGAATTGTATTATTGTGATTATTGGATTTGGGATATTAGTATGCTCACCCCGTGTGGGGGCTGCCTCTGTTGGGGCAGGTAATTAGGTACATCGATGGCTTTGGAGTTGAGCTCGAGCTATGGAATGGATGTGATTCCAGGGAATGAAGTACCAGTGACGGTATTGAGCACCGTATTTTATACATTTGATACACGCATACCTATTTGATGCTCGTATGTGAGCACTATTACGTGTATATGGCATGTATAAAATGGCAAGGGCCTTTCTCTCTTCATTTATGAATAGCATACAATTATTTATTGAATTGCTAAATGAACTGAGAATATGTTAGGGTATTATATTGGTGCATGAGATGTATGTGGACTTGGTTGGGGAAAACTAGACATCTTATGGAATAATGTGAAGAATTTTTATTACATGCATGACTGGCTATGATGATAAGTGGTTTTTCCCCTACATGTATGATTGTATGCACTAATGGCATGGATTAATACACTAATAATGGTTTAAGGGCACGGGGGTCCTTACAGGCCTGCTCAGTTCTGACATGTGGAAGAATTTTATTTGCTCCATATTGAATTTGGAGCTCGGTTGTATTTATTTACTCGGCCCAGGACTTCATTATTTCGCGAGTTCAAACAAATATTGCTTACTCGATATATCTTGTCTCTAGAGCTCACATCTACTTATTTACTCCTTGGTTCGGTGCTACTTATGGAGCTCAGATCAGCCCGGATTTATTATATGTCTAGGGATCATTTTGGAGTTCAGCTGTATTTTGTTTGCTCAGCGCGACATATTTATCAAGCTCTGGATGTCCAGATGTTTATTAGCTCTAGAGTTCGGCGAGTTTATCTGCTATGGAATTGAGCTAGGCTTTATTGATTATGGAGTTCAGACGAGCATTATATGCTCTTACTTATTTCAGAGCTCAGATCAGGTCGGGCGAGCAATATTTGTTCATATCATGTCGGAGGGGTATTATCTTCTCAATCATCTCAGGAGATCAGGTCGGGCGAGCTTTATTTGCTCAGTTCGGCCCACAAAGATAAGCATTTTATCACCTCGGATCTCTCGATCACCTTTGTCAGCTCGGAATTCCCGATTATAGTAGCTTCAGTTCGGATTCCTACTGCCCAGTACGACCTGCTATTAGTGACAGGAGCTCAGTATTATGATCACGTCGGTTCCTCGTATGGGCTTCACGAGCCGCCTATTTTATCAAGGATCGACATTCGAATTATCATGGCTCTACCGACAGCGTGACTTGGGAACTCGGCACTGCGCAAGATCACATCATGGTTTGTCATTTAAAGGACTACCGATCCGGGTCCTCACCTAACCAGTTGGAGTCGATACAGTGCTACTCTAGCTCGACTAGAGGGGGATACTCATGATACCCCGATAATTGTCCCGGTGCGGTTTGGACCCGGATTCTATGGGCTCGACCCAATCTGACCAGATACCAGGCCATCCTACCTTGGCCCATTACCTTGGCCCGCTTTTGGGCCCATTGCCCATTTCCAATTAGTTGTTTGGGCCCATTTGCTATTACTCTTACCCATTAACCTCAATTCTAAACCCATTATGGGAGCCCATTAAGATGTAATAGTAGGTTAAGAGGAAAAAGGGATGATCTTCATGAAAAGGAGGAGAGGAAGGAGCAGCCTCCTGGGAGAGGCTTTTGTCGATGGCTTCTTCCCCATTTTTATTTTTTCCATTCTTGCTTCCTCCTCCATGGTTGGAGAACAAACATTGTAAATTCTTGATATTATAGTGAAGATTCATACTGGACTAGGTCCCGTGGTTTTTCCCCTCGGGGTTTCCACGTAAAAAATCTTGATGTTCTTTGTATTTTTCATATATTGATTCATTGTTACAAAATCGAACCAAAAAATGAGGTAACAAGTAGATTGTGATCTTTTATCATGGATCGATCGCCAACATCTCTTGCCTACCCGCGATCGATCAGCAACTTCTCGCGATCGATCACAAGCACTGTACATCGTCTCCAAAAATCAGTGAAATGTCGCGATTGATTGCGACCTGCGATTTTTTGAAATTTTTTTTTGCTTCAATGGTGATTTTCACCTCAAATTCAAAACCAATACCCCAACACCTTCACAACCACAAATACTCCATTTAAACTCATTCAAAACACCAAAAACTTCACTTTAAGAATTTTAACAAAAATCCTCAAATCCGAAAACCATCACAAAACTTAACCAAATTCAACAATACCACAATCAAAACGAAGATAAAGGCGAGAGAAAGAATCTTACCCAACAATCTTCGAGAAATCTCGCTCCAAAAACGAGCCTCCGACGATTTTCCTTCCAAGAGAAAAAGAGGGAAATGTGAGAAGAGAAGGGGAAGAGAGGGGAAGCGTGAAGGGGAAGAGAGGAAAGTGAGGTAGGGAATGGTTGAACACCGAGTCCACTTGGTATATATACTACCAAGGCTCCAAAAACCCGAGTATCACATACTCGCACCCTAACTCATTAAAAATCATATGTGTTCAATAATTATCTTTCACTCCCTATTTTCATTACCAACCTCAATCCAAAGCTCCCCAGATTCAAGATCCCACTACTAACACAATTCCAATGTTTATCACCTTAATGAGAATAAATCTCAACCCTTGGATCCAACAACCCCGATATCGGATTAAAATCCTCGGGAATCTCAACACCGTATCTCATATTTACTCCAATTAAATCCATTAAGGATTATAAGCACTCCGGGATTAACACAATTAATTTTCGGATTTCACATTTATCCCCCACTAATAAAATTTCGTCCTCGAAATTTACACATGCGTACTCCACGTAGCGCCGAGACCACACAACCCGATTCGGGTCCGCAACACCAACCACGAGAACATCGACCTCGCTCCAAATCCGGAGTAGAGTTCTCCTTCCAAGTCATCACAACCTTAAAAGATGTTAACATACCCTGATGTTAAACATCCAAAAGCAGTCAGCCAACCTTAACTGCTATCCAATCGAATCATTCTTGATTCCAACATAGATATCGCCTCAATGATATCTCGACAACTTAGTCTACGATGTCAAACATACATCGCTACCAAGGAAACTACCAGTATACGAAAATATACTCACACTAAACTTGGTTTCCATTATCCAATTCCATCTCCAGCCAAGGAGTAGTTGCACCACCTGCAACTCAGATTGGGCAATCCACGGCCACCGAACAACCCAAAGCACATCTCCAAAGATGTCAATACCAGTGTGTTCCAAGGAATCACATCTTGGTCCCAACACACTACCAAAAACTCCATAAGTCTCAAAATCCCATAGAGACACATGCAAGAAAATCTATTGCATTCTCACCACATGTGTATACAACGACACCCAACGAATTCGAATCCTGGTCATCCCTTTTTTACCCTTAGGATTAATAATCCTAATACAAGGATACTATCGAATTAACCAGTAATGAACTGTCGTGACCCAAAACACGACAATCTCTTCTTAAAAGAGAGTCTACCAAACCTCACAGTTTATTCCTCAGAATAAATTATCCCACCGAGGTTTCTAATCTCAAGAATACCAAAATCTCTTACCAGAGATTCGTCAATCCAAGCATAACAATGATGGCCCACAAATATACATACAAATATGTATACCTCAACGTCAAACTAACCACAATCGACTTGGGTATCTCCAATCATACCCACAAGCCTCAAACCCATCTGTCAATCACCCAATTATTCTCACTCATAAGAGAATAATGATTGACGAACCAACGATTAATGGTGTGAAGTCAACATCAACACCATGCGCCTCAACTCATCGAATCTCTCAAAGATTCCCATCAGGTATATCAATACCTCCTCCTTCGCAATGAAGGTGTCATGAATCCATGACTCTCCAATCGCGAACCACCGTTCGGAAAATCTGGATACATTTATACCAAAATGTATCCCGGAACCAATAAATACACAACCGGTCCAGGATAGTGCATCCTTGCCACTATCACCCATCATTCTCAATCCCGTATACACGACGTATACAAATTCTAGCGATGCTCCATACTAATACCATAGTACTCAACATTTCGAGCATCTCTCCAGAGATATCTTCTCGTACGTCTTACAAATAACGCAAAGCCATTACCCAGTCCACCACCAGTAATCTTACCATAGTTGATTGACAATCAACTTGCAACCGATACTAACTGTTTCCACAACAGTATTGTTCCGAATCTCTCAAATAGATACAATCGATACAGTAGTGTTACAACACTAACTATATCCCACAACTCCGGTTACGTCTCACCATTGCAGTCTTATTGCAAGAATTCTCCATTAGAGGTAACAATAACCTGTTAACCCTTTCGTTGGTACTCCCGACCAAGCCGAGCTAAATGCTCCCTTGAGATATTTCCCACCTCAACTCAAAGGCATTGTAGTGACTACACGAGTCCACTATAACCTCTCATCGTATCATCATACGATTCACTACACTCGGTTTCGGCAAACAGTATAGTGGCTACAACAAGCTCACTATATCACTGCAACAATAAATCATAATGCCTGGCTAGCAACTCGCAGCCTCCTAAGGTTTTATAAAACCTGCCAACGTATCATACGTTCAATCCTGGTATACAATACCGCACCACCAATTAGAGTAGTGGATCATCATCCACCATTCTCTAATACCGATACACCAGGGACATCTCAATGTCCTCAATAAATCACAATTCAATCCTAATTCGTTAGGATTTATTTCCCATTCTCATGTGCATGAGCGACCATGTCCACCCTACACCACGCCGACATATGTATATAGTTCCCTCAATAACTACATACACTACAAGTCGCTTGGCCGTAGCCAACTCAACGAGTATACCCAAAGGTACCACCACTCGTAACACGTTCACCTCAATACGTGCTGCAGTACACTTATATGTACGGCACGACCATTTATTCATCGAGCAAACTTGCTCGGCATAATGGTCCCGTGTCAACCTATGACGCCTACATGTCAACACATGACACCCACAATTCCTCGTCAACTCATGACGGTATATGTCAACACATGACATCCACAATTCCTAGTCAACTCGTGACGGTATATGTCAACACATGACATCCACATATCATAGTCAACTCGTGACGGTACATGTCAACACATGACATCCATAATATCCTCGTCAACCCGTGACGGTATATGTCAACACATGACATCCACAATATGATAATATAATAGCAATATTACAATGCTCATCGATATAATAATAGCGGCATACCTGTATCCATCGCCCAACGGCGGTACAATCCCTCGCTACGTATACAGCGATATCACATCATCACGACGTATACATCGGCATAATCCATCGCTACGTATACATCAACATAATCCATCGTATACATCGACATAAACCATCGCTAGGTATACAGCGGCATTAACTATCGCTACGTATACATCGGCATAAACCATCGCTACATATACAGCGGCATAAACCATCGCTACGTATACATCGGCATAAACCATCGCTACGTATACATCGGCATAAACCATCGCTACGTATACATCGGCATAAACCATCGCTACGTATACAGTGGCATAAACCATCGCTATATATACTGCGGCATAATCCATCGCTACGTATACATCGGCATAATCCATCGCTACGTATACAACGACATAAATCATCGCTACGTATACAACGGCATAAACCATCACTGCGTATACAGCGGCATAAAACATCCCTACGTATCGTGCCCTTTATCTTTCTCTATCGATCACGCCTGGAGTGGTGATTGATCGCGCCTGCCAGATTTTTGGCACCTCGTTTTTTTTTTCAAATGCGCAATCGACGGGGCAACATATGGCGGTCGATCACGGTATCCATTACACTTCATTTGGTCGTTGATGCTTTCTAATCCATTAAGCATTTTTCTAACTCCATGTATATACCGCTTTCGTCCACAAACGAGCCATATCGTCGTCATTGTTTAAGTCAATGAAGATATATCAGCGTTTAGGAATCTCAATTTGTAATCACCAGTAAGACCTAGTTTCTGAAACGCAATTGAAATATCTTCAAAAGATGGCCTATAACCCGAGAACTTCCTGTTGGGTACAACCCATAAAATAAGAGAAGCCCATTTCCCTTGAAGCCCATTAGGATTAATAAGTTAATCCTTGACTTGGAAAGATGGATCAGATTATTGAAGAGAGAAAAAGAAGCAAGCTGTGAGTTCAGCAGACAAAAGAAGAACAAAATCCATTCTGGCAGGATTTTCTAGGCGACGATCGGAGGCTTATCCGTGGTCCAAATTTACTGAAATTCAGACAGCACCTTCACAACTCATTGGTCTTCATTCTGATTGGTGGGATTCAGTTTTGGAGCTCTAGAATTGTAGATCTGGTGGATGGAACAGTAGCCACGTTTTTGGTGATTTCTTACCAAACTTTTGTTCTTGGTTGTTGATTCTTGTGTTGATTGTTGAGAATCATTTGTTGCTCTAAGTTGGTGAGCATTTGTGTTGATGTTGCTGCTGTAAAATCTCATATCTCTTTGATTATAGTTGATTTGATTAGGTCTCGTAGGCCTCGTGGTTTTTACTCTTCAAGTTGAAGGGGTTTTCCACGTTAAAAATATCGTGTTGATTGATTATCGTTCTTGGTGATATACTGATCTACATTTGTGCTTCATCGATTTGTTGATAGGTGAAGGTTTACCTATTGATTTGGGAATTATTGTTTAGCCTTGTCCCAACAAAGTGGTACCAGAGTCAGGTTATTTATGTTGAACTAAACTTGATTTGAATGAGAGAGACAAATTTGAGCAAAATGGTTTGTTTGAATGGAACTAATTATCATAAGTGGAAAGGAAAAATGAAAGATCTTCTATTTGTGAAAAAGCTGCATTTAACTGTTTTTGCTAATGAAAAACCTGAATCTAAAACTGAAGAAGAATGAGAGTTTGAGCATTTGCAGGTATATGGCTTTATTCGACAGTGGGTAGAAGATAATGTTTTGAATCACATTGTGAATGAGACGCATGCTAAAACTTTGTGGGATAAGCTTGAAATGTTGTATGCCTCAAAGACAGGAAATAACAAACTTTTCTTACTAAAGGAGGCGATGCACTTGAGATATAAGGATGGTACTTCTGTATCTGATTTCTTGAATGAATTTCAGGGTACTTTTGATCAGCTTGTTGGAATGGGAGTGAAGTTTGATAATGAAATTCAGGGACTCTGGTTGCTTAATACTTTACCTGATTCTTTGGAGAATTTTCGTGTTTCACTAACTAATTCAGCTCCTAATGGTATTGTAACCATGCAGTATGTAAAAAGTGGTGTTCTAAATGAAGAGATGAGAAGAAGGACACAAGGTGCTTCAACTTCACAGTCAGAGGTTTTGATTACAGAAAATAGAGGAAGAAGTAAAAGCAAGGGTCCAAAAGGCAAAGATAGAGGCAGAAGTAAATCCAACAGATATGCCAATGTCAAGTGTTGTAATTGTGGTTACTCTGAGACACATAGCGAAGTATTGTCGACGAACACAGAAAGAAAACAAGTGGAAAAGGGAGAACAAGTATGTTGATAAGAAGGATGACAATAATAGTGACCGTGTTGCAACCACTACTACAAATGATCTCGTTATTGTCTATGATGCAAACATGATTAATTTGGTCTGTCATGAAACCAGTTGGGTAATTGATAGTGGTGCATCCTTCCATGTTACATCGAAGAAAGAATTCTTCTCGTCTTATACTTCAGGTGATTTTGGAGTATTGAAGATGGGTAATGGTGGTTTATCAAAAGTGGTTGGTACTGGAACTGTTTTCTTAGAAACAAACAATGGTACAAGATTGGTACTTGAAGATGTCATAAATTCCCTAGATATTCATTTGAATTTGATCTCTACATGTAGATTAGATGATGCTGGGTTTTGCAACACTTTTGGTGATGGAATTTGGAAACTCACCAGAGGCTCTTTGGTTGTGGCTCGAGGTAAGAAAGTCCTCCAGTTTGTACTCGATGCAGAGTTCGATTTATGGTAACTCAATAAATGCAGTTAGAGATGAAAATTTATCTGAAATATGGCACAAGAGACTCAGTCACATGAGTGAAAATGAGTTAATTGTTTGGCTAAAAGAAGTCTACTTTCTGATTTAAAAGATGCAAAATTGGGAATATGTTATCATTGTCTAGCTGGAAAACAGAAAATGGTTTCTTTCCAAAGTCATCATCCACACAGAAAATCTGATTTGCTAGAGTTAGTACACTCGGATGTTTGTGGTCCAATGAAGGTAAAAACACGTGGTGGTACACTTTACATTATTTCTTTCATTGATGATTATTCAAGAAAACTCTGGGTTTATGCTTTGAAGTCCAAAAGACCAGGTTTTTGGAGTATTCAAAGAATTTCAGGCTTATGTTGAAAGACAGATAGTAAAGAAATTGAAATGCATCCGCACTGATAATGGTGGTGAATATTGTGGACCATTTGATGAGTATTGCAAACAACAAGGCATCAGACATCTGAAGACACCTCCTAAAACTCCTCAGTTAAATGGTTTGGCAGAAAGGATGAACAGAACATTGATGGAGAGAGTTAGATGTTTGCTTTCAGAAGCAAAGTTGTCTAGATCCTTCTAGGGGTGAGGCATTGTATACTGCTACAAATGTAATCAACTTGTTACCTACTGTTGCATTGCAGGATGATGTTCATGACAGAGTTTGGTATGGCAAAGATATCTCTTATAATCATTTACGAGTATTTGGTTGCAAGGCTTTTGTGCATGTGCCTAAAGATGAAAGGTCTAAGTTGGATGTCAATACTAGACAGTGTATATTCATTGGTTATGACCAAGATGAATTTGGCTACAGATTCTATGATCCAGTTGAGAAGAAACTTGTTAGAAGCCGTGATGCATTTTCATAGAAAATCAAACCATTGAAGATATTGATAAGGCGATAAGCCAGAGTGTCGGACTCAAGGTGACTTGATAGATTTTAGCCCAGCTCCTATGACACAAATACCTAATGCAACTGGAACAGAAAATCAGAATGATGCAGAGAATGAGGTTCAGGATGATATTGAACATGGTCATGAAATTGCAGAAGAGGTAGATGCTCCATCACATGAAGTTGTTGATGAACATATATATGATACTATAGAGCAACTTGATATTCCTCTCAGGAGATCTACTAGAGATCGCAGACCACTCACTCGTTCTCCGCCCGATGAGTATATACTCTTGACTGATGGGGGGAACCGGAAGATTTCCAAGATGCTATGGAAAGTAAATATAAGGATGAGTGGTTCAAAGCAATGAAAGATGAAATGGATTCTCTATATGAAAATCAAACATTTGATCTTGTCAGGTTACCGAAATATAGAAAGGTACTGAAGAATCAATGGATTTACAGGGTAAAGCATGATGAAAATAACTCTTGTCCACGATATAAAGCCAGATTAGTTGTTAAGGGTTTTGGTCAGAAAAAGGGGATTGATTTTGGAGAAATTTTCTCACCAGTTGTGAAGATGTAATCAATCCGAATTGTTCTGAGTTTGGCAGCCAGTCTTGATTTGGAGATTGAGCAGATGGATGTAAAAACTGTTTTTCTACATGGTGATCTTGATGAAGAGATTTACATGGAGCAACCTGATGGTTTTGTGGTGAAAGGAAAAGAGAATTATGTCTACAAATTAAATAGAAGCTTGCATGGTTTGAAACAAGCTCCAAGATAGTGGTATAAGAGGTTTGAGCAAGTTATGACTCAACTGAACTTCAGAAAGACTGCATCTGATTACTGTGTATTTATGCAGAGATTTTCTGATGATGATTTTATCATTTTATTGCTTTATGTTGGTGATATGCTTATTGTTGGTCAAAATTCTTTGCAAATTGACAGGTTGAAGGATGAACTGTCTAAATCTTTTGCAATGAAAGATTTGGGACCAACAAATCAAATTCTTGGAATTTGGATCACCCGTGATAGAAAAAATAAGAAATTGTGGTTGTCTCGACAAAGTACATTGAGAAGGTACTTCAACGTTTTGACATGGATAAGGCGAAAATGGTAAGCATCCCTCTTGCTTCACACTTTAAGTTAACAGTAAACAGTCTCATTCTAATGATGAAGAGAAGAGAGACATGGCAAGAGTTCCTTATGCATCAGTTGTGGGCAGCTTAATGTATGCTATGATTTGCACGAGACTAGACTTAGCTCATGCAGCTGGCACAGTTAGTCGATTTCTATCTAATCCAGGTAGAGATCATTGGTTTGCGGTGAAGTGGATTATGAGCTATGTTGCACGGATACGGATACGCGGATACATGGATACGCAGATACGGGTATGACTGGACCGGATTTTCGAAATTTGTAGGATACGATACGTCCGGATATGGCAAATTATATTAATTTATTTATATAGATATAAATATATAAATAATAATATTTGTAAGAAATCAAGCTTCAAGCATATAATCAACATTAAAACACATTAGAAATCAGAATAAAGTTGCAAACTCACCAACTTCACGACAAATGGTAAAATATTAATCCAGGACATCTAAAAATTTCAAGCATATAATCGACATATACACATTAAAGTGGTTAGGAAATAGGGATTTAGTTAAATAATTTAATTTTAATTACAGTTTCAACCCTATTTTTTAAAAAAATTCTGAAAGTTTCCGTATCTAACCCGTGTCGGATACGGTCAGCGGCGTATCTTGACCGTATCCAAAACGTATCCAAAATAAAAAAACTTATTTTTTGTCCCCAGATACTCCACGTGGCGTATCCGATACGTATCGGTGCCGTATTCGCTCGTATCCGTATCTCATAAGTATCCGATACTTGACCGTGAATTTTTTTGGAGTATCGGTGCAACATAGATTATGAGATATCTTCGTGGCTCTACTGATTTGAGATTTTGTTTTGGGTCTGAAAAGCCTATGCTTGTTGTTTATACAGATTCAGACATGTCGGAGATTTGGACTCAAGGAAATCTACTTCAGGCTATTTGATTACCTTTGCAGGGGGAGTTGTAGCATGACAATCCAAGCTGCAAAAATGTGTTGCTTTATTTACCACAAAGCTGAGTTCATTACAACTACTGAGGCTTGCAAAGAGTTGTTATTGATGAAGAAGTTTATTCATGAACTTGGATTCACTCAGGAGAGGTATACATTATTTTGTGATAATCAAAGTGCTATTCATCTTGCTAAAAATGCAGCTTCTCATGGTAGATTAAAACATATCGATGTAAGGTATCATTGGATTAGAGATTCTAAGTCTTGAAAAGATTCATACAGAGAAGAATGCAGCTGATATGATGACAAAAGTGGTGTCTCGTGAGAAGCTCGGGCTGTGTGCCGGGATGGCCGGCATCAACTTGCAATGATAATCTTGTTGCGGTGTCTCCCTCGACTCATGGGCTGGAGGGGGAGATTTGTTTGGTACAACCCATAAAATAAGAGAAGCCCATTTTCCTTGAAGCCCATTAGGATTAATAAGTTAATCCTTGACTTGGAAAGATGGATCAGATTATTGAAGAGAGAAAAAGAAGCAAGCCGTGAGTTCAGCAGACAAAAGAAGAACAAAATCCATTCTTGGCAGGAATTTTCTAGGCGACGATCGGAGGCTCATCCGTGGTCCAAATTTGCTGAAATTTGGACAGCACCTTCACAACTCATCGGTATTCATTCTGATTTGTGGGATTCGGTTTTGGAGCTCCGGAATTGCAGATATGGTGGCTGGAACAGTAACCACGTTTTTGGTGATTTCTTACCAAACTTTTGTTCTTGGTTGTTGATTCTTGTGTTGATTGTTGATAATCATTTGTTGCTCTAAGTTGGTGAGCATTTGTGTTGATGTTGCTGCTGTAAAAACTCATATATCTTTGATTATAGTAGATTTAACTAGGTCTCGTAGTCTCGTGGTTTTTACTCTTCAAGTTGAACATGTTTTCCACGTTAAAAATATCGTGTTGATTGATTATCGTTCTTGTTGATATATCACTCTATATTTGTGATTCATCGGTTTGTTTATAGGTGAAGATTTACCTATTGATCATTGTCTCAACACTTCCCCACCAAAGCAAATGGAAATTCTTTGGCCATCTCCGCCACTTCAAATTCAAAGAAGAAAACTACTGGCAGGCTTTTGTAGTATTCAACAGGTTTAGGCTGTAGTGTAAAATCATGGTCATCTAAGGACATGAAGCTCTTGTTTTCATTCCGAGGAGAAGCTTCTTTGAAGATTTTTGAATAAGTAGGACCGGCCGGGGAGGGTCCGGCGCCGATCGGAGGCCGTGGAATTGATAGAGAGCATCTTTATAAAAATACTAAATTTCATTTCACTATTAGAATAGGCACTTTTTAGATATTGAAATATCACATGAGAATTAAAAATATATATATTATTTTAAGAATAAATTATACTTTTTTATCTATATACTTTCGTACTTTTATTTTCAATAACTAAAAGAGTTCAATTATATATATATGTAATATACAACAAAAAAGAATAAAGTTAACAATTCACCTTAAATAGAAGAATAAATATTTATAATAATATCATTGGTTTAAAAGATAGTTAGGAATTTAAAAAAATTCATTGATTTAAAAGTTGTCCACAAATTTTAAATATATTGCTTAATCTGTTTTACAAGATAATGCTTTTAAAACATTTCATCTCAAACATTAAAATAAAGGAAATTATAGAAAAAATTAAATACTAGAAATCATGTGTGTAAACACTTATGAGAATTGAGTAATGATTTTATCTTCAATAATAAAAAGAATTATCAAAAAGTTAATTTGTCAATTCTTATATAAAAACTATTTGCGATATTTGGAGGGGAGATATCATTATTGTTTTGTAATTGTTATAATATTAATTCGGTCGATTCAAAGAAGATTATGATATTGAGTCAGAGCTATGTTGCATTGATACTCCAAAAAATTGCACGGTCAAGTATCGGATACTTCTGGGATATGGATACGCGAGGATACGACACCGATACGTATCGGATACGCCACGTGGCGTATCTGGGGGCAAAAATTAAGTTTTTATTTCGGATACGTTTCGGATACGGTCAAGATACGCCGCTGACCGTATCCGATACGGCTTAGATACGGGAACTTTTGGATTTTTTTTTAAAAATAGGGTTGAAACTGTAATTAAAATTAAATTATATAACTTAATCCCTATTTCCTAACCACCTTATTGTGTTTAATGTCGATTACATGCTTGAAATTTTAGATGTCCTGGATTAATATTTTACCATTTGTCGTGAAGTTGGTGAGTTTGCAACTTTATTCTGATTTCTAATGTGTGTAATGTTGATTATATGCTTGCAACTCGATTTCTTACAAATATTATTAATTATATATTTATATATATATAAATAAATTAATAAAATTTGTCGTATCCAGATGTATCGTATCCTATAAATTTCAAAAATCCCGTGCAATTGTATCCGTATCCATGTATCTGCATATCCGTATCCGTGCAACATAGAGTCAGTGGAAAACAGTAAAAAAGGGGATAAAGCAGAGAGTAGAAGTGCCATATTGCCACTTGTATCTCTATTTTTTATTTACGTTATTGCTATTCAGTTTTTGAAGTCAACCGTGAGTTTGTATGAAAACAAAATTCGACAGCGAAATACTAAAACCCCCATATCCAATCCAGGTCCTCATCTCTTCAAGCTTTGTCCCTCTTTATCAAGACTGGTACTTTATGCCAACTTCCCTCAACGTTTCACCTGCCCACTCGTCACCCCTCCCTAAATCCAGATTCGCTGTGATTTTCGCACCTTCATATTGTTTTGTTTGTGTGTAGATTCTTGTCGTAGTTATTTTGGGTTTGTTTCAAAGTTTTGACTTTGATTGGGGAATTGCTATTTAAGCATTTATGGATCCAGAATTAAGAGAAATTAATCGAAGAGTCTCTGGAGATCTTGTATGTGATAGTTCAAGAAATTCAGCTCATCCGGAGACTGTGATTGAGATAGGAGAAAATGAAATTTCTGATCCAAATACAGAGTCGAAGGGGTCAACGATAAGTGATCCGTTGGATGATGCAGCAAAAAATGAAGATAAGTCTTCTTCTTATGTGATTGATATAAACAGCGGAGATAATTTAGGAGAAACTTACAGGGTTTGTAGAATATGCCATTTGAGTCCCAAGGAAAGTGGGAAGAGTTTAATGGATTTGATTGAACTTGGTTGTGATTGTAAAGGTGAGCTTGAAGTTGCGCATCCGGAATGTGGTGAGGCTTGGTTTGGGTTTCGAGGGAATAGGTAATAATTGTTCTTAAATGTATATTTTAAATAGGTCCCTCACTAAATGTTGGTATGTTACGACTTTTTCCATTGCGATGTTTTTTTTTGTTTTTCTATCCGATGTTGGCAATCTTGTTTGTTATTTTTAGCTGTTGGATATGTCCATATTGTTTGGGGATACTAGTTTTATTTTTTTTATCTTGGCATCGAGGAAATAGGTGTGAGTTGTTAGGAGTTTTGGTCTCCGAGTTAAGCTGAGGCGAGCTCGTAAGTGAGCGTGGAAGTTTAGTCCTCATCAAGGGTTGTGCACCATTTCTACTAGATTACTATTAGTTTCTAGAGAGAGAGAAGGCTGCTCTTTCACAATTTTTTGTTTTATTTAGTTTTCAAATTCAAGCTTGAATATTGATTACTTGTCAGGGCTAGGCCGAAGGGTTGAACTTATAGGAATCCTAACAACACTAATTTATGGATCTTCTCTCTTATGTTCACGATGAACTTTGAACTTCTTAAACTAGTTCATAACTTTAGAAAATGGCTTCCATTGAGGTCCTTTTCCCTTATCCTTTATTCTCTGTTTTTGCAATGTGATTGGTTTCACTTTATTCATGCAGATTGTGCGAAATTTGTGGCGAGACTGCAAAAAACATCAAAGGTGTTGGCAATAATGGATTTATGGAAGAATGGAACGATCATAGATCTTCTGATACTGGTAATAGTTCATTAGATGAGAACAGAAGGTGTTTGCGTGGCCGACCATTGTGTAACTTTTTAATGGCAGGTCTGGTAATAGCGTTCATCCTTCCATGGTTTTTCCGAGTAAATATGTTTTAGGGATGCATCAAAAATTCCCAGCACAAACTCATTTGTGGCTAGAAGTCCATTTTTGTCAGTGTGAATATTTATTCACCATTGTTTGTGTTTGTTTTTTAAGTCAGCCAAGTGGGTTTGCATAATCTTCTTTGCATCAGGTTGAGTTGTTAGTTTTCCATTTCTCTTTTTCTTGATTATTCAGTACGCATTTTTTTCTCTCATTTGTAAGTTTCTGAGAATCAAAATAGTTATATATACATGTGGATGGTTGGTCCCCAATGGGCGTCGATTGAATTGTGTAGTATGAAGAATACACATTTAATCGTGAAATATCGATTGCTTGTTCAATTATATGAATTGTGTGAAAATAAAATACTCAAAATTCGGGAGTCAAAAGAGTTTTATGGAAAAATGCAAAGGTGCATATTTTGTTTGTTATACGGCTGCAAATGACTTGAACCTAAACCCGAGTTCTTGAAAATCATATACTACATGCTTGGAGTAAATAATATACTCACTCAATTGATTGTAACTTTCCCCCCTTTTAATTGAAATTTGAGCTTCTAATGAATGATTCAAATTTACTAACCAACCAAGATAATAATAGAAAGACCAAGGATATTCACGAAGTATCGAAATAACAATCTTCCTGTTTGATTTTAAGGGAAAACAGAGATCAAATGCTATTCATTGTTTAAATTCAAGATATTTACATACATACAGATGCCACAAATCCGCTGTACTCTAGTTGGTTAGGATACTCGGCTCTCAAGTTTCAACGGAAATGTGTTATTTCAAAAAAAAAAAAAAAACTTGTCTCGAGCCATTATTGTCACTGAACACAGTTTTAGGCCAATCATCATTCAACTGCATGCTTCCACCACTGCACCCACTCTCTCCGTCGCCTCTTTCCGGGACATTCAACATGCTAGTATTTGTCTCCCTCAACTCTTCTCGATTATATGTGTTGTGGGCAATTGCTAAAGAAATACGCTCGACTCTTCCTAATTTTTAAAAGCTATAGGATAATGGCAGGTTTCAAGTTCAGAGAAGAAGCTTTCGACCCAATGAGTGAGATCAAGGACTCAAGGTGCAGAAAAAAGTCTTCCTCCACATCTCAGTTGGTTAGAGGGATGATCGACTTACACGTGCCGCCAACGTCTACATTTGTATTCCACCACTCATATTTGCATATGGATTCCTTCAAATTATTTTGTGCGTTATTTGCTTGATGTGGCGTGCTAATCGTTTCATTTATGGAATTGCAATGATCCAGATCTTTGAACAACTGAGTGGTCGAAACCTGTTTTCTCAAAAGGCATACTGCCTTTTTTGAGGTTTAATTCAATTCTTCCATATTGTTTCTCGTGTGTTAAGTTTTTTGGTTTGGAGCAGCGAGGTACACTATCAAATTACTGACCGTTAAAACTCTGTTGAGTCAAGCTTTAGTGATTTGAACTTTAGTTGAATGTTAGTCTGTTGTTCATTTTCATCTTCCCATCATTTTTGTAGGCATAACAGACCTTTTCTCATTGGACGGTTGTGGCGCCAGTTGCAGAGATTATTGGGAGCTGAGGCAATTTTGTTGATAGAAAATCTTGTATTTCGAACATATTTATTGGCCTGCTACTTTCTGGCAAAAATGAGGCCATTTTGTTGACAGAAACTATCGTCTTTTCAACATGTCCGTTGGGAGCTGAGGTGTTTCAGATTATCTGGATTCCTTTTTCTAATGCATAATTGGCTGTGGATGATTTTTGATTCCTGTTCTCAGGGACCAACATTATACCACACAAAAAAAATTTGTATGGTAAAGCTTATATTTGGTGCTGTACTTTTTTTTATTAAATTTTTAAAGTTAGTTTTTGTTATGCTTGATGGAAATTACGAGACTTAATGAATTGAAATTAAGCAAGATAAAAAATAGTCTTAATGAATTGAAATTAAGCAAAGAAAAATCGAACGAATGAAACAAGAGAAAAAACGGAAATATTCGGGCACTAAAAATTTCGGGCAATGCACCCGGCGCTGGAACCGGGTTTTGCAGCGTCCTAGTGCCAACTGCCAAACCAGCACCCCAACGCCAACTGCCCGGGGAAAATTCTCCCAGGCAGTGAGGATGGCGCTGCACCTACATGTGTTGCCCATGCATCGCCCAACACCATTTAGGCAGTTTTGGCTAATGGTTGCGCCTCTCGGTGTGCAGATACGATTTTTCATGGATTAGTACCTGCAAATAGTGTCTTTTAGTGACATCTTGTGGCCTAGTATATATACAACATCCCTATGATGAATTATCATCAGATTTTCGAAAATAACAACACATTTTAAGAGAGAAAATCAAGATCAAAGTGTGCATTCATACACACATATCTTGTTCTTGAAAAAGACAGTTTGCAACTTTTTGTGGTTGAAGTTCTTGTGATTTGTATGCTACTATCACAAGGAAGTCGTTGTATCATGTGACAAGATTGTCATATCTTAAAGCACCGACAGCGGGACAGATTCCTCTTAAGAACAAAGTGAATCACACTTGCCTCGACTTGATAAAATTATCATCATTTTTTTTCCTAACCACAAACGAATTTCCATACAACGCAACCAACAATCATAAGAGGAATTTTGTGATATATGTTGAGCCTTAAACGCATTGTTGAGTTTAATGCTTAATTTATCTCCGAATTATTTATGAGTTTGGATGATCAACAAAACTTGTATTTGTTATACTAATGTGTCTACTTAGTGTACATGTTTAGTTGATTGAAAAGTGGATTGTTTGAAGGAAATACTTTGTGCAAGGACTGGGCACGATCGCCCCAGGCGATGGCAGCCAAGGGAGACTTCGCCCCGCACGTCGACTGAAGCGACGCCGAGGACCGCACGCATGGAGCGATCGCCTGAGGCGATGCCTAGAATGTTTGAGGCGATGGGGACTTCTTTGAGGCGATGAAGATTTGTGATCATTGGAGGCTACGGCATTATTTTTGGGTGATGATCGCCTGAGGCGATCAGCTCATTGCCTGAGGCGGTCTGTGGAAATTTGTGACCGTTGGAGCGAGGCGATGGTGATTGCCCGAGCGATGCCCGAGGCGATCTTGGAGTGTTTTCAGCCTTATGTGTAGCAACGGCTAGTAGGAGCCTTGAGGGCTTTCTACACTATAAATATGAATATTTTGGAGCATTTTGAAGACATGAAACAAATCTATAAACTACAAGAAAGCTTTGCTCATTCAAATTTATTCTAGCATTGCAAACTTCATACATTTGTGTTGTATTGGAGTTTGTAATTTATTTTTTGTGTAAAGAGCTTGTGTTCTTCGTGTCGTTATACCGTAAAGGTGGTATTTGATTTATTGTAAGGTCCTACAACACCGACGCAAGTTGGAAATTGTAAAAGTCATCAACAAGTGAAGTTGGTGCAAGTGTGTAGCTATCCTTAGAGCCCTTAAGGCCAAGAAGACTCGTGAAGAGTGTGGGTAACTCGGAAAGAGTTGTGTGTGGCTATCCTTGGAGCCCTTAAGGCCAAGAAGACTCGTGAAGAGTGTGTTGCTCGTGAAGAGCTGTTTTACTCGGGAAGAGTGTGTTGTGGCTAACTTGGAGCCCTTAAGGCCAAGATCAAGATTGTTCTAGTGGAACCTCGGTTAAAGGTTTTCTAACCGGGAAGAGGAGACGTAGGCGATTCATCGCCGAACTTCTATAACAAATCTTCGTGTTCTTTATTGCTTTATTTTATTTACGCATTTATTTATTACTTCATATTGTTTATTTGTCGATTGACATCAAGTCTTCCGCAGCGCAAACTTGACATTTTACAAATTCATTTTAAAACGCTAAAGTAGCCAATGAACCTCATTCACCCCCCCCCCCCCCCCCCCCCCCCCCCCCCCTCTTCGGTTCCAACAAGTGGTATCAGAGCCATTTGATTTTTGTTTTAAATCAAATTATTTTTATGGCTAATCTAGCAAATGAGTTTGCTCAAGGTCAATCGATGAATCACCCTCCGCTCTTCACGGGTGATAACTACGAATATTGGAAAAATAGAATTTCTCTATACATCTAATCCGTAGATTATGACATATGGAAGATAATTGTAAATGGTCCATGTATTCCTTTATAGGAAGTTGGTGGAATAAGTATTCCCAAAGAAATGTTTTACAAGAGCGGATATGATTTTAATTTCTCAAAATCGCTAAATCTATTAATATTTTGCATTGTGCTTTAGATATGAAGGAGTACAATCGGATCTCGATGTGCTCAACCGCAAAGGAAATTTGGGACAAATTGAAAATTTGTCATGAGGGCACCAATCAAGTGAAAGAGACAAAGATTGATCTATTGCAACTCAAGTATGAAACCTTTGAGATGGAGTCCGGAGAAAACATTGATTCAATGTTTAGAAGGCTCACTCAAATCATCAATGATCTTGCCCAACTTGGAGAGAAGTATCCTCCAAAGAAAATATGGAGAAGAGCACTTAGAGCCTTACCACAAGAATGGGATGCCAAGAGAACGGCCATCATCGAATCCAACAAATGAGATAATGCTTCATATGATCTTGATGAACTCCATGGAACATTGGTGACTCATGAGCTTGAAGTGTCAACCCGGAAGGGAATAAAGGAGAATGATAGATCCATAAGAAATGGGATAGCCTTGGTCGGGAGGAAAGATCAATCTGATGATGAAGATGGTGAAGAGATGATCTTGTTCACAAGAAAGTTCAAAAAATTCTACAACAAATACAACAAGTCAAAGACCTCCGGTGCCACCAAACATGATTCCAAACAAGAGGTAACATGTTACAATTGTCAATATAAAGGTCATTATGCTAATGAATGTCCTAGGAAGAAAAATGATGACAAGGGGAAGAAGAAAGGGATAATGGGCACATGGACTGATAGTGACTCCGATGAAGAAGAAGCAACAAACCTTTGTCTCATGGCCAAAGATGACACAAATGATGAAGGAGAGGAAAGCGACGATGAGGTACCATCTTTTGCTCAATTATTAGATTCCTATCATGAGCTTATTGATGTTCTTGGCAAAACCAAGATGATAACAGATTACTTAAACTTGAGGTAGTCAAGAGAGATGAAGAAAAAAATTCATTGAAAAATAAATTAAGTTCTTTGAAGAAATCTTTTTGCAAGTTTAGTGATAGTAGTTAAAGATGAATGAATTGCTTGGCTTGCAACGTTCTTCGATAAAGCCGGACTAGGCTTCTTAGGCAAATCTAAAACATTTTCAAGCTTGTTGGCTAAAGCTAAGAATAATTCTCCTACTTGCACTTATTGTTGTAAAGATGGTCATACAAAGAATAAATGTAGATTTGCTAAAAACCAATACCAACCTAACAAGAGGTGGAAATGGATTCAAAAGGCATCGATGAAAGCTAACCCACAAGGACCCAAAAATCAAATGGGTACCAAAGAATCCCAAATCAAAAATTTGTTTTGTAGGAACAACAAAGGGATGGAGGATGAAGGCACTAGCACCTCAAGAGAGGAAATCATCTTATGCACCAAAATAGAGGAAGCACGAGGTATATGACCGATGACAAGAACTTACTCTTGTCATCCAAGGTAAAATTATTTTGAATTATTATTGTGCATTTAAAAAGAGCAATTCAAAATTTCATTGGCACAAATTAATTGTGACCAATAAATATTGAAGCTCAACATTCATTGATAGTAAAATGCATTTCCCCTTAGCATATGCACATTTAAATTGTTTGTATGCATGATTTATGCTTATCTCTTTATGGTAAATATCTTGATGTGCCTTGAGTTCAAATTTGAATATGCAATGTGAAAATGTGCAATTAAATGTGATTAAGCATGCTATAATTGTTTAGATGCTCAATCTTGGATCATAATAAAATGGATACAACGTTATTATGACCTTAATAATTTTATTATCATTAACTTATCAAATGATGCTTTGAGAATTTTAATGTCTATTGGGCATGAGTGCGTGAACTCTTAGTAGAACATATGAACACTTTGCACAATTTAGAATTCATTGTTGATTGCCTTAAACGCATGTTTTCCTTCCTCTCAATGATTTAAACTTATGCTTGTTATGGCTATTACATGCTTAATGAGGAACATGTGAAAATTGTTAGACTATGGATATGTATCAACATATACTTGTGCTATGCTTATTTGAACTTTGTGCTTTTCGATTATCACAAAAAGGGGGAGAAATTTGTGATAAACTTGAAGTTTAATACATGCATAATTTGAGGGGGAGAGCTTAATACATGCATGGTTTGAGGGGGAGAGTTTTTGTATCATGTTTTACTTGTATGTGCTATGCAATTGTTAATGGGGAGTCTTGTTTACTCACATTTCATGCATATTACATCTTCAAGTTTATCAAGTTTTGTGATCATCAAAAAGGAGGAGATTGTTGAGCCTTAAACACATTGTTGAGTTTAATGCTTAATTTATCTCCGAATTATTTATGAGTTTTGATGATCAACAAAACTTGTGTTTGTTATACTAATGTGTCTACTTAGTATACAAGTTTAGTTGATTGAAAAGTGGATTGTTTGAAGGAAATAATTTGTGCAAGGACTGGGCACGATCGCCCCAGGCGATGGCAGCCAAGGGAGACTTCGCCCTGCACATCGACTGAAACGACACCGAGGACCGCACACATGGAGCGATCGCCTGAGGTGATGGCTAGATCGCCTGAGGCGATGCCTGGAACGTTTGAGGCGATGGGACTTTGTTTAATGCGATGAAGATTTGTGATCATTGGAGGCTACGGCATTATTTTTGGGTGAGGATCGCCTGAGGCGATCAACTCATCGCCTGAGGTGATCTGTGGAAATTCGTGACCGTTGGAGCGCGGCGATGGTGATCGCCCGAGGCGATGTCCGAGGCGATCTTGGAGTGATTTCAGCCTTATGTGTAGCAACTGCTAATAGGAGCCTTGGGGGCCTTCTACACTATAAATATGGATGTTTTTGAGCATTTTGAAGACAAGAAACAAGTCTATAAACTACAAGAAAGCTTTGCTCATTCAAATTTATTCTAGCATTGCAAACTTCATACATATGTATTGTATTGGAGTTTGTAATTTATTTCTTGTGTAAAGAGCTTGTGTTCTTCGTGTCGTTACACCATAAAGGTGGTATTTGTTTTAGTGTAAGGTCCTCCAACACCGACGCAAGTTGGAAATTGTAAAAGTCATCAACAAGTGAAGTTGGTGCAAGTGTGTGACTATCCTTGGTCCCCTTAAGGCCAAGAAGACTCGTGAAAAGTGTGGGTAACTCGGGAAGAGTTGTGTGTGGCTATCCTTGGAGCCCTTAAGGCCAAGAAGACTCGTGTAGAGTGTGTTGCTCGTGAAGAGCTGTTTTACTCGGGAAGAGTGTGTTGTGGCTAACTTGGAGCCCTTAAGGCCAAGATCAAGATTGTTCTAGTGGAACATCGGTTAAACGTTTTCTAACCAGGAAGAGGAGACGTAGGCGATTTATCGCCAAACTTCTATAACAAATCATCATGTTCTTTATTGCTTTAATTTATTTACGCATTTATTTATTACTTCATATTGTTTATTTGTCGATTGACATCAAGTCTTCCGCAGCGCAAACTTGACATTTTGCAAATTCATTTTAAAACGCTAAAGTAGGTAAGGAACCTCATTCACCCCTCTCTTCGGTTCCAACAATATATTTCTGGACAAGAAATGTCATCCACATTAACTAATGTTCCTGCGACGCAATGGGAAAAGCCGCCAAAGTTCAATGGCAAAGATTTTAAAAGGTGGCAACAAAAGCTGCTTTTCTATCTCACAACTTTGTGCTTGGAAAGGTTTTTGAAGGAAGATCCACCCATCATTGAAGAAGAAAAAGTTGATCCTCAGAAGAGGGCCGTTGCAAATGCATGTAATCAAAGTGGTTTTCTATGCAAATACCACATCTTGAATGGCCTTGATAATGCATTATACAATGTGTATTATCAAGTCCGAACCACAAAAGAATTGTGGAACATGCTTGAAACTAAATATAAGGCGGAAGATGTCGGCCTTAAGTATTTCATAATGGGGTGCTTCTTGGACATTAAGATGGTAGGCTCGAAATCCGTAGTAAGTCAAGTGCAAGATATATAAGTACTCTTGCATGAGATTCACGCGGAAGGAATGAGTCTAAGTGGGTCCTTCCAAGTTGCGGCTTTGATTGAGAAACTTTTCCACCGTGGAAAGATTTCAAAATTATCTTAAATACAAGAGGAAGGAAATGGACTCGAGGAATTGATAGTACGTCTAAGGATTGGAGAATAATTGAAAGACGGGAGGCAATATGAACAAGATGAGTGCTAAAGCCAATGTAGTGGAGTTAAGCAATCATGGAAAGAAGAGAAAGAACTATGATGACCAACTACAAAGGAACTTTAAAAGGGAAGTTGCTTCATTTGTGGGAAACCGAACCACAAAGCAAAGGATTGTCTCGACAATATAGACAATAAGAAGAAAGCTAAGGATCATATTAGCGTAACTGCATATGACAAGATCTCAGACAATTTCTTTGATCTAATGCTTACCGCATGAAATTTTGTATACGACATAATGTACTCTGCATAAGTAGGGAATTGCGAAATAAATATAACGACGGTTACTCTTCGATTTAAAGCAATAAAAATACTTAATTTGTTTAGTCTTATATTAATAATATGATTATTTGAGTCTATGTAATTATAATTCACAACGTAAATATGTAATGTTAAACTTATGCTAACTTAAAACAAAAGTGTGATTGTGTGGAGGATAAGTTAACAAAATCGTCATTCATTTGTTGGAAAACACAACACATCTAGAATTAATTATTGATGATAGTGAATCAAAGTTTGTGCAAACTAGAGATGGTGAAAAGTAATCTATTACTTTATCGATAGTTGCACAAGATATTGTTATGACTATTTGCTACGAAGCAAAGACGAGACCATAAAAGTGTTTAAACACTACAAGAATGAGGTTGAAGACCAATTATGCAATTGAATTTGCAATGGAGAAATTGTACATTGATCCCATTTGAGTTTTCTAAGCATTTTCTGCTTAATACTCGAATTTGCAAGAAATTAAATCTTAAATTTGAATTTTCAAAGTTTGTCTGCTTAAAATGAAAATGATGAATCAAATGCCATAATTATTCTGACTATGAAGTGTTCTCATTTGATTCTATTTGAGATGTCTAAGAATTTTACGCTTAAGGTTTGAATTTCCAAGATATTTAAATATTGAATTCAAGTCTTCAAAGTTTATACGCTTAAAATGAAAATTGTGAATCAAATACTAAAATTTTGTTCAAGTTTCAAATTTTGTAAGCGAGCATGCTTAAATCAAAATTTTGCAAGACATAAACTCTTGAATTTTGATTTCCAAGTTAATAAACCTTAGAATATGAAATATGAAAGTTTGAACATCAATGAAATCTTGATAAGTTCGAAATTACCTTAAAATTTTGGGAAAGCAATCTTATTGTCAACAACATTCTAAGTTCCACGCTTAGGCAATGATGAAAATTGTTATGGATTGTGGAAATGATGAAAGTCTTACTACAAGTACTTAAAAGTGTGGGGGTGCCATAATAAGTCATAACAAACGTCAAAATAAAGACGTGGAAAATTTTGACGAACTATGTTGTCAAAAGGATTTAAAGTTTACGATTATGACAAATGTGACAAACTGAAGCATATGTAATGGTATGCTGGTATATTGATGATATGCTCATTATGAGAAGCAATATAGAGATCATCAAATGACGAAGAAAATGTTGACGAAACATTTTGACATGATGAATATTGGTGCAACAAATTTCATAATTTGAATTAAATTTTCCAAAATATCTGAAAGACAAATTCTCATAATTAAGTCTAGTTTCAACTTAGTAAGCCTTGCGCTTAAAATTCAAGTTTGCAAATAATAAGATTATTGAACTTGAATTTTCTATGAATCATTGCGCTTAAAATTTGAATGGTGAATCTTAATTGAGAATTTCTAATAGTTTCGAACTTTGTAAGAAGTAACGCTTAAATCCAAGTTTACAAGAAGTTAAACCTTGAATTTGGATTTGCAAGTTTGCAACGCTTAGAATTCAAAACTCGGGATATCCTATTGTATTAGAATGATACAATGATGCAAATTGGATATATGATACGCAATATCAAAATCCACAAATAGTTATATGTTTATCATTTGTGTGGCTGTCGTGTCATGAAAATTATCTAAACAAACATGCATCAATCGATCCATTATGGGATCATGGTTTGTAATTTTAAACAAAGCTGCGGAACAAGCAGAATGGCTTCATAATTACTCGGAAGATATTCCATGTTGGACAAAGTAGTATAAGCAAATATGATTCATTGTGAGAATCAACTGGGAATTGCTAGAGCACAAAACAGTATGTATAATGAGAAGTCTCGACATATTCGTCATAGACATATTACTATACGACAACTGATCTCTAATGGAGTTATCGCAATTGATTATGTAAAATCAAAGGATAACTTGGTGGATCCGCTAACAAAAGCATTAATTGAGATCAAATGTACGAATTATCAAGAGGAACGGGGTTGAAACTTACAAAATAAATTTTCGTAGTGGTAGCTCAACCTTGTTGATAGGAGATCTCAAGATCTTGGTTTATGAAACTTTGAGTTGGCACTCGGGAAATTTCTCAACTCATTCCTAGGATGAAGAATGCTTAAAGACCTACCAAAGTTGTGAGGTTAAGTTTGATACTTTTAATGATTCTTATACTTGAAAAAGTGGAGTATGGTAGGATACTGTTAATAGGAGATCACATATGTAAGTGTGAGGATGGCCCGCCTCAATGAAACACTTATCAATCCAAGAAGTGCTCCATGGCCAAAACCGACAGAACCGAAAAACCAAATAAAAGGTTGAGAAGTTATTATGTAGATGCAATTGTCTGGGTTTATACGAAACGCCAACACATTCAAGATATCATGTTAAGTTCGTGGTCTACTAAATCCGATAGTATACTACTATACTACTAAGAAAGGTTCAAAGCCAAAACCTGTCTATTTTGATGTAATAAATTTTTCGTGCGAACTTTCTTTTGACATGTGCATTCATGCATTAATTAGTTCATGTGGGGAATTGTTCAAAATTTTGAGGCTCAATGAATTGAAATTAAGCAAGATAAAAATATGCTTAATGAATTGAAATTAATCAAAGAAAAATTGAACGAAGGAAACTAGGGAAAAAAGAAAATATTTGGGCACTAAAACACTGCCCGGAAAAATTTAAAGCAGTGCACCAGAGCCCAGCACCAACTGTCTGGGAAATATTTTCTCAGGCGGTAAGGTTGGCGCTAGGGTGCTGCATGGCAGTTTTGGCGAATGGGTGCACCTCTTGGCGTGTAGATATGATATTTCATGGATTAGTGCCTCCAAATTGTGTCTTTTGGTGACATCTTATAGCCTGATATATATAGAACATCCCAATGATGAATTATCATCAGATTTCGAAAATAACAACACATTTTGAGAGAGAAAAGCAAGACCAGAGTGCGCATTCATACACATTCATATATTGTTGTTGAAAAAGAGAGTTTGCAACTTTTATGATTGAAGTTATTGTGATTTGGTGTGCTACTATCACAATAAGAAGACGTTGTATCTTAGAAGATGATTATCATATTTCAAAAGCACCGAGAGCGGGGTAAATTCTTCTTAAGGACGAAGTGTATCACACTTGTCTCGACTTGATAAAAGTGTCATCATTTTGTTCCTAACTGCAGATGTATTTCCATACAACGCAACCAACAATGCTGAGATTATTAATTTTATCAGTAATTAATTCTATACATTTTGAAGAGCATAGTGCCCTACACTAGATCAATGTTTTGAAAACCTGTCTGGACCTGCCTGTTCAACCGGTTAACCGGTAACATGATGAATCAGTTGTTTCTTCATTTTTCTTTATTCTTTAAAATTTTAATTTTTTTTTGTTAAAATTATAATCAAATTTAGGAACAAAAATATATTATATTTATTCTTATTGAAATAATTATGAAATAGTATTTTATGTATGTATCAAAAAATCCATATAATTTCATAAAGATGTCTTGTATATTATATATAAATATACTTAGTTTCTCGTAAAGTATAAACTAAGTGAATCATTTCACAATTTTTTAAATTTTTTCTTATGATTTTGGAACATTGTTCTTTTTGGATATTGCTTGTGATTTTTGAAATGTTTTATTATTATTTTTTTATGTTTGAGATTTCGTTTGATCTGATTTTTGAAGTTTGACATATAATGTGGGTGTAATGATATTTTTTTATTATGAACAACTTGAAACTATAGCAAATACATTATATATGTATTTTACACAAATTAAATAGATATTATATAATGACGATGTCATCACCGGTTGAACAGTGGTTCAATCGGTCGAACCAATTGAACCTGTAACAAGTAAGGGCATCAGTTTCATGTTCGGTACGATTTTGAAAACACTACAGTAGATACATATAGATTCTGAATTATTGTTTAAAAATATAACTAAATTTCAATGTAAGCACCTTGGATTATTTCTCGAGTTGCGATGGCAAAATACATCGCAACCATATAATGAAATGAGATGACTTTCTGGATTGATTACACTTGGATTATGAATAAAATACGCAGGATTCACTAAGATGAATATCTTACATTTCTAACAATAATGAAAAAGGCCCACAACAATTGAATACCTTTCAACAAAACTTCACAAATAATGAAAGAATCCATCAAGAATGGGAAACTCAAACATGTCGAGAGTTATCTCAGATAGTTAAACAAGAAATTATGTTAGATTTTTACAAGATATATGAATTATTAAACTCATTGGCAATTGATTTTAAGCTGGAACCTACATATTCTTTACAAAATATAATATATCCTAAAAAATTCCAATTCTATCAACCTTTTATATATACATGGTCTACAGGTCAACGAAAATAATGCTCACAAATTTAGAACACGAACCTAAAGGGGAAAAAGAAAATAGAAAAACAAGAGACTATGTCGTGAATCAGAGGCTCTAAAATTAGTTTCATCTTGCTTGCATTATCTGACAGCAGAAGCAACAGCGTGAGCCCACCATTTCAGACTATCTTTCATCACAATCTCATCGGTAACAGTAGGAACTCTCCAACTAGTCAATGGATTCTCTCCCTTCTCCTTCTCCAACATTTCCCACGCTTCAGAAAGATAAGGCCTCGCTCTCGATCCACCAAATTCTGTAACACCACCACCTGTTGCCGTCTCTTCTTTCACTTCACAATCATTTTTCTGTCCGAAACTGTGCAGCCCAGGTATGATTACCGCAAGACTCGAATTCTTATCTTCTTCAGAAAACACAAAACCAAGATCCATAAACCCCTTCAACTCTTCGAACTCCAGCTCCGACAAGCTCTTACTGAAACCTTTTTTGAACTCTTTAGTGGGTTTCTTCATCTGCGGTATGGTACGGGTTCTTGGAATTTCTTTTCCTGACAGAATGGTTTCGAGATGGGGTTTTGAAAGGACTGTATTTGGAGACGATGAATCAGAGCTGAAACTCGTGTCTGGTTTTATTATAACATGGTCATGGCTTCTCGATCTAGAATGGATACTTAAATGGCTTGGAACCACCCTTTGTGGTCCTGGATTTTCTTGAATTTGACCCACAGGCTGATCAAGTTCAGAAGCTGGTGAATTCAATTTTTTTTGGAAACTTTTGGGGTAGAACCAGAAAGAATCGAAGAGGTTCAGAACATCCACCGGTTCCATTATTATCAAATATTTAGGCTAGATTTTCAGCAAGATTTGCGATAATTGATGTATTGGAGACATTGTTATATATGACTATAAAAGGAAACCGCTGACTGAAAAAAAAATGGTATTCAAACTAGCACGTGTTCCAACTTTCAAAGTCTTTCTTATGATTATTTACACGTTTTGCACGCAATATTTTATTGGAATTTAGCATATTGACCAATCGGGTTCAACACGTTTTATGTCGTCTTCTTAATAAATGAGGTTATGCTTGCGTGTGACAACATTTATTTATTATTGTTCGTATTAGAAAACTTGGCCATCGAAAATGTTTGCTTTAGAGACTACGACTTAATTTTTGGAGCAAATCATAATTTATCTCTACACAAAAGACAAATTTTATTGATTATTTTTAAACTAAAACAAGTATTTTTGTTCTTTTTTTTTATTATTAACTTGTTTAGATAATCAGTTCAAAATTAATGGGTATGAGGATTCATTTTCCCATCATTATTCTTCGTTTTCAAAAACAAAATCAAACACTACGTTCTGTCTTTCCTAAAAATGTTTTTATACTTTCAGATATTCATGTTTTAAAATTTATTTTTACAGTATAACTTCCAAAAATACTATATTATTATATTTTACTTTATTCCGAAAAATTATATTTTAATTTCTTTAAAATACACCACATCCTACAAATAGTTAAATTTAGGTATGATATAATTAATTGGACATATTCTTCTATTTGGCATATATATTGAAAACTTCTTCCTAAATTAAAGAATGAATTCAAACATACATATTTTTCCAAGAAAAAGAAAAAGATCAAACGTTGCCAATTATTTCGAAAACGAATGCCCCAAATTAGAAAATTAAAAGAGCATATACATTGGAATATTAAAAATATGTTGACCGTGTAGTATATGTATATTTCCATGTAATTGAAAACTTTACGCCAACACTTTCACGGGATATACGAGACTTCCTGAAGCTCATCTTCGATACATTCAATCGTTGACCAAAATTTTTAATTAAGCGCGATTTTCTTAATCACATTCATTTTCACACTTCAACGTGTATTAATTCAAGGATCGTCTGCAATGCGTATATATTAATATAATTAAATAAAAAAGGAAATAAAACACATCCAGCTGTTAGGCATAAAAAAAAAAAAAAAGGAAAAATAAAGAAAAATAGCATCACCCACATATATACTGGCGAGACAGTTGCCTATTAACTTATTCAACACTTGCAAAAAATTTGTTAGTAAAACGTAAAATTCTTTATTCAATTTTTTTTTTCATATTACATCTAAATTTTCAAATACATGTGGAGCCATCATCATAATTGTTGGAGTGTACTAATTGCCCATGTTTGGATACCGATCAAAGTGTGATGTTTGTGTTGTTGTATTGTTTAAAGATTAGAGTTGCACCGTTACCACCAACTATACTTTTGATAAAGTGGCAAATACTTGATCCTATAATGGTTATCTAAGCTAATGTCACGTGTTCGATTGCCATGAATTGCAAGGTGATGCAATTATTGAAGGGAGATTGTTGTGCTCAGTGCTTCGAGAGTGATCGAACCGTGATGCTTGTGCTGTTGTACGTTTCAAATAGTAGAGTTGCACGATTATCATCAACTATAACTTTATATAAAACGGCAAATACTTGATCTTATAATAGTTATTCATGGTAAGATGGCACGGATCATGAGTTTACTTTAGCAGCTTGCCTTCGTTTGACTTGAACTCAAACCAAACAAAACTAGGTTGATATGAAGTCGAGCTTGTACCATTTTTTTTTTTGTATATAGCTAAAGTATGCAATGCACAAAACTTTTGAATGATGTCAAAATATTACAAAATACTTCCAATATATCTTTTTAGGGAAAAAACGATGGACAATTTCAAAATTGATAGAATTAATGTTGTCACATGATCTTGGCAAAATAAATTGGATTTAAAATTAAACCTGTCCATCATTTATTTTTAAAAAACAAGGATATGAAGCATTACCTCTTTATCATGGATGAGCTTAGCAGTGTCCTAAATCAGCAGAAAACCAATGAATTTTTATGAGTTGATATGCATTACGGGGCAAATCTCCTTTGGCAGAGAGCTGCTTTAATTATTTGTATAACTTAAGCTTCTGCCAGAGGAGTAATTGCCCAGGAATGCATATATACATCTGAATATTATTTTGGGTGCCCCCGATAATAAGTATTTGAGGCTCAGATGTACTTATATATAGGGTGCCTCTACAAGTACTTTTTTCTCGTACAAACAGTATATGCTGAAATAATTCTTTATCCTGTCATTTGTAATTTTATGTCAATGTCCGAAAATTCATGCAGAAGTTGACCCTTTAATACTCAGAGGGACGCAATAATAAAAATTAAAGGGCTGGAAAAGTGAGCATCTACAGCCCAAGCCTTTTTGTATTCCGTAAATTTAATCTATCCATATATGCAATTCAAGAAAGTGAAAAAATGAGAGTAAAATATATGAGTATTCAGAATATTGCAATATACAAATTATTTTAACGAATCTTCTCTTAATGAACCGTGGAAACGTGACATAAAAAATATATATTATCAGTACCTAAAAAAAGTATATATTGAAGAAGATAAGTGATTCCCATTGCTGGAGAAAAGAACTGATACCTTGACCCCATTAATAATATATGTGCAAGCATATGCCCACTCGTTTTTCCCGCATATCCAAAATTTTAGGTTTCAAGTTTCAACTAGTAATTATTTTGTGATACATGCGGAAAATACGAACAATACAGAATGTTTAGATAAAAGTATAGCTGACTGAAAGTGGTGAACGTACGTCGTTAAATTATTACGGCAATTGAGAACTAATAAATCATCCATGCATATCTTAATTTTTTACAAGGTTCTTTTTTCCAGATATTGTAATTAATTTGTGAAACCATAACAAGTCGGTGATGATCCTTGATAAAGTGTGTGACTGGTATGGTATAAACATGGCGTTGGGAGCTGGGCCTGACCATATCAATGAAAGCTCATGTCAATCATAACAGGTCGGACTGGGTATGAAGCGATCAGGAATCCAAAACTGACAAAGATTTCATGTATCTCGAGTTGACAAAGATGATCAAGAATCCCGAGCTAATAAAATATGTATTGGCTCCCAATATGTAACACTCTTATACAAAATATATACAGCAGACATCATAATATTTAATGGCAGCAGAGCTTGCAATTTCATATCATCTAATCATAGACATTTATCATCATATAATTTACAAGGCATATAGAGATAAGTATGCCACAAAAATAACCAAGGTTGTACCCCTCATAACCCAATCAAAAAACTATACAGTATATGCAAATGATGAGCTGAGGGAGAAGGACTAGAGTCAGTCGGTCGACCTTGGATCCATACTTCCAAAATATGAAGAAAACACCTACTAGAGTCAACTTTATCTACATCAACTGAAAAATAACATTTGTATTTGGTGAGTTACATTCTCAATGAGCATATTCAAAGAACGTAGTATTTAACATCATATAAACATATAATTCATATACACATAAGCACGTGAATATACTCACATTATTCATCATAACCTTTACATCAATTCACATGATTCGTATAAAAAGAAATGATGCACATGTATGTACGTATTCGTACTCAGAATGCAATATCACATGGTTCAAGGTCATTAGCGGTCATGACAGAGTTCTTTAATCTCTTATGAATGCACATGTCATAATCATATGTATAACATCATAATAATACGGTACAAAGAATGATAACATCATATAGATCGTATAACATCACGTCCTAACATGTACATTTAAGAAATCAATTTAGTTCTTGCACATCATATCAATCCATTCACCAATTCAAGGAACTTATATAACACAAATCACATACTCATATAAAGTAAATGACAAGTTATAAGAATATACCCACAATCGATACTTCTATCTCATAGGAATCGATTAATTCGTCATATTGGTGCCGGTATCGAAAGTAGAACATATAAGTGCTGTTCAAATGCACAACTAAGCTCCATATCATGTGTTTAATATGAATTAATTACAGTGATGCATGTAATGTTCATACCAAGTGCAATATTACAGTTCTCATATCCATTATTATCAAAGCTATAAATACATTTTCCCAATTCAAATTTAGTATAACCGTTATAGGCACATGATTTTTTGTACACATAAAATTTGTATAAAATCGAAACTACAATATAATTTCAATTTTCTTGTTACATACTTTTTATCATTGTTTAATCTATCACATATATTAATTTCATAATATTTGGACATTATTTCAAATTAAGCCATAACATAAACATAAGAAAAATTGAAGAAAAACTAAAAGGAAGGTAGCGAGGCGAGGATTCCAGATATATACTTATTTTCTAGTTTTGAAGTCGTTTCGAAATCCAAAAATCGACGAAACCCCGAATTCCTTTTCTTTTCCTTCTTTTAATTGCTCACGGTCATTTCACACACTAGCATATGTGCATATCATGAAGTTTTTAGGCAGTTCTCGAATTTATTTATTTATTTTTTTTATATAAATTTTGAAAATTCCCAAACTACCATTAACATCTATTCCTTAAATTTAATCAATATTTTCACTTTTATTCAATATATTCTAGTCTATTCAATATATATTCAATATTTCTTAAAATATATTCACTATATATATTATTATTATTATTATAATATGTATATTATTCTTATTCTTCTTCAACTTTATTCTATTCACAATTTCTATACTTTTCAATGCACATATAAAATATCATATACTTATGAATGATTTTATATATATTATGATGCGTATGCATGATCATATAAAATTTTCAGGTCATGACAATTCCTCCCCCCTTTAAAAAATTTCGGCCTCAAAATTTATACCTGTATCAGGAAATAACCACGGATATTGTGTTTTCATGTGTTCCTCTGTTTCCCACGTAGCTTCACGTTCAGAATGATTCTTCCATAGAACCTTTACCATATGAATTGCTCGACTCCTTAACTATTTGTCCTTGTATTCTAATATCTCAATTGGTTCTTCAACATAACTTAAATTTTCAAAAATTTCAATCGGTTCATTTTGAAGGATATAAGATGGATCTGATCTGTATTTCCGAAGCATACTAACATAAAATACATTATGGATCTGGGACAAGTCCGGAAGTAAGGCAAGACGATAAGCTAATGGTCCAACTTTATCAAGTATCTCATAGGGACCAATGTATCGAGGTCTCAATTTGCCTTTCTTTCCAAATCTGAAAATATCTCTCCAAGGAGAGACACGAAGGAATACTTTCTCACCAATTTGATAATACATTTCTCATCTATGCTGATCAACATAACTCTTTCGTCAATCTTGTGCATCTTTCAATCGAGCTTTCACGATTTTTATCTTTTCAATTGTTTCTTGAATGATATTTGGACCTTCTAATATTCGCATTCCTTCTTCATCCCAGCATACTGGACTTCTACATTTCCTATCATATAAGGCTTCGTATGGTGCCATGTCAATACTGCTATGATACTGATTATTCCCATTAACCTTTAAAATCAAGAACACATGATCGAAGCATCTCTTCTAAAGTCTGAATCGTTCTTTCTGATTGTCCATCTGTTTGATGATGAAATGATGTACTAAAATGTAAACTAGTAGCCAGTGCTTGTTGCAAACTACCCCCAAAATCTCGATATAAAACGAGGATCTAGATTTGATACAATAGATAATGGTACACGATGTAATCTAACAAATTCATTCACATTAGTTTTTGCTAAATTTTCAAGTGTAGATCCCCATCCAAATGGTAAGAATGAGCTGACTTTGTTAATCGGTCAACAATCACTCAAATTGCATTATTCTTCCTCGGTATTAAAGTTAAATCATAAACAAAATCCATTGTTATACGTTTTCATTTCCAAACTGGAATCAGTGGGTGTAATTTATCTACCGATGCTTGATGTTCGGCTTTAACCTGTTGGCAAGTCAAATATTTCGTAATTTATGTTATCAAGCCAGGGAGAGAGGATAATGGAGAGTGCCCAAGATGAAGTCATTCCCCTCCTTTTAAAACCATCGGCTCCTCATTCCTCTCTCTTCTGTTATCAAGAGTGAAAGTCAAGGTAATGTTGTTATTTAATAATGGGCCTTGTATGTCTTGGCATAATATTGGTATAACAGAAATCGATACAATCTTACGACGCAAGATGAATTAAGCTAAAACATTAACCTAATGAGATAAAAATCGACCAACTAAGAAAATCCGAACTCTCAACCCAAGCCATGGAAGCCGACCAACTAAGAAAATCCGAACTCTCAACCCAAGCCATGGAAGCCGACTGCAAGAATCGCAAAAAGATAGCAAGAAAATCAAGCATAAAACCAAGAACTGGGAAAACGCGTAACAAGGGAACAAGATAAAATTTCTCAACCAATTTATATGGAATTCGTCACCAAAATTTCTGAAAGATGTGGAATTGCATCAAGTCGTGCGTGAAGAGGAGAGAATGAAAGTGGGCCGCCAACAACAGTTGGACACCAGAAGCCGCTAAATCAGAACGACAGCGGGAGAATTTTATGGAAGGAATACATATGGGTTCTCCTTTAAAGTTCGTACATTGCCATGTTAATTGTAAGAAAAATCACAATTTAGAGATTTTTTGCTATATGAAAGGGTTAATAAATGCAAATTTACACAGTACCTTGAAATGAGAAGAGGAATGGTGAAGCAACGGTGTCGTTGTAGAAGGCTGAAGAGGCCCGAAGAGAAATTAAAAGGGCACACAAAAAAGGCCCAAAGGCAAGAGGCTCAAGGGAGAAGAGCACTGTTACACTATCCCTTACTACAGTTGCTCTTGGACACTTCTAATATATAGTGTTAGTTTAGTGATACGACAATGATGTAGAGTTGAAGAAATCTTTGCAACTCTTGCCAACCTCGGCGCATTAATCTAGTGCTAGCAAGGTGTTTGTCAATCGACTGATCAATCACAGCTCAAATCACAAAATTGACGAGGAGGATGAGAACGATTAACGAGAGCATCAATGTGCAAGTAAATGCAAGGCTAGTTCGAGTCAGTCCAAACTCCTACGAATGATCAAGATGATCGAGAGGGAGAAGAGAAGAAGGAAGCTTGGAGGAGAAGAAGAATTGTATTCATATTACTCAATTATGGAATGATAATCTTTGTACATGTAACTATTTATGCTACTTCAGAGCTAACTTGACAAATGACATGATGACTAACTAACAACTAAGATATGCATTAACCCAGTACATAACTCCTTCGTTGCACCAGTTCCTTATCTTGCTTGTTGCTAGTTGACTCCCAAGTCTGCTCCTTGTTGGGTTGAGCGGGCTCCAATAAATCAAAATTGGGATAATAGCATTCTGCCCTTATGTCTTTAAATAATTTCTTTAATCAAGTATTATGCTTTTTTTAATCTCCAACAATTGTTTAATCTTAGCTAATTTACCTTTAATCACCATGATTACCATTATATACACATATCTTAAAAAAAAAAAGATAAACTTTTCGCTAACAATTTTTATATTTAAGAAACCAATAGAATAATACTTTAGTTTTGTTGTAAAATTTATTTGCGTCAAGTGTTTTTATATTGTATAATTGGTGTTAGAAATTAGTATGCTATTATTCTAAATATGTTATGCAGAATACCTAATTTGTGATGGGTAAATGACATTAATTGAATTCATCTTATCGTGACAAAAACATGGATATTCAATTTAATTGTGCGATGATTTTAGTTTTGTTTTGTAGGATACTTTATTGTTACACTTCTATTATTCAAGTACACTTCTATATTTAAAAATGTTTTGGCTTTGTGATGAATTGAAATATCGATGAGTTTGAAATGTGTGAATGATTTATTTTGTTTGGAATTATAACGAGGGTGGATAATTTTTTTGTTACAAAACATTATGTCAGAAATATTTTGTAATTCCCATTAGTATTTAATTTGGCATAGCCTATTAGTAGTATTCATTTTTTAGTTTAAATCTTTAAAACGAGCTGGTTGATATAGTTAGATTGCCAATCAAATGTGCATGGTCCTAAGCAGATAAAGTTTATGATATGCATTTAGTTTATAGCCCATCAAGACGTGGTTTCGCCCATGCGCATAATAAAATATTTCCGTTTGCACGGATGCAACAACGGGAACTAGACTATACCATGGTTTATTTTCCAACTGTGAGTCAAAAGGTATGGAACTATGAATCAGTGTTCAACATGAGAGATTTCATGATGAACATTATACTGCCTGTTACTTGTCATAAACGTACACATTCCATTTTCTAGACCAAGAGAAATAAATGGTGACAAAGAAGCGTTAATCCTAGCAGTTCACAACTTGAGTACAAAATGTTATACAATTACTATTATATATTATCTTATGGGTCAAAATTCCTTGGCCAATGGTGGACATTGGATCCCCACCCCACTGTAGCATCTCATTAACAATCGAGTAATGGATTGTTCTTGTGTTGATTGCATTAACTGCATCTCATTGATGATGGTGGATGGATGAATTTTTTTTGTAATTTTAATCTGAGTCACCCCACCTTATCTTGTCTCTCAAATTCTGGGATCCATCCCTTGGTGCTTTGTTTTTGCAAGCTTTGCATCCTAGGAAAATGAGGTGAAAAATTATTATTATGATAATTGATGCAAAGTCCTGAGAAAGTTGGGAAAAAACATGCCAAATTGATTTTTTTTATATAAAAAAAGACAGAGAGATATCTATCTAACATAAAAAGGGACCAAGTTGCCAGGTTTAAATAAAAACTAAATACCTTAGATTGTTGTGGTCATTGGCTAGAGATAAAATGATTAGTAAGGCTGAATTGCCGGGCAAATCTCCTTTGGCAGTGAGCGCAATAATATATATTGTTTCCCTTAAAATAGATAGCCAATTACCGGCCTACTGCCAATGGAGTATTTACCCAGTGATGCATCCCTACACACTAATTTTTCAACTTTCTTTGATGAACATTGTTCCAGTTCTTGCAAATATTTATAGCTGAAGTAAAATGTATAACTTTTATGGTGGTTCTCATGTTGCTTACTAGGATATCTGAAGTATATTCTTTCATAAATCCAGCAGCTACAAGATGAAAGAACCGGTTGATTTACTGCATTTCCATAGTGTTTACCAACAAGAATCGAATCTTATACTCCAACAAAGCTCCCTTCCAAGCATGACCAACATGTTTGGTAGATCATCTTCTGCACATAAAAAAGCATATCCATGGAACAAAAGTGCAACGAGTGAAAAGGTTGTAGCAATTCAGATAAAGTAAGGAGAGAAAACCCTAGAGGAATATTATTCTCAAGCATATGCTACTTCTTACTTCAGCATATCCCGCACTGAAAAGTTGTCTTTCCAGAGTGTGTGTGCGTATCTAGCTATTTGCATACACACATAAACAAATCTTGCCAGCTCAGCGGTATTCTCAGATTAATTAATTTAATCATACCAGAATGTGTGAGGAAAGATTTGCGGTGCAATCCTCCGTACGTACTACATATATGTATATTTCTTCCTTTACCAAAGGAGAATTTCTCGGCCATTTCATTCCCATAATTATACTATAAAGCTATCTTCATCTCCTCAAACATTTTAATAACAAATTTGATCCCTAATTTTGCAAGTACGACACAACTAGCCTCGCTGCCAACTTTATTTGTTGCTTTCAAAATAATACATCACATGAATTTCTAATTATAAATTTGAATCATTCTTAGGGTAATTTCAAAAATGGTCCAATAGAGTATATACTTTTTCAATACTAGTCTCAAACTTTTAGAACTAATTGAATATTGTTCCACGAAAATTATTTTTATTCAAAAGTAATCCCATAAATATTTCTAACAAATTTAGTCCCCACATAAATTATTGTTTAACAAATGAATATGGAGCTTTGATGTCACTTTTGATTAAAAACAAAATTGGGGTATTGTTTAAAAACAGTAATTTGAGACTTTTTTTGTCAAAATAATTTTCATGGTACAATATTTGATTAGTTCTAAACCTTTGGACTAGTATTGAAAAGACTCGTATTCTATAACACTATTTTTAAAATTTACCCTCATTTTTACGTTATGTTTTGAGGTACTTTTGTAAGGTGTTTAAACTTCATATCAAAATGGTTACAAATTTTTGCTGACATATATAATTATAGAAATGCAATAAAATAACTGCATTTATTTTAAATATCAGCTTCTAGTTCTCCCTAAACTTTTAAAAATATCGTAATTTAGCACTTGACATTATCCTTAACCGTAGAATTGATTGCGATTACTAATAGCATGTTATTTTCAAAATTTTAGGGACAAGAAATATTTTAATAATAAAATATTGTATTTTTTTCAAAATGCATTATTAAAAAAAAAAAAAAAAACTTGATATATGATGAGTGCCGAACTTGTATGGATCACTGTCCTGTTGATATCTGTATGGACAAGCGGGCCTTAGCTGAAGAAAGACACATTGTCTTTCTCTACCTTACACGTTTGGACCTCATTATTAATTTGGATACAAAGGATTCCTGAAATGGCCAAGAAAATCCATTATTAGGTCATTATCTACCTAGTTTGCCACAACCAAATATGAAGAACTTATTCGTAATGAACTCGAACTCGAACTCGAACTCAAATTTCAATTCCAAATCACAAGTAATTTTGCCATATTTTGCATTTGCATGTGTATAAAAATATAAAATATTATTTTATAAATATTATATTAATAATTTCTAATTACATTATTGAAAATAATAATAGAATTTGTAAAATAATAAAATTAAACTTGTTGCAGTAAAACTTATAATGATTAATAAGCCAAATATTTTGCTGTCTTACAAATTTCTAAACAATTTTTCTCACTTCGATAATATTTATAAATTATTTAAATGTATTTCCAAAAATGTTGTCTCACGCGTGAATTTCTTTTAAGTCAATTATGTAATCGATAATATTTTTAAGTTTATCTCATTGTGGTGGATAAATAATTACTCATGAAAGTCTGAGAAAATTCAATTCAGTTATTGTAATAATAATAGTGGTAGTTGGCAAACTTGCGAACAAAAAATAAGTTTATACAATATTTATGATAAAACCAGTGTTTTGAAAACGGAACCGAATCGACCGGTTCAACTGGTTTAACTCCTGTGCTCGATCCGGTCCAGTTGACCTTATAAAAACATCCTGCTAAAAATCGGTGGGAATCGGATTGAACATGTCAAAAACCGGTTCAACCAATGAACCGGTTGAACCAGTTGTTTCTTCATTTTTCTTTCTTTTAAAAAATTTTAATTTTTAAATTTTTTAAAAAAATTATAAATCAAATTTTTAGAACAAAAATATGTTCTATATAATTTATTGTTATTGAAATAATTACAAAATAATATTTATGTATATATCAAAAAATCCATATAATTCCATAAATATGTCTTGTATATTATATATAATTATGTTTAGTTTCTTGTAAATTATAAAATATATGAATAATTTCATAATTTTTAAAAATTGTTCTTATGATTTTGGGATATTGTTCTTTTTTGGGTATTACTTGTTGTTTTTTAGATGTTTTATTGTTTTTCTTTGATGATGAATATTTGGTTTGATCTGATTTTTCAAGTTTGACATGTAATGTTGGTGTAATGACATTTTTTATTGTAAAGAACTTGAAATTATAACAAATACATGATATATGTATTTTACAAAAAATAAAATAGATATTATATAATGATGACGTCATCACCGGTTGAATCAGTGGTTCAATCGATTGAACCGATCAAACTTGTAACCAGTAAGAGCATCGATTTTATGTCCACTCTGATTCAACTGGTCGAATCGATTGAATCTATAACCAGTAAAAACATCGATTTTATGTCCGCTTCGAGTTTCAAAACGCCGGATAAAACCTTGTATTCGTGCCGTGTGAATGTAAAGGAGAGAGACGAAGAGTAATAATAAATCGAGGTTATTTATTTTAAGCACGTTTTTACTTCAACTACAAAGATCTCGCATTTATTTTTCATCGTGAATCCATGGTAGTGGTTACCCAGCAATTGTTATGTATGGTCTTAGATATAATAAGTTTGAATTATTGGTATCCACGTGATGCAAATCATTCATCAATAAATATATTTATGAAAACACGACATGGTTGAAAATTTTGTGTCAAATTTGCATTTTAAGTTAAGGTAAAATCAAATTTTCATTCTTTTTTTTTTTGAATAATATGAATCAATATGTACTTATTTTTCTAAAAACTCATTGTAATAAAAGAAAATTAAGTCTTAATAAAGTTTTAGATTGGCCACAAATTTTAAATATTTTTTTATAAAATATTTGCAAGTCTCATATATAGATGTAATAAAACAATTAATTATGTGATCATGATGATGGACATGATACCCACAAACCAACCATATTTATGTGTGGATCTATTCAAAACAAGTTTATTTGACTTTGGTACACTAAATAAAATTATAATATATTAAAATTTATTTGGGGAAGATATAAACGAGAGATAAGAGACGGCAAACAAATCCCAAATCACAAGCATTCCATTTATTATTTAATATATTAAGATATTTAATCTACATCACATTATTACTTTTTTCTCCATTATTGTGTTATTGAACAGTTCAAAGCCATGAGCAATTATATCAGCTGATCGATTAAGATTAGTATATAGTTACTCTAATTAAAACAATTAATTATTAATTTTCTACAAATTTGAAAAGTTACACGTTCTCTAATATCTCTTTTTTTTTATTTAAGTGTACAAATATGAATTATATAATTCTCCAAGTTGCATACTTTATTTTTTTTACTAAAATTCCGAGTAAGTGCAAGGATGACCATTAATACTATTAATTTAAAAATAAGAACATATATATATATATATATATATGTGTGTATGTGATTGAATAATCAATTATCCATTCAATATTAATTATAATCCTTTCCACATATAATACTAACGATAAGACAATACGATGATGCCCGAGTAAAACAATTGATAATTGTTTTGGATAAAATCACTTAAAAGAAAAATTTGCCTCGAGATTACTATAATAAAATTGATAAATTCAAAGGGCAGATTAGGTTTAAAATTTTAATAAATAAATCTAAATCACATAATTAAATACAAATTACTACACAAAAATCAACGTGAGGGTACCTTTCACACAGCAATAAAATATAATAAAATCACATTTGCTTGCACGTCCTCTATAAACTATAACATTAAACAACTGTCAGCATTCGGCCCCATAATTAAAACTAAGCATAATAAACAAACCCCAATCCACCATTTCTCCTCCTTCTCCACTGTTTCTTGTTCTCACTAATATCTCCATCTTCTGATATAATCTTCACTGTTAATTCAGACTTCAGTGTTAGAGATGAGTAGATTAAACAACACTAGATTTGTTAGCGAGCTTGTAGATTCCGAAGATTCTCCGGAAAACAGCGAAGAATCTCCTCGACCCGCCGTGTCTGGAGATATCAGGACCGCTTCCACCTCCTCTTCCAGACGAAGGTAACTAATTAACTGTTTTGGGTTTCATGCGCACGCATGAGTAGTAGAAGAATTTATTGTTATGAAATTGATTTAGTTCATGGGGTATTAACATATTTTACACGATTTTACAGTAGGAGAGGAGGTATACAGAAGAGAGTTGTGTCAGTTCCAATCAAAGACGTGGAAGGATTAAAGCTAAAAGGTGATCATATGACTGCTCCGCCGTCTGATTCTTGGGCATGGAGAAAATACGGCCAAAAACCCATAAAAGGTTCTCCATATCCAAGGTACCTTAATTTTATTTATTTGAACAATCTCAATTGTATACCGAAATTATAATATGGGTTTCAAGTAATGAGAACATCAAAATAATCAGCAAAAAAACTGTGTCAACTTTGAAATCAGGTTATTAAAATCCTGATTTCTTGGAATGGCTTAACAAATTATCTTTCTTCGTCAAATTAATAAATATTGTGAAGATTGATCATATGTAAGTTCGCTGATGTGGAATCTATTCATCCTACAATGTTGCAGAGGATATTATAGGTGTAGTAGTTCAAAAGGGTGTCCCGCAAGAAAACAAGTGGAGAGGAGTAGAGTGGACCCTAACATGCTAGTGGTGACATATTCTTGTGAACACAACCACCTTTCGCCGGCATCTAGGAATACTAATCTCAATTCCATCCGCCAAAAACCCACCAGCTCCGCCTCCGGAACCTGCGCTGCAGCAGCCACTACTAACTTCACAGCTTCAGTATCTGAAGAAAATGACGAAGGACAAGAAGAAGAGCAAGAAGATGAAGAGAAGATGAAAACTGTAAATCCTTCTAATCAATCTCAAGGAATCATTGAAGAGGACAAATTTAGCAATCTTTGCGAAGGACCCTTGATTACCGGCAGCGAATTTGGATGGTTTTCTGATTTCGAATCCACATCTTGTACCATGCTAGAGAGTCCGATTCTAACTGAAGACAAAATTGCTACGGATAATGAAATGGCTATGCTTTTCACAATGCGTGAAGAAGATGAGTCACTCTTCGCCGATCTCGGTGAGTTGCCGGAATGCTCGACTGTATTCCGCCATGGGATGGCGCCAAAAGAGGCGGAGCAACGGCGGCATAGTGGGGATGAGGCCATGTGCCTCCCCCATATTTGTCTTCCGTCATGAACGGGCTGATTATTATACTCATCTTTCATTAATTACTGATTCTTTTTTTAAGATTTGAGTGTAGTAGTTAGGGAAAAAAAATTTGTTTCGTTTGAGGGGGGTGGGGATGGATGATGTCACTCTTTCTCGTAGTTATCGCCATAGCCGTCTGTTTCTTTTAACGGTTATGTTATCTCATGTGAATCATAATCTGGTCATTCGACATTGTTATTTCAGAAAAATTAAACAAACTTTTGCAATAATTAAGATTATCTCTGACTAGATTCATCGGATTAATTTGGACTAGCCGTCAACGCTGCTGTGTGTGTAATAAAATTTTAAATTTATATATTGTATCTATTTTTATATTTGAAATATTTTATTTAAATATGATATTTTATGGGAAGGAGAAAAAACTGTCAAACATATTTTCTGAAGAAAAAAAAATTGAGAACTAAGTTTGGAAGTTAATAGGGATCTTCCGATATTATCTATCTATATCTTGGTCTCATGGATATTACTAAATCAAATATAGGGTATTTTTGAAATTTCGTAATGACCATAACAAAATGGTTATTATAATGTGCTCACACATTATAATATAGTTGTAAGTGGATTCAATGAGAGAAAAATGTATTTTCAAATTTTAGGGAAAAAAAAAAGAAAATTTAAATGTGTCGTTATGTCCTCCTGTCAAGTATAATGGTGTGGTCTCCAAAGATGGAAATTAGATTGATATTGATATGCTTAGTTATGATATGAATTCAATCCATCTTGTCTTATTAAATCTTCTAGAAAATTGTATTAATTAATGACATCATCCCCAAGTAATAATGTTTTTCGGTGCTTTATGCTAATTGTCGCCATTTAATTCTTGAATCACTGGATTTTCGTTGTCAATAGTAATTTTATATTCAATCAACGGATAGTAATTCATGTATAACAAAAGGCTAAAGGATGTGCTTTTAGATTGGTAATTCATTTAATTGTATGATTCGTTTCAAAATTCTTTATATGTATAAATATTTTAATTTAATTTATCTAAAATGAAAATTGAATACATATATGAGTTCGTTACATTATTGGAGTGAAACAAAAAATGGGACAGAACACAATATTTCCACACAATATTTCTCAAAATATTCTCGCTTTGTTAGAAAGAGCAACAACAACATTTGTCATCATCATCTTTTTTTTTGTTATTGTCCTAAAACAATTATGAAATCATAGGATAAAGGAAAATATTTCGCACTTGACTCCTTGTTAGGCTATAGAAGAAATTTTTTTTATTTGAAGAAAAAAATAAAGTAACAATAGTACGCTTGATCCAAAGCTGTAAGCTCAAAAGTCAAAGTTAGAGCAAGTTTTGACTTGTAAGCAAAGGTAGTTGGATCCGTTGTCGTTCATTTGATATTTCGCACACATATTATATTATTTTTGTTAATACTTTCATTCTATTGGCTTTTGGATCAATAATTTAGTCTAAATCTCATTATTAAATGTTTATAATTGCAGTAACTGATTGCCTACACTCTAATAGTTGAATAGCGATTATAAGTGTACCAAATAGCGATTATGTGTATATAAATAGCGATTACTACTTTCATTCTATTGACTTCCCATCATTTTACATTTTCATGTTCAATTCCAAATCAGCAACAACATTTGCAAACGCCCAAGTTAAAGACTAAGAGGAACAGCACCCAGATTTTTTCATATCCGATACGTCTTTACTAACATCAATTTTCTCCCTAATTGAAGGAACGTTTGATGCAACTGAATCTTCGCCCATCTCAATGTTCTTCTTGCTCACTATACGATATATCTGATCAATAACGTCTGAGAATGCTTTGTCCACGTTAGTAGCATCGAGTGCAGAAGTTTCCATGAAGTAGAGTGACTCTCTCTCAGCAAACGACGTTCCATCCTCGGTTGAGACAGTCACCAGATGTCGAAGATCCGACTTGTTGCCAATGAGCATTGCTACAATGTTGGGATCGGTGTGATCTCTTACCTCTTTTAGCCATCTTTCGACACTTTCAAATGTGGAATGCCTGGTGACATCATATACCAGCAAAGCACCAACTGCACCACGATAGTATGCACTGGTGATGGCACGATACCTAGAAAGCAAAAGGCCTTTTTGAACTGCTGTATAAGCTACAATACAGGTAGGGATACTCATTTACATATGGCAATTCTGGAAGATCGATAGATGTCCTGCTCAATAACTACAATGTTATTAAGTTTTAGATGTTGAAAGAATACGCATTAGAACCCTTTGAAACGTGATTATCTTTACACATCTAATTCCACTTTCTGATACCTGACCATTATAATGTCTATCAACACAGCTTATAAAAAAGATTGTTGACTGAATTCTTTAGAGTTTAGAACACTAGTTGTCATCACAAGTTCTCTTCATAGAGATCTTAATTTGAACATAGGTTAGTGCCAACGTGTTTTCCACACTATAGAACTCAAAATTAAGGTATCTATAATCAGAGTAGCAGTTACATCAAATTTGACATTTTTGCATTAGAAGAGTCAAAAGCATTGAATCCTGAGGAATGCATGTATATTTAGCAGATTTTACAAATGGTGCTGGAAATGCACGCAGCAAGAAAATGCTAATATTGTCAGCTTGGATACTCTTTCTCCTAATTTCAGCCAGACCATTTCTAGTCGAGGCAGGGGCTGCGTCCAACAGATTCAACAAGAATAATTACAAAATAAGGCTAATCCTATTAAATAATAGTAGAAAACACACAAAAATCTACCAATCTGGATGCTGGGGAACAGTTTCAATGCAAGAAAATCAAAATTTACGAGCCCAGAAAGCGGATCAAGAATGTATCTTCCTTTTGCCCTAGAGTGTCAGAGGGGGGTGTGCGTGTGTGTGAGGCTGTACTTCAGCTTGATACAGAATATTAAACAGTCTATTCGATTATACATTGTCCCATAACAACCTCCTCTTCAAAATAAAAACTGGAAGCTAATTATAGCCTTCAGATCTGTCCAAATCAATAGTCAGCCCAGCGCAACTTACATTAATTACATAAAAGACTCTACAACCACTGTCCTACAAAAAGTTTGTATCAAGACATGAAATTCACAAATCTTGTGCAACACCCAACTGGGGATATAACTATAATTGGACCAAGATTTCAACTAAATTAACCGGAAGATCTGTTGCTCTGGAATAACAAAGAAACTTAAAAATGTGGACGAACAAAAATCGAAAAATCCAGATCAAAAACACCAAAAAAAATTTGATGATAAAAAAAGTCACCTTTCTTGGCCAGCCGTGTCCCAAATCTGTGCCTTGATAACTTTACCCTCAACAGTCATGCTTCGGGTGGCAAACTCAACCCCGATGGTGGATTTAGTCTCCAAGCTAAACTCATTCCTTGTGAATCTAGAAAGCAAGTTGGATTTACCTACACCTGAATCCCCAATCAAAACCAACTTGAACAGATAGTCATAGTCATCTTCCGCTCTGTACCCCGTCATCTCTAAATTGAATTACTCACTTATTAAAGGTAAAAATCCAGTTGTATAATAAAGAAAATGTGAGATTTTGAAACGTATAACGGGTATGAAGCAGATGAGAAAATTGTAGAGATTTTTGGTATTCTTGTTTTCTACGACAGTGGCTGTAAAAGTTTATTCGTGTCTTTTCGTTTTTTAGCTTTGGTGTGTATGTTGGATTGTTGGTGTCCACTTTTTGACTTGGAAATCGGGAGAGACTGTTCCTCGGCGTGGCAAAGCTGATTTGAGAAACAAAGAGAGAGTGTAGGGTTGTGTTTTTGAAACTTGTGACCCGGGAAGAATTAAACACATCATTCAATTGGGCCAGCTAAATTGATCATGTCAAGACCCGGACCCAACTTTCGCCCAACAAAATTATAAGGGCAAAATTCAGACCGATACCCATTAATAAAATTTATTCATCGTATTTCGAGAAAAAAAAGATGCAATCATTTATGTCCACTTTATATTGAAATGACAAAAGTGCCCTTAATAAGAAAAGGCGGCAATCTCATAAATTTAAAATCTCTTCATTTCAGCACTTCGTTCGAGCTCTTCCTTTAACGACTGCGATTCAAATCTCCTCGCAAATCTCTCTCACAAGTACGATTTCTTACAGTTATATTTCGTCCCAGATTTTTTTTCAAATCTGGTATGTGCAAATTTTTTTCTTCAAATTGGGTATGTGTGTGTTTGTGTATGTGTATGTGTGTGTATATATATATATATTGTTTGTTGCCATTTGAGGTTTTATAGTTATGATTCATTGGTGTACGTGATTCTTTGCTCATTTCTAGAATGTAAAGCCTGAAACATGCAACGAAGAAGATGACCCAGAGAAAAATTAATTGGTGCACGAAATTATAAAAAGTAACTGGTGCACAAATATTATAAAAAATAACTGGTGTACGAAAGTTATTAAAAGTAACTGGTGCACGAATATAAAAAGTAACTGATGCACGAAACATAGAAAAGGTATGAGATGCATGAACCATAATAGCAAGTGATGATGCATGAACGATACAATTAAGTTGCTGATGCACGAACCATTTAATTTTATGCACCAAGGTTATGTTTTCGTGCACCAGTTTTTTAAAACTTTCATGCATCAGGAATTGATGCATGGAAACTAAAAATCATTAAGTGATGCACGAAAATTGGAAATCAGTAACTGATGCACTAAAATTGAAAATCAATAACTGGTGCATGAAAAATCAATGGTCCACGAAAATTATTAAAAGTAACTGGTGCATTAAATTTTGAAAAATAAACAGGTGCACGAAAGATATAAAAAGTAACTGATGCACGAAACATAGAAAAAGTATGTGATGCGCGAATCATAATCGTAAGTGAGTGATGCATGAACCATACAATTAAGTTACTGATGCACGAATCATTTATTTTCGTCACCAATGTTATATTTTCATGCACCAGTTTTTTTAAAAAAACTTTCATCAGTATTTGATACATGAAAATTGAAAATCAGTAACTGATGTACGAAAACTGAAAATCAGTAACTGATGCATGGAAATTTATATTTTCGTTCACCAGTTGATTTTTTGTAAATTTTGTGCATCAGTTAATTAACACAAAGTTCGTGCACCAGTGTTATATTTTCATGCATCAGTGTTATATTTTCGTGCACCAGTTACTTTTTAAAATTTTGTGCACCAGTTACTTTTTATCATTTCGTGCATCAGTTATTTTTTATGATTTCTGCACCAATTAATTTTTCTTTGATTCGTCTTCTTCGTTGCAATATCTTACTGTCAGGCAGTAAATTTTGGAAATGAGCACACAAGCACGAACACCAACGCATGCCTTATTTCTTCATCCATATGCATCAGTCAAAGCCATGAGAGTTTTTTAAAAAAAAAAATACCAACAGACTTTTGGTGTCTATAATTTAGCATCGGTATTCAAATTTATAATTCACATACACGCACAGTACACACACACTATATGGAATGTACAGAGTATATCCAAAAATTATATGTGCATAGTAGTCCGAGGTCTTCTTTCGATATTAAAATATTTTCTCTCTTCATGAAGTATTTAAAAATGAAAATGATGAAAATGGGTAGGAATCTTTGAAGAAATTTTAGGTATGGAGTAAAATAAAACTTAAACTTAGGTAGGGATTTTTCTCTAATTTTCCCTTAAATCAATGGTTCAAAACTTAAATATAACGTAATTATACTTTGTTTTCTTTCTGCGTTTTTTTATCAGACGTTATATTATTTAACCTCATTTTACATAACTGTCTTATTAAAAATATTACTGTCAAACTCTACTCATAAGAAAAATTTGAGCTATAATAAATGAAAAGTCGACCATACAATATTTATATTTTAAATACATTAAAAAAAAAGATAGTGGTTCCGATATTAGGTTCTTTTGGCGTTACTCATAAAAAGCACAATTTGTTCAATGTCAAAATAAGTAAGAAACGCATGCTAGGTGCTTGGTGACCTATATTGAACAAAATAAAACGAGTCCGCGGCAATTCACCCTATGTGTTATCTCTTATAGTCACTTTATATTATATGGTTTTCAAAATAACGTTCTATATCATCTGGTTTGCAAAATATATTTAAATAAGATTTCTTACACTTGAAAATCACTAGTTTGTGTTTGTAGGTATTAATTTTATTTGATGCAGGGATTGATTTGATATTACATTTGGATTTAGATTTGAAACGACACTCGTCATCACAATTATCATTTCATTTACATAAATTAATTAATAAAGGAGTGTATTTGGACTACATTAATATAAATTCATCCAAACAATTAAATGATTTTGAAATCAATGATATCAAATTCTTCAATACATATACACCCTATAATTATACACAATATTCCTATTTATAACTTTCCTAAAAAAATAAACAAGCTTAGCCAAAAAATAATTTTTATTGATGGATTTAAATATATTAGGTCTTGATTAAACATCAAATCTTATAACTCTTGCAATTTATTTCAAACTCTTGATTTAAAATATTTCAAATCATAGATTGATGCACCCACAGAACATATCATCAATATATCTTATTTCATTATATTCGAACAAACATATTCACTTTCTTGCAAATTATAAAATTATTTCTCAATCAAAAACAATTTAATTAAATAATAAGAATCTTATATACAATTTATTACCTAAATTAATCTTGATAAACGAAATTTGCAATCGACACTTGAAACTATTTGTAATTGTTAATTTAGGTTTTAGAACTTCAGTTTTAGTTACCTTTAATACGTACTCGACAATTTGTTCAATTATATTTCAAAATTGTAAACATTATTAATTAGTTTTAAATTTATTTTCAATGATAGATATCTTAAACTTTTTGTGTGTTTAGTGTGTGTGTATTAGTTACACTTTAATTATTGGTCAATTTTTTCATTAAAAGATAAATTACATTTAAGTGACCCTTTACTAGCTGTACATTCTATGTTAAAATTCATCTTGTTTTTTACGTTTAACCTTTAAAAATATAATAAATAGCATTAAATGTCGTAATTCCGTCCATTCCAACAATTGACCCTAAAGACTAGTTGAACAAAATTTCAGGCGTTTAACATTAATCTGACGGTGTATAAATGCATGCAGAAAGTCCAAATAATTTGGCCGGCGCGCGGCTTCACATCTGATTCATCTTCCACACGGCGCCACTTCACCCAAATTGCCCTCACCCACCTTTTGTTGGGGCTATTCATTATTAGCATAAAAACATTATCACAATACTAGATTCAATGGTCAAGAATTAATTTATGGATGTGGAATTATGTGTACATTTTATATCCAATCAATTATTGATAATTGGATCTATTATTGGGGTAATATCCGTACGCTAGCATCTCATTTCACTATTGTTGATGGAATTTTGTCAGAAAAGAAAAAATATATATATATATATTTACAGCTCGATTAATGGTGTCGGGATATTTATTAATTCCTGTTAAAATCCACAACACAAATAAAAATAAATATGCGTGCTAATTAGCTGGATCGAAGGATCATATTATTCATAGACATGCATTGTCAAATAATATTATGTTTTTTTTATTACTCAGAATCATGAGATGGTACCAATTCACAGGTACAATTAGGATGGAATAACCTTCTACATATGTAATAAGGGGAAAAAACACACAACTTTGAATTTGACTTGGCCCAACAAGAAACTCTGGCCATCACGCGTTGAAAACTTACCCATTTGTAAATATATATACATCATTCCTGCCTCAAAATCAGTCCTCCATCATTTCTCTTACCTTCACTTCCACCAAACCAATCCCAGAATATCTTCTCCCCTCCTCCTTTTTCTCTTTGTATTATATTATACAAAAAGAGTTAACCTTAAATGGCTCGAAATAGTGTACTAATATTCTTGGTGCTGTTGATTATGTTTTCAACTAATTTAGCTTCGACATTCGTAAATGGGAGGAAGGTATTGTTCAACATGAAACATAGCAGTATTCCATCTTTAGAGGAAAGATTGTATTTAGCATCGCTTCCCAAAGGAAAAGTGCAGGCTTCGACCCCTTCCAAGAAAGGCCACGATGTTACCTTTGACGAAAAGCTCATCGTCCGCCACCTCACGGCCCTTGATCGGATACTCCGCTCTGTTCCTAGCCCCGGGGTCGGCCACTAGAGATCTCTAGAGACCGAGACCTTTAATCCATTAGTGCTGGATATATATTTTCTAGAGAATTTTTTATATATTTTTGAAGAGTAAAACATTGTATGAAATATGAAATTCTTTCATTTAAGTTGATATCTTCTAATGAGTTTGCAATAAGTTGATAGGGTGAAGTTACGCATTCATGAGGAAACGAATACATGAAAGATTTCTTTTCATTTATCTTATCTATGATTTGTTTAAATTCATTATTATTTATAAACGGAAAGTTTCTGGAAAAAAGGTTATTTCATCTCGCTAGACGGATTGAGCGTTTGATGCGTCTGTTAAGTGATAGTATTGATGCTGTAATAATTGTGTAAATTATATATAAGCAATAAGTATACATTTCTGGCTATTAAAGGTCGCATGTGCTTTTTTTTAAGACACTATGTTGTCGGTTGCCTTGCGACTTTCAAATATTCAGTTCACATACTAAAACCATGACATTGATTTGTATTCACAATTCAGTCAGGTAGTGTGTATAACGTATTATATTATTTAAATAATAATATCATTTTATTATTAAATAATTTAACTTGCTATACTAGTATCACGGGTTTTTTTCAAATTAATTTAAATTTTTGTTTTTTTTTTTGCAAAAATACTGTTGATGTCATAAGATGAGTAAGCTTCTTCAGTAAAATCTCGTGCAAACGCTAAACAAGAAATATCTCGAGCAAAAAGCCCCGAACACAAATTACTCGAAGAGCATCAAAACCTGCTCGGTATAGTGGTCAAAGGCTAGCGAAAGACCTGGGTTTTACTGACAAATTAATTTGGCGCAAACAAACATGTAGTAATAGAACGTGGACTAAATATTGTACTTGGTATGTGATTGACTCATAGAATTGCAACCACCACAATCACAAGGTTTTTCGTATTTGCCTAAATGTTGTACTTAGTATGTGATTGACTCATAGAATTGCAACCCCCACAACTTCAGGATATTCACGAATTGCGCTGACGTTCAAACTTTCGTGTTTCAAGTTCTAAGCGTTATCGTCTTACAAATCCAAATTCAAGTTTTTATTTCTTGAAAATTTCGGATTTAAGCGTACTTGATTACAAAAGTTGAAACTTGGATAATATTACAAACTCGGTTCACAATTTTAATATAAGCGCACTAACTTAGAAAACTTGAATTCAAGATTTTAAATCTTGCAAATTTATGTTATAAGCATATTAGATTAGAAATTCAAAATGAACCAATTTGAGATAATACTACGCCTAGTCAAAATTTGTGGCTTCGATTTATCACTTGTGTTTTAAGCTTAGAAACTCGAATTCAGGATTTTATAGTCTTGCAGATTCAAGCTTAAGCATCAAATTCTTAGACAACACAAGTATAATCTACTCACAATTTCTCATAGCAAAACTCATTTGCTAAATTTTATTGCAATCTCATTGGCCTTGTTTTTGCTTCATAACAAAAAAATCACAACGATATCATGTGCAAATATTGATAAAGTAACAAATTACTTTTCTCACATCTCTAGTTTGCACAATATTTCCATCACAAACATCATTGTGAGTTAACTCTAGAGATGTTACGACTCTTTTAACAAATGATTGACGATTTTGTTAATTTAGTGCCCACACAAGCAATATTTAAACAAAATTTCATCATTACATTTATTTAGAATCACTCCATTCTTGGAGTTTACAACTTTCAAAGATACACAATCTAATTAAGCGGTAAGCGCTAGATAATCAAATCATTTGAGAGATGATCGTCTTCTGTCACATTTACTTGATCCATAGCCTTCCCACGATCGTCTTTATTTCGACAATCCGTCGCCATGTGATTGGGTTTTCCATGTTTGTAACACTTGCCTTTGAACTTCTTCGCCTTTCCAGATTTGGAGTCTATGCCGTCAAACTTGCGCTTTGTTCCGGCGTATTTTTCCACTAAGATCACTCGTGCTTCATGTTGGTGCCAATTTTCCTTCCTTTCAGAAATTTTGTTGTCCCCTTCGATTCTCAAGCGAACCACAAGGTCTTCAAGATTCATCTCTTTTCATGTGTGCTTGAGATAATTCTTGAAGTCCTTACATGATAGATGCAACTTCTCAATCATTGCGGCCACTTGGAATGAGTCACTTAGAACCATTCCCTCCGCATGGATTTCATGCATGATTACTTGCATATCTTGCACTTGTGCTATCACCGGCTTTGAATCAACCATTTTGAAATCCAGGAATCGGCCAACGATGCATTTCTTCATGCCGGCATCCTTGGATTTGTACTTCTTCTCCAAGGATTTCCACAATTCCTTGGCCGTCTTTACTAGACAATACACATTATACAATGTGTTGTCCAGTTCATTGAGAATATAATTCTTGCACAGGAAATCGCTTTGATTCCAGGCATCAACCGCATTGAGGAACCTTGCCAACCCTAAGGTTGTCAAATAAATCAACATCTTTTGTGACATCGCTTGAAATCGTTCCATTGAACTTTTTAGGTGTTTCACCATGATGAACTGGAGTCGTTGTTGCATTCGACGAATCCATTTGTTTTCGAATATTGTCTTAAGATTGTTGTTAAAATTCCTCTCAAAGTTTATCTGAGGAATTTAGTAACAAATAACAAAGGCTTCAAGTTTTATGTCGATGCGAGATTTGTAATCTCCGTCCTTAAGACAATATTGTCTCGCTATGATGCTAACGGTTTGCTATGTCAATTTATCTCCCAAGATACAACGACTATGCCTTGTGATAGGAACACTCCAAATCACAAGTCCTCAAATCACAAAGGTTTGAAAGCACTCAAACTTGAACAATGAATGAGATGAACAAGGGGTTCACTTCCTTGATGCCAATTTATCTAGACATTCAAAAATTGTAGCAAACGTCAACGTAACAAATGCAAACGATGAGAAAGGGAAAAAAAAGGAGAGGCGTCCGCTGCTACCTGCAGCAGGACCTGAAAAAAATCAAATTCATGTTGCGGCTGGCAGCGGTTTTGGGAATTTTTTGCAGCATTTTTTAAAATGCAATATTTTTTGAAAAAAAATATTAGTTAATTAAAAAAAACCCTAATATCACAGTAGATAATATACTATTTTGAGTTCATTAATTTCAAAATAAACATGTAATGGTGCACTTATAGGATTTCAATGCCATGTTGGATAAGTAAATCTTCTTCTCGGCGAAAATCATACAAGAAAAAGCTACTTTGTTTGTTTGAAAACCCGGTTTTTTCAACCAAATCAACAACTAGAGTTTTGGTCAAACCACAATTAGAATCCTTAATTTAATCCAACTACTTGATGTTATTTGGTCAAACCAAATTTTAAGTATAGATAAGATGAAAAATAAAAGATAATATTGATACATTATAATATCTTGACAAGATATAATATTGAATTATATTATGATAATCCTTTAGATATAGAGATATAACCAAAATACGAAGATACAGCATAATCTAAAGATAAGTTTTGAAAAATACGATTGAATTTCAGAAGTCGTAGGAACAGAGACTCTCGAATTTCAAGCTCTATAAAAATAAGAATATTCTACACAATATGCGACTCGAAAATCTCTCACAATTAACATAAATTTTGAAACACACACTAACACACACTCAAATGTGTGAAATTTTCAGCAATGAAAGGAGATGAAATTTGTTGGGTTTTTGCCATCCAAATTCAGTGAAACACGGAAAATTTTTTTATGATCTCTGTAAGTAGGCTTTTGTAATTATGTTTCGCTTTGTTGTTTAAAATTCATATATTTGTTTTGAAACTACAATCGATTATGTGAATTATGTTAAAAATTTTGCAATTATGATATATGGCTCAATAGGGGCAAATATGTTATATGGCTCGATGAAAACAATTATATTAAATTACGTTATGATGCATTCGTAGCAGTTTAGATCTGATTATAATATATGTTTTGAAAAGTTATGAAAAAAGTATTATATTGTCATATCGATTGAACCCACTTGCTGAGTGTAACAAAACACTCACCACTTACTCTTCTTCCCCAGATAAAAATAAGATATATATCGAAGAAGAAGAACAATATTAGTTTTGAGGATGATGATTTTGTAGTTGATGCTGTTCAAAATTCCGCTGCCATTATTTTAGATTATTATAAGTTTTCGCTGCCATATTTAAATTGGAGACCAGTGCTGTAAGTTTTATATTCGAACTTGTAAGAATTTTTATTTTATGGAATAATAGACTAGTTTAGTAGAATTATATATTACGAGGCTTGTTAATTTTAAATTGTACTTAAAATAAACATCAATATTATCGATCTCGATCTCATAGCGTTACAATTTGACTTTGCTCACCATACAGGATGACTATCTACAATTTCTTTTGAATAAATAAGAAATGACAATTTTATAGTACGATCTTTGAAATTTAAATTTGTCATGGAATGTAAAGCATTTAATAGGAAATCGCTATCAATCCAACACGTTATCATCATTTTCTCCAACCCAATTTCAAAATAATACAATACTCTTTAACGTTTTCTTTGGGCGGTCCTAGGTCAAAATTTGTTCGATGACAATTAAATTCTTCGAATATATTTGGTTTTAATATATTTATTGCAAGAATTAATTATAATATCCTTAAATTCCTTTTTGAAATTTGAATAATTACATCTACATCTTATAAAATTAGATCATTACAAACGTGGATTCATTAAAATAGGTTACATTTGTTAAAAAAAGGTTAAAATTAAATTTACGCCCATCATTGTATTGAACATAACATGATCATCTCTGGCTGATACATACGTATTCATTCTCGGTTATACAAAGCTTTGGGGATTATTGTATAAAAATTTACCGAATCAAACATTTGTAGACATATTATATGTCGCACCTTAGTAAACAATATGTATCCAAACCTTGCTTGTTTTGAAAATAAAACAATTAATGACATTTTTTAATTACAGAACATCATTTAATTTAAAAAAAAATTAATTTGACAATTGAAAATTAGTGCATGTGGTAATAACATGTAATATTTCAATTTAATGATTTTGTTTTAAGAATCGAAAATTTAATTAAACTATTTATCTTTGTTTACAGCAGAAAATTACTAGCGAAAATTTAATTAATTGTGCAGCAATATTAAGTGTGTGTGTGTGAATGTGATGTCCACTTTTTCGTGACTCAAAGATTATGCAATTATTTTTTATGAGATTGTGGACATGACTTGAAATAAGCATTAATGGTTGTGTATTAATTTCCATCAATTTCCAATGCATCTCCTTCTCAAAATTATGTCACTAAAAGTTACTATAAACTGCTGATATCAATATAGAGATTGTTCACATCTCTTTTCTTCTCCAATACTCAATATGACGATGATGGTGACAGACCTATTAGATGACATGAAAACATGAAACAACTGTGAGAATGTGCCGGAAGGTTTTCTAACAAATCCCCTCCGACGGTCAAGTTATGTGATGCCCGTGAATTATTGATGCTAATCCCGGTGTGGTGATAATCGTAATGGATTTTAATTGTGGCAATTGGGAATTGGTTGGAGTTTCGGGACTCTCGGGGATGTTAAATTCGGTTTTTGGAGTCGTTGGATCCAAGGGATTAGATTGTATTCTCATCGTGGTGATAACCTTGGAATTTGGTTCTTGGTGGAACCTGGGGTCCGGAGTACTTTGTACTGGGCTGGTAATGGGAATTGAGGTTAGAGAGATGATTATTGAAAACAGATGATATTTAATAAATCATGATGTATTTGTGGAGGACTCGGGACTTTGGAGTTTTGGTACTATATATACCAAGTTGACTCGGTGTTTTGGACACAATTCTCTCCTCTCTCTCTCTCTCTCTATCGCTCAAACCCCTCTCTTTCCCCCATTTTTACCTTGGTGCATAAATCGTTGGAAGCTTGGCTCGGGAGCCAAATTTCTCGAAGATAATAAGGTATTATCCAGCTCCTCACATTTATCTTCGATTTGATAGTCTTATTGTGGTGTTTGGGAAGGTTTTGAGGGGTTTGAGAAAATGGGTTTTTAAAGATTTTTGGGTTGTTTTGGGGTTGATTTAAGCCCATTGTTGAGGATTAATAGTTTATTGGATGTTGGGTTTGATTTCTGGAAGTTTAAGCTCAAAAACGCCATTTTTAGGCTTTTACAGTGCTCGCCGATCGATCGGCATTGAGGCCTCGATCGATCGCACGTTTTTTCCAAAAAAAATGAAGACGATGAACAGTAGATGGCGATCGATCGGGCGAGACTACCGATCGATCGTGGGTGCGTGGCGATCGATCAGCCAGTCTCGCCGATCGATCGAGCGCGAGGGAATTTTGGTGCCAAATCTTGCTGTGGCTCTCGATCGATCGAGAGCTGATGTACGATCGATCGAGAGGCCTGGTTTCATGGCATGTATTGGGTTGATGTTATGGAATCGATGCATACTTCGCCCGGGGTCTTTTTAAATGATTAATCGTCACTGATTGATGATATTTTTGGGGATTGTAGACGTGATTGGGCACGTGGTAGCATGCTTGTTTTAATTGCGAGTTATTTATGTGTTTAGCACATGATTCTTCGGGTCACGGGACTCAAGCAGGGTCGATTCGTACTACGGTATTATAAGGTACGTATGACGTACGAGCATAGCCCTTTAATATAATTGTAATTGTTGAGTGCTTGGTACAGTGTATTGTAATGAATGTGTATGGAAATGCATGATATATGGTATTAGCAATAAAAGGACATTGAAATGCATGATTGATGGTATTTGCTACAAATGTATATATGTGCATTGGGAATTATATGGTGCCGCTTTTGAGCGAGCAATGAATGGGATGTTGTCGCCTTTGAGCGAACATCGGTTACGACGCCACTGCTGTTGAGCATGCGTGAGAATGGAATGCCGCTATTGCAGAGCGAGCAATGGAATAGAACTATGGAACCATAAGTGAGATAATTGGAATATCTGTAATCATTGTTTAATGATTTGGTATTATTGATTATGATATCGGTATATAGCAAATGGACTTGTTAATCAATGTAATGATTAACTAGCATTTGAGAATTTGATGGTTTCAGTTGTTTGAGAACATGGACAGTACAGGGAATCCCGGATGAGGATGATACCATCCAGGGAGTATATTTTGTATTTCATAGCATTTACATTGTTGTAAATTATGAATTGTATTATTGTGATGATTGGATTTGGGATATTGGTATGCTCACCCTGTGTGGGGCTGTCTCTGTTGGGGCAGGTGATTAGGTACATCGATGGCTTTGGAGATGAGCTCGAGCTATGGATTGGAGGTGCTACCAGGGATCGAAACACCAGTGACGGTATTGAACACCGTATTTTATACATTGATACACACATACCTATTTGATGCTCGTATGTGAGCACTATTATGTGTATATGACATGTATAAAATAGTGCTTATTGAATTGCTAAATGAACTGAGAACATGTTAGTGTATTATATTGGTGCATGAGATGTATGTGGACTTGGTTGGGGAAAACTAGACATTATATTGAATAACGTAAAGAATTTTTATTACATGCATGATTGGCTATGATGATAAGTGATTTTTCACCTACATGTATGATTGTATGCACTAATGGCATGGATTAATACGCTAATAACGTGTTAAAGGCACGAGGGTCCTTACAAGTTAGGCGAGAGAATAAGAGAAGTATATGCTGTAAAGTAAGCGAGAGCATTATGAATGAATGAATTAGTGCCCAAACCTGATATTTATTGAAGGAGAGTTACCATATAGCTATAACACTTTCAATGCTTATCAGAATCTGCTCAATATATATTAAGAACTCCAGAACCTTTGATAATGTCAATCTAATCCGGAAGCACCTGCAAGAGATCTCGTACTTGCCTTGCTCTTGAGGAATTGGTCTTTGCTACGTAAGACATGTTGGCATGTGAGATTGAGTCGTCTTAGCTCAACTTTGGTCAATTATGATTAATTAGATAAATGAGCTCCTACTATCAAATGGTATGAGACATGATTAAAAATAAGCATTAGCGGTTGTGTATTAATTTTCCCTCAATTTCCAATGCATCTCCTTCTCAAAATTGTATAAATAATGAACGACTCCACATGGAAAAAGTTTTATAAATTTCATGTGTCCAAGCTTGTTAGTGCAACACAACTACGTTTTCCATAAATTGGTCGGTTTTACGTATTTTAAAATATGGTTTACAATCAAATCATTCAATTTTTATGATCGTCAACAAAAATAACTTTGGTTTGTAAAGAAAATGCTCAAATTTAGTTATCACTCTTTTTCATAATCAAAATTACCTCAGCTGGCTATCATTAATATATCCATTTGAACGATAGACCTTAAAATTGTGAAAGTAATCCCGAATAGAAGCACAGAGTGTATTGTTCCAAAATATTAAAAGAAAAGACGTATTTAATTGGGGAAATTACATGGAAGTCCACTTTGGTGACACAAAATCTACTTAAGTCTTGAGAAAAAATCTTAGTGCATAAAAAGCCAAATTGGAAACAATTGTGTTGAAATAAGTCCACTTTTCAAATTTTCAAATCAATTGGGTGTTTTATGATGACTCTTTTACCCCTCAATAGTTTGATATATTGCATTCTATCCTTTAGGCTTTTGTTTAAATTACAAAGAAGTCTATATATAATATTTAATTATCTTTTATATCCTTATATTTATAAAAAGCAACATTTAACATCGTCTTTTTACAAGTCCCCGTTTTTTGCGATCCTTTTCATAAAATGGTATCAGAGCCTAGGTTTATTCTGGAAATACTATGATAATATCTTGAATATTAATTTGTAACCTATACGGAGGAGACGATTCAAGAAAAATATGGACCCGAACGTTTGTTCGAAGTGTCATTCTTACAGGTGGTATTTCCAGAAATTGGAAAAACTAAATCAAAAGCATATGGCAGAAGCTCAACGCTTCAACCATAAGTGGAAACAATTACGAGGAACAGGTTTATGCACTCCAAGCATAAATCATTACAAGAAATTGGAAAGGATGGCGAAGAGGCTTCATCAAGTGAACCTCAAACTTCAGTTCCAGTTAGCCGAACTTCAGGAGGACAATCATCCTGAACACGAGGACGTTGTACCAGACCCCAATGATCCAACAGGGTCCGGACCGGATGATTAAAATGGGTGAGCCAACCTTTCGAGAAATCGAGCCAGATTCTTCTAAGATTTCCCAAGATCTTAGAGAGATCCAGAAGACAGTGCAGCGCTATGGATTCCTTCAATACCATGTCCCTGCACAAATCCATCAGATCCAGAGTCAGATAGAGACCATGATTAAACATCAGAAGGAAATTCTGGAGAACCTTCAAGATGTTCAAACCCGAGTAAAGGAATTGGAGTCAAGGCCCAGTTCTACAGGAAGAAGAAAAGGAGGATGGTTGCCACCATCTTACGGAACAGAACCCCTTTTACACCAAAAGGGGAAAGCAGAGGAGGTCCGAAGGCCTTTAACTGAGTCTGAAAAAATGATTGCAGTCCTACGAGGAGAACCCATACTTCCCACAAAGTAATGGAAAGAATCAACCTGGAAGATCTAAGGGATCTTGCTGATTCATTTGCGGGATTAAATCTCGTAGAAATCAAGACAGGAGAGCTTGTACAAAGACCTCCACCACAAGAGAGCTTCGGGTCACACAATCCACCCGAAGGAGACCAAAGTATGCCACACAGGGATGATTTTACCTCAGCAACTTTGGATCCCCCAGTTGGAACAAGAAATCGTTCCCGAAGGCCAGATATTCATCAGACGCCCTATGGGAAGTCACAGCTAGATCCAATCCATCCATATGGACTTATGCTCAACATGGATAATTTGGATTTCAAAAACAGAGAAATTCTTATTGATGAATGGGCTTCAGCAATGAGAATAGCAGCAGGAACACTTGACTTAGGCAAAGAAGGATTCATTTTACTTCTAAAAATGAGTCTGGAAGGATCATTCAAGATTGCCTGGGATCTTGGAGACCCAGGAACCAAGGAAGAAGTTCTAGCCGGAGAGTCCCTGAAAGAGATCGTGGACAAAATGGCGAGATTCTTTAAAATCTGTTTCATCGGAATAAGCTACTTCGAGGGAATGGAGGAAGAAAAGGCTAAGAAATACAGACAAGCTCTAATTAGCCTAGAACTCCATGACATCTGCTATGTAGATGAGTACATCAAACTCTTTACAGAGTATCGATGGAAGTCGAAGATAGCGGAAAACGATGCCGCGGAGCTGTTCTTTGTCAAAATTCCGAGCCCATGGAGAGAAATGCTTATCCAGGAGTATACACCGCATACAATCGAGACGGTGTCCAGGAGAATGTCATTTCTCAAAGTAAAACTGGCGGAGTGGTGCTACCAAGCAAAGCTCCAGAAAAATTTCAAGAAGCTCAGAGGAATCAACAAAATGGCTCCTCTTTGTTGTACGGGAAATGATATCCCTACAATCATTGGGAACTACCCACAAAGGCGCAAGTTGAAGAAGCACAGAAGTCAACCGTATGCCCGAGGAGGTGGTTCAAGAAAAAATGTCTTCATGGAGACCTAGAAAGTTCTGGTCAAAACAGAAAGCCCGAAGCTATAGATCGGGGCAAAGGTCTGGACCAACAAGGAGTAGAATCTCATCGACAGGTTCTAATCAAGCAAGTTCTAGCAGGGCACCAACGAAGAGAACTTTCAGACGCACACCTACCCGTGCAAATGAGAGTTTCAGAGATTGTAACTGCTGGACATGCGGAGCAAGAGGACATATCTCTACAGATTGTCCAGAAAATCAAAGCCGAGGAATCAGACAGTTCGAGCATACTAAGGAATTTGAGGATGCTGTCTATTTTCAGGATTTGGTACAGGTGTATCAATTTGAGGATATTCCCTCAGATGAAAGTATCTACGAAGAAGAGATCTATTCTGAGGATGGAGGTGAATCTAGCTCAGAATCAGAGTGAATGAGAGTTCCTTCAGCACGTGATTAGAGAAGAGCCGTCGGGGTTTTTCTCGCATACCACTGTTTCTCATAAAACCCTTATGAGGATCATGAAAGAAGAGCCAAAGCTTCAAATGTATGATGGATTTACAATTGGAGCAATGGAAAAAGCCATGGATATGATTGGTCTTCGTAGCCGGAAGCATCAGATTATCCATAGGGTAACAACAGGTGAATTTGCGATCCCAATGGAATTCACGGGAAACCAGATTGAGATGCAGTTAATCCCCTACAGGGAAATCCAGGAGATTAAGAACAAGGTCAAAAGAGAAGTTGCTAACACGCTCTCATGGATTCATATTGGAGCTATTCGAGTAATCATCAAGGCAACTTTCAAAGAAGGAATTGATTCGCCCCTCAACCTGGCAATCTTTGACAAGAGAATCCCGAACCTCAAAGATTCTTGTTTGGGAGCAGTGGCAGGAAATCTGTATGCAGGAAAGATGGCCTTCAACATCTATCCGAGGATTGCATACAATTTAGGAGATCGAGACTTCAACAAAGTTCTCACTCTTCATCAAGATTTTAAAAGAGAAGATTTGATGAAAGAAGGGAACAGGCCATACTCGATCACCTACAAGGTGTCATACGCACTCTCGAATACTCATCATTCCGAGGTATTCTTGAGAAAGGAATTCATCGAAGTCCCCAGAATCTTCGAAGACTTCGCCAAAGCAGTATTGCCGGACATCATTGATACTCCGACAATAGGAGAGATCGACATGAGGATACAAGATCAACCTGTTCTGAACAGAAGCAGGAGCCTCATAATCGAGTCAAGAAGGATGTCTTTCCAACAGGATAGGTTAATCAGCAACTATCCAGGGGAAAAACAAAAGGCAGCCTCAAGCAGAATTCAGAAAGTTCCTGATGTATTCCAAACAATAGGGAAGCTGAAATGCCCAGAAGGCTGGAGAGAAGTACAGATAATTTTTGACATCACCGAGAAGCACAATATCTTCCCCTGCGATGTCCTATATTATTTGCAACAACCTACAGTGGGCAAATTTCAAGGAAACCTTCAAATTGGTGAAATTAATCTCACAATTGAAGGAATTGCCGGACGAATCCCCGAACAGCTTATTCTAGGGATTGAATTTCTCGAGGAACATAAACCTTGGGAAAGATTGCAAGATGGAATGGAGTTCACGGTGGAAGGAAAACGATATCGAATCAGATGACCACCAGTCCATTCTCCATATACATCTCCATTGGGATGTTATACGAGAAGTACAGGGCCGAATATTTTGCAGCATACATTGACTCAGGCGCGGGAATATGCACGGCCAAGCGAGAAATCTTCCCCAAAGACGTTGGTGAGAAATTACCAGCCATTGCCGGAAGAGACTTTTCCAAACCGATCCTTATTCTTAATGAAGGCGTCCACGGAGCGGAAATAATTATCGGCGGAGCAGGCAGTACCCCATGGTACAAAGTCAAAACTCCACCTATATATTTCCATGATACCGGTGCAGATATGCTGTTAGGAAACAATTTCCTACAGACGTTCAAGACATTCACTCAAGAGAATGAAACGAGAAGACTTATTTTCACAACTCTATGTGATCATAAGATTATGGTACAACGATTACGGGAGGCGTTTCACAGAAAATTCCCTATTCGTTTTCGCAACAAGCGTGGTGATGAAGGAAAACTTCGACACCCAAAGATGAAAGATCAGCGGAAATTTGGAGAGGCAATTCTTCAGTTCCGACAACAAGGTCCTAGTGAAAGGGAGTCACAAACTTTTGACTGGGTTAATATCATGTCTTTCAAAGAACATGATGAGGAAAGAGTAACTCCAGAAACCCTGTTGCTACTAAAAAATGCTTTACGAGAAGAAGTTCCACAACCTGAATCTACCCTCGAAGAGCGAATCACTCTAGAGGATGTAAAAAGGAAGATTCGTAGGAACTACAACGAGGATCCACTGGCATGGTGGAACAAAAATGAGCTCAGAGCTACTTTGAAGGTGAAAACTGGAAAAGAAAATGAGTTTGTGAGGTACAGGCCGATCCCCATGAACCAAGAAGATCGGAAGGATATGCAGAGCATACTGAAGGAGCATCTTGACCTTAAGTTAATCTCAGCAGGTATTTCTCCATATAGCAGCCCTGGTTTTCTGGTAAGAAATCATGGAGAAATTAAACGAGGAAAGCCGAGATTAGTGATCAACTATAAAGGGATCAACGAAATCTTGGAGTTCGGTGGATATTTTATCCCAAGCAGAGAACATTTGGTGAATAGCATCAAGAATGCCAAAGTATTCTCCAAATTCGATTGCAAGTCTGGTTTCTACCAGATTAAAATGGAGGAAGCAAGCAGAAAGTTCACAGCATTCTCCACACCACAAGGACATTATATCTGGAATGTCATGCCAATGGGATTGGCAAATGCTCCCCAGATATATCAAAGGAAGATGGATAATCTTTTCAAGGATTACTTCAGCTTCATGTTCGTGTACATTGACGACATCCTCATAGCGTCAAAAAACATGAAAGAACATCTTAAACATCTGGAGATCTTCTCAGACGTTTGTTACAAGGAAGGATTGGTGCTTTCCGAAAAGAAAGCAGTAATTGCTACAAGACAGATCGAGTTCCTTGGAATCGAGATCGACGAATCTGGAATCATCCTACAAAATCATATTGTTGAAAAAGTACAAGGATATCCGGACGACCTCAAGGATTTAAAACAACTTCAGAGTTTTTTAGGAGTTGTTAATTTTGCTGGAATGTTTATCAACAATCTAGCAAACCACAGGAAGGTGTTCAGTTCACTACTCAAAAAGGATGCTAAGTTTGAGTGGAATGAAGATCACAGACAAGCTGTTAAACAGCTAAAGGAGGTTTGCAGGCAACTACCAAAACTCGCAATACCAAACGACGAGGATGAACTGGTATTATACACAGATGCCAGTGATCATTGGTGGGCTGCGGTCCTCATGAAAGTTACAACAGAAGGAGAAGTGCCTTGCAGATATTGCAGTGGATTATTTGATAACAACGAAGTTATCAGATGGCACATCAAAGAGAAGGAGTTCTTTGCAGTCCGAAAGGCTTTTAAAAAATGGCCATTATTTTTACTTGCAAAGAAATTTATCTTAAAAATAGATAATACGAGTGTTAAGTCTTTTCTGAAAAATAAGATTGAATCAAAACCAGAAAAGGCTAGACTTTTACGTTGGCAAGCTGAGTGTCAATATTATGATTATGATATTGTCATTGTGAAATCTGATAAAAATATTCTTGCAGATTTCTTAACACGAGATGGAGGGACACATTGCTAGCGATACCCTCAAGCGAGTTAGGAATCTCAGGGAAAACCTGGAGATCCTGGAACGAGATTTTGGGACTCTTTGTCTCAATGCAGAGGTCGCGGGACGACTTCAACGAGCCGATCAGGAACTTGTTACTGATCATATACGAGCATGCTTTCGGGACCACGAACGTTTGTTTGAAGTTTTGAAAGGGCCTATACTTCAGGCAGCACCTTCAACAGTGCAAAAAGAAGTGTTTAGAGAACGAGGCTCATCTAACCCGGAGGCAAGGGATTCAAGTACCCCTGTCACGAGTGCTTCAGATGATGCATTCCTTGAGGATGTACAAGCTGAAGCGAATGTTGAAGGTCAGGTGTCATCACAATCTGAACCTTCAAGTCAACCCAGCACCTCTGGGGTAAAAGAGGGAGAGTTGAATCTTAGGCCAATGACTGGCAAGTCTAAGGTTCAAACTAATGACGATTTAGTTTCTTCACCTATGCAGGATTACCAGCGCACTTGGGAGAAACTAATTACCAGGCGAGGTATCAACCCAGAAAAATCAATCGTTGATATCTCCGGAAAATATCCGAGAGTTTGGATGAAACCAGGCAGCCATCCAAATGATGTTCAGGAATGGTATAATTTCGGAGCTCTAGCTTCGGTTTATACTGTGGCACCAGCCTTCTCTGAAATTTCGAAATTAGCAAAATGGATCAGAGAAGCTGTATACGAGACTTGGGCCAATAATCCACATTTGGCCAGAGGTGATATCTTGGAGTTGTATTTTTTCAGTGCTGCTCCAGAACCAGCAAAGAAAGGCTTCATTGAAGCTTTTCATTTTATCAAGCTGAGAAGACCAGATGGAAACGCCCTGAAAAATATAAAAATGGCGCTACCAGAAGGAATTCCAATTTTGGCGGGAACTATCACAGATGATGAAGTTTCAACCAGACGAGCATGGGGTCTTTGGGTTTGTCTAACTGAAATGGACAAAGTCAAATACACATTCAAGTTCTTTCAGAATTCAGCCAATGGAACTTTCTTGCTGAATTCCATGACAGGAACCTCCACGAGATTTGCCGAAGAACTCTTTGAAACAAAGAGAAGAATTCTTTGGGAGAACAAGATTCCGGCAGGAAAGGAGACTTACCGGAAATTCTGCAAAATGGCACACATTGGCCGATGGATTGATCATATCTGCCTAGCATGCCCGGAGCAGAAAGAACCAGAGTTCGGGAAAGGATTCCGATCCAAACCCGACAGATCAGAGGCAGGAAAAGACAAAAGACCTGCTGACAAGAGATCCCGTTTTCCTAAAGCTCGGGGACCACAAAAACCATTAATGTAAAGATTCCCCGACAAAGGAAAAGAGGTGGACCATTAGACGTTAGTGCGGATACTGTTCAAACGCACTCAGACAAAAAATAATGGACCACTCACGAGAAAAGTTGGCACAACCGGACAAAGATGCCAGAACACGTGAAAGTTAAGGCGCACTCACAGGCGCACTCAACAATTATCAAGATTTGGAATCCGCATTTGAAGTCCGGATTCATGCCTATATAAGGGCACTCATTCAGGAAGCTAAGGACATCGAAAATTCTCCATAGTTTTCTGAGAAATAAATTTAGAGTCTCCAAGCTTTGTAATATTTCAACTTTCGTAGCTTGGTAATCTTTCTTTCTTTTATTTCTTTTGTAAACGTTTGTAATATTGTTCTGTTGGTTTTAAGTTTATGTGTTCTTGAGTCAAGCCTCATCTATATGAGAGGCTAAACAAGTCCGTCTCCTCCCAAAAGGAGACGTTTTAATGTAATGGATGTTATAAGTATTCCAGAATAAAAATAAGGCTGTTGCCCAGCTATCTCCCAGATTTCTTTAAATCTTTTTTATATCTTGAATATACCTTACGCCCTAAGGTAGGAAACGAATTAGGGCTGTGCTGTGCAGTTTCTGAAGGAGTCGGATAACTGGCAGACTAACCTCGCCCGTGTGCTGAGGTTGGATGGTGAGGAACCATTCGTAAAACAGTCTGGAGGCAGTAAGTTTTCGACTGGTGGAAGTTGCGACCCACCTCACCCGGTGCCGTTATGGTCAAAATGGTATTTTTCAGTTTGCTAAAATTTTATTGTAATACGGAAGCATGTTGGGCCTTTTATTTATTTTTAACATGATCTTCAAATCGGGTTGAATTATAATTAGACGAACGTTATATAAACCGTGAGTCCTTTGCAAAAGTATGCTCTTGGGATTCATCTCGAGATGACAGAAACTGAAGGATCTCATGTTCATATAATGTTTCTGTTTGATAAATATTAGGATGAAAACGATGATGAATAGTATATTGTGGCATATTTTGTTCTTTAAACATTTTCTAGGGCTAAGAATGCAAATTTATTAAAGATTGGTTGGACCATGTGGACCGCTTGGACCACATGGACCACATGGGTTATTCTGGTCATTTCAACCTAGAATGGACTTATGTCAACTAATGTTTTTTCGCTGGACTATGATAGATTATGTTTCACCAAAGTGTACCGGCCCGTAATTTTCCCTATTTAATTCCATTTTGAACACTAGGGCCATGGTTAATGACTTGAAACTAAACCCTGAATTGGGCCCCCGGAAAAATCCATCGCTTGATTTTGAAATCTCTAAACCAATCTATTTTGGGCTTTGAAATTTTGTCCAGTTATATTTTATTAAAATAATAAATAAGAATAAAGGGATTGCTAAAATGTGTGGAACTGTACTTTTGTACCATTTCCTTTATTATCTATACAGAATTGGAATATATTAGAAAATCACGTATTATTATACCTTAAATATTTGTTAAAGACAATTTCAAAACAAGATTTAAGTATTGTTTGACGGTATTATAAATGTTTTTGATGAACTATTTATTTGAAAATTGTTTTGAATATACATTTATTTTATTTTGTGAAATACGTATTAGATTTCGTGTCACGCAATACTTAATTGGATTAGTAATGTCGCATCTATATCTATTTAGTTATTTTAATTTTATTTTAGATACTTTAATATAGTGGATGCAATTAAAAATATAATTTGTAAAATGAGCTAACAGTTGGAGATATAAACTGAACGAAGGTGGATGTTTTATTAAAGAGAATAAAAATATTTTTGAAAAATATATCCATAACTTAATTGACACTTTTCGTTACCATATATAACCTTTTTCCAAAATCTACGCGAAAACATAAGCTATTCAAATCAATGCAGGGGAAAGAATGTTTGTATTGCATAATGATAATACTCTCCCTCAAAATTGAGATGGAGAAAAGGATTAAAAAAAGGGAGAAGTCTAGTTTTTTTTTTTTTAAATACAATTTTGAGTTATTTAATTTTTTTGGTATGAGCTGTCGATCTGTAATAAAAAGAAAAACCAAGTACCATCAAGATGGGAATCACACTGGGGCTATTAGTAACAAAGGAGAAAAGACAAGTAAATGAAATAATTTTAAATATGGGTACCGACAACACGAATCCAGGTACACTTAACATCACCGTAACCCAAGCCAACATTTACACATTTGATGTCTCTTTCGCTGTCTACATTGCTGCAGTGAGCGACTCTTTTCCAAATACATAATTTCACACAATATATATATATATATATATTTTAGTGGTTGCAGGACTCGATTTATACAAGAATAACCATTTTTGCTTATAATGATTGGTACAAGAAACCAAGATATAATGTTTCCACTTAAGTTTATTAATCCCACATTTTATTCAATACATATTTGTTTTTTTTTTGGTCTTTTCTCAAGCTCATTCGTTATCTTTTATTTCTATTTTTTTATATTATATTCATCAATTTAAATCCAATTTCAACCCTACAAATCATTTTTATCATGTAATATACTAATTTAATAAACTATAATTTAAACGTTAATAACATATAAACATTAACGAAAACTTAGTTATATATAATAGACTAATGATAAATTTACAATCAAACGAAATAAAAAATATATTTTTATTTATATAAACATAATTTTGTAAAATAATTATTGGCAATGTTGGAAACAGGCTTTGTAATATATATTACATTTTGACATTGTAGGCTATGAACGAGCTAATTTAATTAAATATAATAAAAATGAAAAAAACTTCACGAAATAATGGGGTTTTAAAAACTTTACAATTCTATGATAATTTGCATATGGGGTATGCGAATTTACTTAAATGCGAATATCAGCTTCGCGAATTATAAAATTTAATTTTTTTTTTTAAAAAAAAACATGAATTCGCATACCGAGAATGCGAATTCAAAGAGAATTCGCAATCTCGATATGCGAATTCTCTGCTAAATTTATAGCATGTCAGTCACGAGAAAGCCCTATCTTCTTGCCATTAAAATCTCCTCATCCTTCAATCAATCGGATCCAAACGCTCTCCATCCCAGAAATGTATCCCCTCTTCTCTTAATTCGTCTCATAATTTTTGTTGGAAGATTACTACTACAAGAATTCTCAAATACTTCATCAAAGGTAAAAATATTTGAAAATTTAAGTTTTACATGTTTTTGAGTATATATTGCATTTACTTAATTTTTGTGTTATGTTATAGGTTTTGCTAACTTTTGAATTTTAAGGTATGTTTTTCAAGTTTTTCTTAATTATTTGCTTAATTTAGGGATGAGAAATCGGAATTTTGCTTAATTTAGGGATGGGAAATCAGAATTTGTATATAATTCGCATACTGAGTATAATTCGCAAACCCAGTATGCGAATTCTACTTAAAATAGTAGAATTCGCATATGGGATATGCGAATTCTACCAAAACAGTGGAACTCGCTGGCCGCGCTTATCGTGTACGCCCAAATTAACCCCATTTTTTATAATACTAATGTAGTATTGAAAGTAGGGATCGATCTCACGAGGCTGTGTGAATTCTTGTGTTAATGAAAATCAAAACAAAAGAATAATAAAGGATGGGGTTGTGAGGTTGAATTATACTAATTAAAATTAAAAATAAAGATTAACTAATGAAAGCGATTCTTGGTATCAGTCGACTCTACCTTGGATATTATCATCTATTTCATCGATTCACAAAAGACTCAATTTTACTCATCAATTGGAAATCTAATTCATCCATCACCTTATTCATAGTCAATTAGTCCAAGCGTTCTAATTTAACTTTCATCAATCTATCATTCTCTATATGCATATTCAAGATTAAAATCATGACACCATTCAATACTAGTGAGCGATGAATCTAAATTATATAAACACAAGCGATTCATATAAATTTAGTCAATTGTTTTCCCTAAGAATTTAATAACACCAACAGCAGACAATTATCAATCTTAGTTATTTCGTAAATTCGATTAATCAAACAATTATCAAATTTAGCATTAGATTACATGCAAGTTATTATGTTGTCAATCCAATAAACAAACACCAATCATTTTTCTGGCGAGTTTCGGATTTTGGCCATAACTTTCTCGTACAAACTTTGAATTCGATGAACCAGCTGTCCACGCGAATATAACAGAAAGTTCTACAACTTTTCTATGGACCACATTTCCAAAACTTGGCTCAAACATATAGAAATTTGAGGAGAAATGAGTAACATGTGTCTTGGATTCCGGTATTTTCCAATTTTCTTCAACTTTACTCATTCTTTCATCATTTTAGCTTGATTTCTTCACATTTTCTTACATTTACACAAATATACGATTAGGTAGCATATGTATCAATTTATCCATCAAAATATACCAAATCGTAGACAATTAAGCATACTAGATATGTCTATTTCCAGTCACATCGCTCGCATACATGGTATGTGAATTCTATTGTACTGTACAAGTAGAATTTGCATATGAGGTATGCGAATTCTACTGTTCTAAGTAGAATTCGCATACCCTGTATGCGTTTTTTATTTATTTTTAAATTAATAAGTAATAATTATTTTTATTTATTTCCCTGAATATAATATTTTTTTATAAACTTATATTTTTTAGAAATTTTTTCGGTAAATTTAATTAAATATTAAAAAACAAATTGACTAAACAATTAGTTAAACATAAAATTATTTTTTATAACATATAACTAAAACAAAACTAATTATATGATTTAATGTGCAATTTTCGTAGATAATATGTCGTCGGTTCGAAGTCAAATTGATGTTTTGCTATACTATGGTGGTCACATATCACACGATGTGATTATTGTTAGTTATGATCAACCTCTAATAAGTTATATACGAATGCCTCGAACAATTACAATGTCTGAGTTATTGTAGATACTGTACGATCAGATAAGTATCGATAATCGACAATATGCACTTAAAGTGTGGACTAAGCATATATTTAATAATACTTCTGGGTGAGTTGAACATTTGCTCGAAATTATAAAAGACATTGATATTTGGTTTTTCTTTGACCCCGATGTTGGAAATGCCGGTGTCAATTTATATGTTGAGTCAGAACAAATACACATCAATAATGTGCCAGACATTCAATATACTGAAGAACGGGGCTCATATATGTCAATGCATAATGATGATCATAACCTGGAGATACCGGTTGTCACACAAGGACTTGTAAGTATGAGAACAAAAAATAATTATGCTAGTAGTTCGGGAAACGTAGGACATAACACGTACAGAACTGAATGGGAAGTTCATGATTGAAGGGAGGAGGACAGAGATGATTATGCCAGCGCCGATTTTTTTGGTCCTGAAACTCATGTTGATTCCGAACCAGTCGAAGATGGAATTAACTTTCATGATGGTAGCGATGACGATGTAGAAATTGATGTGATGTTGGAAACTATGTCCCAACATAACTATATACCGTCATCTGTACAAGATGAGCAAATTGAAGCAACAATGCCGCAAGAGACACAACCCGGGCCCCAACTTTTCTCTGTCGTTCCATTATTCTTTACAACATTTTCGGATGTACCTGTTGACTCTGTTGACATTCCAACTGGGTCTTGGGGAAAGGTCTATGACCATGTCAAAGGAAAGTTAGAGTTGGGTATGTTGTTCAAGAGTAAAGCACATTTGCAGTCTGCAATTAAGGACTTCTCGATACGGGTTGCTAGATGCGAGTACCACGTCATTGAGAGCACACCAAAAATATGTAAAGTGGTTTGTAGGTACAATCTACGGTCATGCCGTGTGGGTGATATTGAGGTATATATAAAGAGAAAACGAATGTGTTTAAAATTACCAAATACGGTGGGGACCACACATGCTTGATGAATGAATTATCGATTGACCATCGTAACCTGAGTCGGAATGTAATTGTAAGTCTGTTGATAGGATTTGTTTGGAAGGATCCTGCATATGAGATAAAATTCGTACAAGAGACCGTGAAAGAATAATATGGGTTCGAGATCTCGTATCATAAGGCTTGTCATGGTTTGAAAGCTGCCAGAGAGCAGGTATATGGAACATGGGAGACGTCAGTAACACAATTGCCGAAATATATGTCTGCCCTTAACAACACAACGAGGGGACTATTATTGAGTGTGACCATATCGACACTGATGTAAGTAATCAGAAGATAATCAAATATGTTTTCTGGGCATTCAGGGCATGCATAGAAGGGTTTCGACATTGTCGTAAGGTGATAAATGTTGATGGCACACATTTGTATACAAAGTATAAGCATAAATTGTTAATCGCAGTTGGAATCGATGCTAATCAACAGGTCCTGCCTTTGGCTTTCGCGATTGTAGTTGAAGAGACAATGTCGTCATGGAAATGGTTTCTTGAACTGATCGCTAGACATATTCTTGGTGACATAGATGTTGTATGTCTTATCTCTGATAGACACCAAGGTCTTCTCCGTGCTGTTCAAAGTATGCCTGCATTTATTCCCGCCCCCCGCCCGCGGTTTACATTGTTTTTGTCAGAGATACGTGTGCTCTAATTTCAACAAACAATTTAAAAATGTAATGTTGAAGACATGTGCTGGAAGGCTGGTATGGCTCATCAAATTATGAAGTTTAATCGGGTTATGGAGCAGATCAGTAGTAGTAATGAGTGTGCTTTCAATTATCTTAGTTTCATTGACCAAACTCAGTGTACTTTGGCACATGATGGTGGATGGCGTTCTGGTATTATGACAACCAACTTGTCTGAGGCGTATAATTGGAGTTCTTAAAGGTGCTCGTCGTATTCCAGTGAAGGCAATTGTACAATTGACTTTTGGCCGAACTGTTCAATATCGTCGAATGAAGTGCCAACAAATGATTCAAAATAATCAAGGATGGACAACCTTCGCATTTCAAAAATTTACTCGTTGGCAACACGAATCATTGCAACATATTGTCCGGAAATATGATTATACAACACAGACTGCTTCAGTGATAATGGTCGTTCGAGCTGGTGTCGGGAATAGTACACATGTTGTCAAGCTTAGAGCCAAGATATGTTCATGTGGAAAGTGGACACATTTTGGTATTCCATGTTATACATGCATGCCGACAGTTTGGTGTCAATGCATCAAGTTTAGTTAGTGAATATTATAACTTGCAACATTATTCTGCTACATATCAAGGGATATTTGAGTCGTTGTTCTCAGAAGAATATTGGATGCCCCCTCATTCGAATTATCTTATAATCCTTTGCTAAGAACTCAAGCACGTCAGGGAAGAAATTGTACTTCGCGCATCCCATATGAAATGGACTGGCCACAAGCTCGAGCAAGACAACAGGCACATAGAGCTCAAGAACAGGGACAAACTTCAAAACGACAATACTAATCAATATGTGTCATGCCTTTTGTAAATATCGATTCACCATGATAAGGGTAAAAAACATTCAATTATATATTTACGTATTTTTCATTCATATGTTGATCTTATTAATTTCACTATATTACATGATGGATATACATAGTATATATGTGCCACTTGACAATAGTGTGCTCAATCAGCAGTCTGTGCATCGCTCCGATGATGTATTTCACGGAGACATAAACAAAATGTTGCTACTGAGGCGTGGAGATGGAAATTTTGGGGACATGTGTAAAGCGAGGCCACTTGACATATGTGTACTATGCACCTTAAATGAAATGGGGTTCTATGGAGTATATAGATGTGGCCACTTTGTTATTAACAGCCATCTGATAACATCATTAGTTGAGAGATGGCGACCGAGACACATACATTCCACTTTCGTGTTGGGGAAGTGACCATCACATTACAGGACATAGCTATCATATGGGGACTACCGATTGCGGGTGATGCCATATGTGTGGATGAGAATCGCATGCGCCCTTCAGAATGACAGGCATATTGTGCGCAGTGGCTTGGATTTTTCCCTCCGCGTGATAAAATCAAAAGTTCATGTCTTTCATTGAGTGCAATACTGAACCATCTACTTGCTAACCCAATAGTGGAGGAGAGCACCGAGGAACAGGTGCATCAGTTGGGGTAGTGCAGTACTCGCATACATTTATCGTGAGTTATGTTAAGGCTTCAAGCAATGAAGAACAAATATCGGTGGTGCAATGCAACTTTTGCAGGTAATAAGAATTACTAGCCTCTATTATTTGAATTAAATGATATATAAACTTACATTATGTTATATTAACGTTGCACTCGAATAATTTTTTTTACAGATTTGGGCATATACGAGGATAAAGAGTATACATCCTAATACTCATGGTTCTCGAGTACAACAAGGCCAAATTATAGTCAACGAGGATCTATTACTTCCTACCCCTCCATTTGGTGCAAGTTATAATTACACCTGTTATTTATATTTATTAGTTTTAATTTATTGCACTAATATTACCATGCCAATTTTATTTAGGTGGTCTAGTTTTTTTAGATTTGGACCCACTGCCCGACATGCTTTGCGTGTATTTCGTGACACATTTGATATGATGTATTGGGATCAGGTAATATAATTTTTTTGAGAATTTCACTTGGATATTAATAATTATGTATTTATGCTAATGCCTTAACTCAGTATAGTATGTTTCTGTTTTACAGTTTATTTGGACTCCATATGCCATGGAGTCGGATGAAATAAGATCACTGCCTCCAGAATGTGGTCCAGAGGATTGGATGGCACAATATCCACTCATAAATTATGCCATTGTGGAGATGTATCGTCCAGAATGAATTTTGCGACAGTTTGGTTTGTTCCAAACTATTCTACTACCAATAGATGCTAGACATGTGGAGTTGCATAAGCTCGATCGCAGAGGTCGTGATGCAACGAATTGGACATGGTTCCATAGTGCATACATATATTTGTGGATGGCCAGGCGATATAATATTGTGGATGCCCCTCATGCCACCGGCTCCTATACTTTCAGTGATGATTACATGACGTGGTACTGTAAAATTACACGTCATATTATATCTCCACTCAACAACAATATTGAGACATGATACCGTGCTGCAGATGCTGCTGCATGGCAGCAAGTGATATGCATATATTTCCTTTTTTTTATTTTAAATAATTTATTTTTTTCTGAATTATGCTACCTATTAACCATATTTTTTTAAGGATGTGCATATGGAGCAACTAAGACTTAGTTGCTCATGTTTGAGTGAGGATGAAGGGATCTCACCCGGGGTCAGACGTGTGTATTAGATCAGAACTTAGCTATTGTGGATGAAGTGCGTCAACTTGCTCGGACACAACAAAATAGATATGTTATGCCTGCACGCCATCGAGATTCCACTAGATGGGGCAACCGGAGGAGAAGATGGTCAAGTACCTCTGATACTCAGGTAGATGCTCTACGTCTGATACATATGATGCAGGGGGACATCAACATCACGTCGTTCTTCATTCCATTATGATGCCACGTCTTCTGGCTACTACGGCACACAACCTGTCCACGGGGAGAAGCCATCACCATACACTCCGACTTGACTCCACAATATGATATTGGTGAGTCCAGCGCTAGGATTAGAGCATCTCGATCACAAATGCGGAATGTAGATGAAGTTGAGCTATCTAGAAGACCACAACGACTGATACACAGATGAGGTTGGGGGACATGAGGAAATATTTAGAGTTCAATGTAAAGAATAATCTATTTATTCTTATGTGTACTATTTTAGATCATCTATTCATATTTCAACTATTTATATGGTTTAAAATGTTGTATAAAACATAATACCTCAATTAGATAAAAAAAAGAAATGTTTTTCTTTTAATTTGTAACCAGGAATTTAAATTTTATTTTTAGTTTATTTTTAAAAAAATACTATTTTAAAGTTGCAATTTTGGATTGTCCAAAATTACAAATTTAAAATAGAGTCAAATTCGCATAACAAGTTTGCAAATTACAATAGAACATTAACTATTTTCAATCTACTATATTTTATGAAAAACTTTTTTTTAATATAATATTAAATTAAATTTGCCCTATGAACGATCTGTCTTTTTTTATATATAAATTAAGATAACTAAAATTAGAGAACACCAAAGTGGAAACTATGATTTTATATTATATAAAAGGGCCCTTATCATCAACCTTTGTCAATTCAATGAACAAAGCCAGAAGCTGGTTGGACCTAAAATCTGACAGTTCTCCAAAACTTTAAATTCGAAAAAATGATGTTACACGGTAGTGCTGGCCTACTGGGAATACGAAGATGAGTAGTTGTCTTGAATGCAGTAACTTAGGTAATCTTGACCATACAAAAAAATATGCGAATTCCTTTCACGTGTGGGTCCAGATTCCCTCGATACAGCCTACTGCTCTCTGTAAACTTGGACTTTATGTCACTTATATTGAAGACCGTATAATACAAAATACTAAAATACATGTTTCTTGTCATGCGCGGCCCCACGCGCCTCCACTGTCCCGGCACTTTTCCACCATCCATCTGCCTTTCTTGGGATTGTAGTTTGTAAAGATGTGCTCACTATCACATCAGTTTGTCATCCCCCACCATTTGAAAGGTCCATTTGGGCGTAATCGAAGTGCGAATCATTAATCATATATTACACTTTGATATTATAATCTGATTGCGACCAGTGAATCACAAGGATTAAGCCGGAGATGTTGCCGCAGAAAAGTATACCTGGCTTTGCACCACAGTTTGGCCAACCTTGAACCCCGGAACCACGGTGAACGCGACCGCGATATCGCCTTCCGCGGCCGTAAAAATGTCTTTGTTAACACTTTCCATGTACACTTCAGAGAACTTGGAACTCTGTTTAACTTGAAATGAGCTGACTTCTTGACCAAACGAAAATGCCAAACAGTGTGAAAGCCAAACCCTCCTCCCCATTTCACTAAACATTTTGAAGAATTCAGTTTCTGGGTATCCCCCGGAATTAACCATTTTTCTTTGGTTTAAATTCCCGGAAAATGAGAACTCCATTTTCGGGTGTACCAAGTGAAGGTACTTAGATTTCAAGAACTTCCCGAACAAGGAATTGGGATTCTGCCTTAGGAAATGGATTACACTCACTGATCTCAACATCTTGAACTCCTCGAATAAAAAAATTCGTCGCTTATGAATGTCCCCAGGCAAGAACTGATCATTTTCTTGTACAGAAAAGCTTGGACTGTTGAACCCTGCGAAAATTTCTCTACTCACAAACGACTCAAATACGAAAGCTTTATGATCCCTTTTGCCGAAAATGATCCCGGGTTGTATAGCATTTGCTGCAGCTTCAATATCCCAGTTCGCAGACTTCATTTCTAGAATCAAGAACTTGACAAAGTTGCGTATAGATATCAACGCATAGTGCAAAACCAGGATAAAATTTTTAGGACTTACTTCGGAGAATTTAACGTTATCAAGAACCGAAAAAGATCCACTAGCGTTCAGCTTTTTTTCCAGGGTCTTGTTGTTCTGAATGATATCTTGAAGCTGTTCTTTAAGGGAAGAAATTTGTGCTTCCTTGTTCTCAATTTCACCGCGCATTTTCTTCATGGTTATCTCATAAGTCTTCATCAAGCACTGTTGTTCTTGAATTTCCGCAAGCATCAAAGTCACATGGGGTGGCGAAGAATCAAACTGTTTCTTCAAGAATCTACGTTTCAGCTCCGAGAATGCTTTCAACTCATCAACGAGAGCTTGATCTGCAGTCTGTACTGCTTCGCCATCGTAAGGGAACTGCGCCATTTGAAGCTCCGCATAAGCTGCTTTAACAGCTGAAATGGTGGCAAAAAGCTTGGCAACGAAGGCATCCATTGCAGCCCTGTTTTTGGACTCTTCTTTGGCTTCCTCTGCATCTTCTTTCTCAACCTGGCGAGATTCACAGCACCGGAGTTTCTCCTGGGGAATGAGCAGGCAAAATCCAGGATTTGAGCCAGTTTTTGTAGCCTTTTTCAGGTTAATAACGTTGAGAAACTTTCTTCCTAATCCGCTTCTGTTTGTAGCTGGAGAGGGCAGGATTGGATCCATCACATTTGAGAAAAAAAGATATTAGAAAATTTTAAGTTTTCTTCATGCGGGCATGAATAATTTGAAATTGGTTTTCGGGAAAAATGAGGAAAAAAGTGGAAAAAGAATAAAGGGGTGGCTGTGAATGAAGAGAACAAAAGGAGAAACAGACAATAGCTAGAAAAAGCAAGAGACTAACTTTGACTCTGTGATTCAAGGCAAAGATTTAGCTCAGTAAAGCAAAGATCTAAAGCGCTGGAAGGAAATAAATAAGTGGGAAAAAAATTCACCTTTTGCATGCGCAGAGAAGAAATTGAAAATGTATACGATTAATCTAGACTTCGAGGGGTGTATATTTATGATTTTTAGGTGATATGGCCGTATTTGGGGGTTGGCAGGAAGGTGAAGGAGTTTTGGATGAAGCTGCGAAATACTGACTATTTGTGACACTATTGGTCTTAGTATGTGTTGATCAAACTTTAATTTAAAAAAAAATATATGAAATTTTAATTTGTTTTCAATATTTTATAATTACATTCACTCTAGCAATATGATTTTATGTTTCTATATTTGAAGAAACAAAACCTTTATTCTGGTTTTTTTTTCTTTCCTAAAGTGCTTCAAATTGTCAACTATGTTGTGTAATAAGAACCAAAAATAAAATATGCGAGAAATAAGAAGGAATAATTTACATTAATCAGTACGCCAGATCAGTTTGTAGCTTATAGGTTATGGCATGGAATTAGTGATCTGTCCGTCTTTGAAGGAGAAGGATACCTCCTCCATTATTCTAACAAACAAACACTGGGATTATTCCATCAATCATTCTTTCTTTACAGAGTTAATAAACTGTACATATTATTAGATTAATATTGATGATATGAAGTCCTTCATGTTTTGTAGTAGCAGAGTACAATTAATAAAAGTAAAGCACATGTGATACCAACACACATGTTTTGAAAATTAATTTGGAGGTGGTGGAGTTGATTCTAGCTATGAGCCAAATTGGCAGCCACACATGATTTGTCAAACTAGGAAACATATAAAAAAAACTAATCAAGATAAGGATCTTTTTTCCTCCATTCCCCTTCATCGATCGGTAGAAGATGGTTTTCTTGATTGAGAATACATAAACAAAAAGAAACTAGAATGAGATTTTCATTTATAATTTTTTTTGGTGAAGCGAGGGATTATATAATTTTACATTTTTTTAGAAATTTTTTTTTTGAAATTTTAAAAAAAATTCAATAAATATGCAATGAGTGGAAAGACATATGTCGAGTTTAACTCATTACGAGTTAAAACAATTATTATATACCAATTTGAAAAGAATTGGGAAATGTTTATCACATAAATGGTTTGGGTATCTTGCTTATAATTCTTTTGAATAGTTGCGTCTCTTGTATTATGATTCAATTCATCAACAAGTTTAATTTTATTTAAATTATCGAACACCCTTTGCATAATGGCCAGTAATAATCCCTTTTTTATATTCGTTCAAAAATAAAGTATTTACTTTTATCGTTTTCAACAAATTTAGTGGAAGTATGCACAAAAAATCCTCATATGTAATAATAGATCTTCATTTGAATAGTTCCCTGGTCCTGATCGTGTAGTATGATTTGTTTTGCCAATTTCAAGTTGCAAAGCCAGGGGTATGATCAATTTGGAATTTGGATTTTAATTCATCCCTTTGAATTAATTTTAAGTAATAATAAATGCTAGTGGTCGAGAGCAGATATCTATTTAGATAAATATAGTTTGTTTTGGCGCTGTAGACAACATCACCAGACAAATTAGTCCCAAGTAAACAATCCAACCCATCAAATAATTTAAAATTTTATTTATTAAAATCTGTTAAGCTACAAGCTTGAAAAATTAACTAAACTAACCCAAACGAATTTTCATGATACCCACGTAAGCGGACGGACTTAGAAAAATGGGACCAATTTTTTTTTTATATATTTAAGGGTAAAAAAATTTGAAGGTGGGAAACTAACCCAAACTAATTTTCATGATACCCTGGGTCCGGCATACACATAAATAGTGTTATGAGTAGAAATATTGTTGATTTTTAATTGATATGAAATATTTTACGTTTAATACCCTATGAACATTATCAAACTAATAATAATATATTGAAATATTATGGCATGGCCAAGACACAATTAATTGACATCATTGTTTCATATCCTTTTTTCTATGAAAAGAGTACGATACATGTATATATTTTTAATAATTTATCAAAATTAATGCCCCAGAGTTTTAAATAGGGTCAGTAAATTGCTTAAAGAAAAACATTGAAGTCCATACGTTGGACCTGTTGTGGGGTCCTCTTTTTACTTAATCCATTATGTATCCATTAAACATACATATGTGAGTCTGAATTAAGTAATATACCATGCACGGATTAAGAGTTCATACTAGTTAAGTTGTTTACAAGGTTATCAAAAACCTAACAAACTATACATATCATGTACATAAACAACCTAATTCAAAAGAACTCCTAGGCAGTGGTTCCCCTCGCAGCGGAAATCATGACTCACGCTCCCCACGTCTATGAGTCCCTACAGAAACATTCACAACGTGAGTATAGATAACAACTATCTCAGTGCAATATCAAAACACAATATCAATATCAATGATAAAGCACAATAAATCAGATAACGTGAATGTTCTGTATCATGCATCCACAAATGCACTATGTCATGACATGTCTCAACAAGTTCCCTATTATCACGAGTCCCATATGATATGCCTATTCAGCTCAATATGTCAGTGAAACCACATCACATTTTCATATTAGCAGCACATATCATAGTACCATACTCATCTGTGATAATAGCCGGAGTATATACCCACACCAGGCGTATATCTCTCAAGCCAAAGCATATGTAATATATCTATCGTGGCAACGATCCCAGCCCAAGCATATGCCCCACACTAGCATATCTATCCAGGCACCGATCCCAGTCAAAGCATATGCCCAACACTAGCATATCTATCGTGGCAGTCAAAGCATATACCCCACCAGGTATATCTATCAAGACAATGATCGTACCAAAGCATATACACATATCTATCAAGGCATCCATACCACTCATATGAAATCTATGTATGCACATGCATATGATACTACCAATCATATGACACAACGATAACATAAATCATATGATATCGAAACCATAATAGCATCATCATATCATATCTATACTCCGTACGTCAACACGTACCTGTACTGCGACACAAACGAGATAAAGCAGTTGTCAATAGCTAAGTGCCTCGTTGTCCTGTCCCCTGTGATGGTGCTACAACAATGCCAACAATATATCATGTTATCATAGGCATTAAAATCAAATTCCACAAAATATGTGATTTTTCAAAATATTAACACTGGCGATCGATCGCGATCAACACCGATCGATCGCCAAAACTCTCTGCCCCCCTCGCGATCGATCGCAACAACTTGGCGATCGATCGCCACAAACTTTCACCGCCTTAACATTTACTCTGCATCGGCGATCGATCGCCACAAAGCTCGCGATCGATTGCCGATGTCCAGAAAGTTTTGACAATGGCGATTTTCAAGCTTATCTCTATGGTTCTTCTCCTACACCTCATATTAAACCACTTCAACATGTTTCTTGCAATCCCTAGGAACATATGAACATAATTCTAACATCATAGCTTCCAATTCAAAGCATAGAAACATGATATGATTGTACACATGCACACTTGAGCTTTCCCTTCACATATATCAACATGAATGACATAATTCAAGTATATAACTATGAATTTCTTACCAAGATGGTACAATTCCACTTCACACACCCTCCTAGCTCAAGTTACAATTGAAAACCAAGCTCAAACCAACAACTCCTTGAAAGAAATGGAGAGGAGCTTGTGTAGTGTTTTAGTAGGTGTAAAAGGTGTTGTATGTGATTTCATCCCCTTAATCCACTTGATATAGGATCTTTAGTTCCTTAAGTCCCTTGCTATCATACCATTTAAAGGTAATTACATGCTAACTAACATGTACATGCAATGCACTCCAAATTCAAATGCAACTCTAATGCACATGAAAGTTACATGTATACTCAAATGCAAACTCATATGCACATGTTGATGCACTTTCAACACTTAATCCATAATTCACATGTTTATAGTATGAATGTAGTACACACCATGTTTCATGCCTTCTCATATTTCATTTCATATATGAATCAATTCATTCTTGGTTCCACTCGAACCCCCATTATCATATCGTCAAGCGATATAATTACACCATAATCATATCATACGTGTATTAAACAACTCGAGGCATTACAATTCTCCCCCACTTATTGAATTTCGTCCTCGAAATTGTAGATACATAACATGCATATCAAAATACGCAACTCAACAATACTACGATATGACAATAGAAAACATGATCATGTATGCAACAGTATCATAAAACTGTAAAATCATACCAGTAAACAAATCCGGATACCGTTGCATCATATGCTGCTCCGTCTCCCACGTTGCCTCTTCGACACCCCTTCTGTCCCACTGTACTTTAACCATAGGAATCACCTTATTACGCAACCGGCGTTCAGCTCGATCCAAGATCATAACCGGTCGTTCCTCATACGACACATCTGTATCCAACTGTACATCAGGTAGCTGTAAGACATGACTCGGATCTGGTTCATACTTCCTCAACAGTGACACATGAAAAACATCATGAATACTACTCAAGGCTGGTGGTAGTGCCAAGCGATATGCCAACGTACCAATACGTTGCAACACCTCATATGGACCAACATATCGTGGAGACAATTTTCCACGCTTCCCAAATCGTACTACACCTTTAAAAGGTGAGATTTTCAAGAACACACGGTCACCAACTTGAAATTCAAGTGGTCTACGTCGCTTATTGGCATAAGCAGTCTGTCTATCCTGAGCAGCTTTTAGTTTCAATCGAATTACTTTTACTTTCTCTTCCATGTCATGAATCATATCCGGTCCATGCAAGGAAGACTGATCCACATCATCCCACTACAATGGCGATCTACATCGTCGCCCATACAAAGCCTCAAACGGTGCCATCTGTATACTAGATTGATAACTGTTGTTATAAGAAAATTCCACTAATGGCAACGAATCTTGCCACGAGTTATCAAACTCTAAGACACAGGCACGCAATATATCCTCAAGCGTCTGTATCGTACGCTCTGTTTGTCCATCTGTCTGCGGATGATATGCTGTACTCAACCGCACTTCAGTTCCCAACGCCGTCTGTAACCCTTCCCAGAAATGAGAAGTAAATCTCGGATCCCTATCCGATACAATGGAAACTGGAATACCATGTAGCCTCACTACATGTTGAATGTACAACTGCGCCATTCTCAGATATGTATATGTCATACAATATGGCACAAAATGAGATACTTTTGTGAGTCTGTCAACAATTACCCAAATTGCATCGCAACCAGAAGACGTCCGTGGCAAATGAGTCACAAAATCCATCGTGATATGTTCCCATTTCCACTGAGGAATTTCCAAACTATGTAATTCACCTCCTGGTCTTTGTCTTTCCGCTTTCACTTGTTGACAAAGCAAACATCGTTTCACAAAGTTCAATACATCCTGTTTCATACGTTTCCACCAAAATTGGGTACGTAAATCATGATACATTTTCTTCCCTCCAGGATGTATACTGTATCTACTACAATGAGCACGTTGTAGTAGTTCTTGGCGTAGTCCTAATGACGCAGGTACTACCCAACAGTTTCTGTACTTCAAAGTTCCATCACTTGTTAGTACAAATTGAGATGTTTGTCCTTGATTTATCTTTTCCTTCCAATGTTGTACCTCATCATCACTCCCTTGTGCAGTTCTTATTTTGTCAAAAATGTCAGGTTCAACCAACAATGTTGATACCCGTACCGGCACTGATTCCATATCAAAATCATAACCCAAAGTACAACAAGCAGTCATCAAGGTAGATAAATGAATCACCTCATCAGCCGTATGATGTACTTTTCGACTTAAGGCATCTGCTGTAAGATTAGCTTTTCCTGGATGATAATCAATCTCACAATCATAATCTTTCAACAGATCCATCCATCTCCTTTGTCTCATATTCAACTCTGCTTGAGTGAATAGAAATTTTAAGCTCTTATGATCAGTATATATGGTAAACGACGTACCATATAAATAATGTCGCCATATCTTCAATGCAAAGACAATGGCAGCCAATTCCAGATCATGTACTGGATATCGCATTTCATGTGGCTTCAACTGTCGTGATGCATAAGCCACTACATGTTTATCCTGCATCAATACACAACCCAAACCAAGTAAAGATGCATCAGTATATACGGCAAACCTGTCATGCTCAGATGGAATGATCAAGACTGGAGCTGTAGTCAATCGATGTTTCAATTCTTGAAAACTACGCTCACAAGCCTCGGACCATTGAAATGATACTCCCTTCTGTGTCAAATGTGTCAATGGTTTGGCAATCGCTGAAAATCCTTCAACGAATCGTCTATAATATCCAGCCAAACCTAAGAAACTACGAATCTCTGGCACAGAAGTAGGTGCTGACCAATTTAACACTGCTTCCACTTTCTTTGGATCAACTGATATACCTTCCTCTGATATCACATGACCCAAAAATCCAACACTAGTCAACCAAAACTCACACTTACTGAGTTTGGCATACAACTGATGTGTCCTCAACAATTGCAACACCATATGCAAATGTTGAACATGTTCGGCATCACTCCGTGAATAGATCAATATATCATCGATAAAGACAATGACAAATCGATCAAGGTAGTCCTGGAAAACCCGATTCATTAAACTCATAAAGACAGCTGGAGCATTTGTCACTCCAAATGGCATTACCAGAAATTCATAATGTCCATAACGAGTTCTGAATGCTGTCTTCTGTATATCTCCTTCCCTCACACGTATTTGATGATATCCCGACCTCAAGTCAATTTTAGAATATATCCTTGATCCCTGCAATTGATCAAACAAATCATCTATACGAGGAAGAGGATATTTATTCTTAATGGTTACCTTGTTCAATTGTCTATAATCAATACACAATCTCATTGTCCCATCCTTCTTCTTCACAAATAATACCGGAGCACCCCAAGGCGATACACTAGGACGTATGTACCCCTTGTCCAATAAATCTTGCAATTGAGTTTTCAACTCTTTCAATTCAGTTGGTGCCATCCGATAAGGAGTACGTGAAATTGCAGAAGTACCAGGTATCAAATCAATACCAAATTCCACTTCTCGACTCGGTGGGAATCCAGGTATCTCATCTGGAAACACATCCGCATATTCTGCAATCACTGGTATCTCCTCCACTTTCCTTTCTCGTTTCTGTTCCATACTATCAAGGGCATAAATCAAATAACCCGCATGTCCACGTTCTAATAAACGCGACATTCGGATTGCCGAGATCAATGGAATCCTTGCCCTCGATCCCTGGCCATAAAAGTACCATTGATTTCCAGTATCAGACTGAAATCTCACAACCTTATGACAACAATCCACAACAGACTGATATCTACTCAACACATCAATCCCAATAATACAATCAAAATCTGTCATGTCTAACACAATCAGATCAGCTTGTAATCCAAACTCAGTCTCAAACTGAATCTCACAATCAGACACACTCTGACAAGCCATTACAGTGGTTCCCATGGGTGTCGAAACATAAAGAGGCATCAACAGTGGAGACGAGCATATATGATACCGATCAACAAAAGTTTGTGCAACAAAAGAATGTGATGCACCAGTATCAATCAAAAGTAATGCTGGATAAGTAAACAAAGTACACTTACCCGCTATCACAGCATCAGGAGCTGCCTCTGCTTCTTCCCTGTTCAGTGCATACACCTGAGCCTGAGGTATTCCTGCCCTCTGTCCGCCACCAGACTGTACTACACTCTGTGGTCTCTGCTGCACTGTATTCTCTGACATGGGTCCTCTCCTCTGTTGTCCGCCCACTTGAGGACAATCACGGATCACATGTCCTGGTTTCCCACAACGGAAACAAACTACTGTATCAAACTGTGGACAATTCTTTTGATAATGTGGCCCTCCACATTTAAAACACTGTAATCCTCGTCCACTACTGCTACTACTACCTTGGGACTGTCCCTTAGCCCTTCTGTCATTCCCTTTCCTTGGTCCAAACCGTTTCCCACTAAACCTAGATGACGATGCACCACCTCGTGGTGATTTAAAGGAATCTCCTCTAGGTCGTATACTGTCAGATGTAGGTGGTTGGGCTTGTCCAACATCTTTATACACCCCTACCGCAATCTCAGCCATCTCAGCTCGAGTCAAAGCTTCTTCATAAGATGTAGGGTTATTGGACATGACCCTATCAAACAATTCAGGCCTCAACCCTTTCACAAATTGTCTGATCTTTGCCTTTGTATTGACAGCAATATGTGGCACATATCGGAGCAAAGAAGAATAGTGCACAGCATAATCAGATACTGTCATGGCTCCTTGTCTCAGGTTTGTAAATTCATCATCTTTCCTCTGCCTTGCCGCAACAGAGAAATAATGCTCCAGAAACTTTGTTCGAAACACATCCCAGTTCACTGTCTGTCCTTGAGCCCTCAACTCAAGCACTGTGGATTTCCACCACATCATAGCTTTCTTGGCCAACTGATATTCAGCTAAACGTAACCAAGCAGTCTTGGCACACGGTGCTGATACAAATATCTGTTCTATACGTTCCAGCCACTCCTCTGACAGTTCCCCTGACTCAGTCCCCTCAAACCTAGGTGGCTGATAGCTCAGAAATTGTGTCAATGTCAATTCTCCAGGCAACAATACCTGTTCCACTGGCCCTTGTTCAATCGGTGGTGGTGGCACAGGCACCATTCGTACACTCGCATTGCCACTCATGGCATCCCCAACATCCTCATGTAACCCTCTGTCTGTCATAGCTGTAGATCAAGGGTTCACAATAACAATCACAAATATATAACATGTTAGAATAACATCATATTTCAAATACTAACATGCTATTACCATTCTCAAAGTGTTTAGGTAACTCCCTAATACACTTCCTCTACCCATGTTCACCCCGTTCTCGAACCACTGCTCTGATACCACTAATGTGGGGTCCTCTTTTTACTTAATCCATTATGTATCCATTAAACATACATATGTGAGTCTGAATTAAGTAATATACCATGCACGGATTAAGAGTTCATACTAGTTAAGTTGTTTACAAGGTTATCAAAAACCTAACAAACTATACATATCATGTACATAAACAACCTAATTCAAAAGAACTCCTAGGCAGTGGTTCCCCTCGCAGCGGAAATCATGACTCACGCTCCCCACGTCTATGAGTCCCTACAGAAACATTCACAACGTGAGTATAGATAACAACTATCTCAGTGCAATATCAAAACACAATATCAATATCAATGATAAAGCACAATAAATCAGATAACGTGAATGTTCTGTATCATGCATCCACAAATGCACTATGTCATGACATGTCTCAACAAGTTCCCTATTATCACGAGTCCCATATGATATGCCTATTCAGCTCAATATGTCAGTGAAACCACATCACATTTTCATATTAGCAGCACATATCATAGTACCATACTCATCTGTGATAATAGCCGGAGTATATACCCACACCAGGCGTATATCTCTCAAGCCAAAGCATATGTAATATATCTATCGTGGCAACGATCCCAGCCCAAGCATATGCCCCACACTAGCATATCTATCCAGGCACCGATCCCAGTCAAAGCATATGCCCAACACTAGCATATCTATCGTGGCAGTCAAAGCATATACCCCACCAGGTATATCTATCAAGACAATGATCGTACCAAAGCATATACACATATCTATCAAGGCATCCATACCACTCATATGAAATCTATGTATGCACATGCATATGATACTACCAATCATATGACACAACGATAACATAAATCATATGATATCGAAACCATAATAGCATCATCATATCATATCTATACTCCGTACGTCAACACGTACCTGTACTGCGACACAAACGAGATAAAGCAGTTGTCAATAGCTAAGTGCCTCGTTGTCCTGTCCCCTGTGATGGTGCTACAACAATGCCAACAATATATCATGTTATCATAGGCATTAAAATCAAATTCCACAAAATATGTGATTTTTCAAAATATTAACACTGGCGATCGATCGCGATCAACACCGATCGATCGCCAAAACTCTCTGCCCCCCTCGCGATCGATCGCAACAACTTGGCGATCGATCGCCACAAACTTTCACCGCCTTAACATTTACTCTGCATCGGCGATCGATCGCCACAAAGCTCGCGATCGATCGCCGATGTCCAGAAAGTTTTGACAATGGCGATTTTCAAGCTTATCTCTATGGTTCTTCTCCTACACCTCATATTAAACCACTTCAACATGTTTCTTGCAATCCCTAGGAACATATGAACATAATTCTAACATCATAGCTTCCAATTCAAAGCATAGAAACATGATATGATTGTACACATGCACACTTGAGCTTTCCCTTCACATATATCAACATGAATGACATAATTCAAGTATATAACTATGAATTTCTTACCAAGATGGTACAATTCCACTTCACACACCCTCCTAGCTCAAGTTACAATTGAAAACCAAGCTCAAACCAACAACTCCTTGAAAGAAATGGAGAGGAGCTTGTGTAGTGTTTTAGTAGGTGTAAAAGGTGTTGTATGTGATTTCATCCCCTTAATCCACTTGATATAGGATCTTTAGTTCCTTAAGTCCCTTGCTATCATACCATTTAAAGGTAATTACATGCTAACTAACATGTACATGCAATGCACTCCAAATTCAAATGCAACTCTAATGCACATGAAAGTTACATGTATACTCAAATGCAAACTCATATGCACATGTTGATGCACTTTCAACACTTAATCCATAATTCACATGTTTATAGTATGAATGTAGTACACACCATGTTTCATGCCTTCTCATATTTCATTTCATATATGAATCAATTCATTCTTGGTTCCACTCGAACCCCCATTATCATATCGTCAAGCGATATAATTACACCATAATCATATCATACGTGTATTAAACAACTCGAGGCATTACACCTGTATTCATGGTAACTGGGGCTTTTATAATAAGTGGCAAATGAGATGGACCAACTTTTTTAAAAGATTAATCATACTGTATATAAATTTAATTAATATTGGAAATATATTTAAATCAAATATGAGATTATCAAAGTTTTGTCTTGAGTCGTACGTACCTTACAATACAATGGTTTGTTTTAACTATAATTGCTTGTACTTAACGTGGGAATGAAGTAAGTATACGACCAACATTTTGCAATGATAATGAACATTTCATCCACCTTCTGCTACACTATTTTGACATTGTTTGGTAGGGTATTTCACGTCAACCAAAAAGTTAAGAATGGGAGCCTATGATTTGAGAAATTAATTTATGTAATAAATCAGAAAATTATAAAAAATGAAATTTTTAATAATAGGAAATAGGATTATCTTGAATTTTCACGATTCCAGTTATAATATAAAGATTCACAATTTTAATTTTTTGTAAATAAATCATGATAGATAGTTTTATCATCTTCCACCCTTACCACAATATATTAATCCGTTGTTAAATCTTCATTATGATCATTAATTAAAATGAATTGATCATTTAAATTTTAAATATGTTCAGCACATGTTTACATAAAATGTATTAAGTTAAAATATTATGGAACGACTCCAATTATAAAATTCTCAAGCCCAACGGTATGTGGTCAACATGTCGCACCTTTTCATCCAAATACAGTAGTTAGTACTTAAAAGACCCAACCATTACGATTCTACTTGGGAACATGTAATGGACTTTTTCGTTACATAGGATACAGTAGTATGAGAAATTGCAAACATGTGCTCTTTTTTAAAACTTAAATCATTTAAGTCTTGGGAAAAAATTTAAATGTAGAAAAATCCAAATTTGAAAAACATTTATTCAAATAGGTCCAATTTCAAAGTTTTCAATCAATTAGGGGTTTTATTTTGACTCTTTTACCTCTCAATGGTTTGGTAAGTTGCATTCTATTCCCTAGACTTTTGTTTAGTTTACAAAGAAGTCTCTATATAATATTTAATTACCTTTAATATTCTTATAGTTATAAAAAAGTGGCATTAACTTCTTCTTTTTACAACTCCCCATTTTTTGTTTTCCTTGGCAAAAATGGTATCAGAGCCTAGGTTTATTCTGAAAATACTATAATAATATCTTGAATATTAATTTGTAACATATTCGGAGGAGACAATTCAAGAAATTATGGACCCGAACGAATGTTCGAAGTGTCATCCTTACAGGTGGTACTCCCAGAGATTGGAAGCACTAAATCAGAAGCATATGGCAGAAGCTCAATGCTTCAACCATAAGTGAAAACTATTACGAGGAACATGATTATGCACACCCGACATAAACCATTACAAGAAACTCCAATTGATAGCTAAGAGGCTCCATCAAGTGAACCTCAAACTACAGTTCGAGTTAGCCGAACTTCAGGAAGACGGCCATCCTGAACATGAAGATGTGGTTCAATCCACCCATGATCCAACAGGGCCACGACCAGCTGATTAGGATGTGAGAACCAAACTTTCGAGAAATCGAACCAGATTCTTCTAAAATATCCCAAGATCGTAGAGAAAGCCAGAGAAGACAGTGCAGCGTTATGACTAAACCTTGAAAACCTTCGAGATGTTCAAACCCGAGTTAAGGAGTTAGATTCAAGACCAAGTCCGACAGGAAGAAGGAACGGAGGATGGTTACCACCGTCCTATGGAACATAACCCCTTTTATACCAAAAGGGGAAAGTATGGGAGGTCCGAAGGCCTTTGACGGAGACTGAAAAAATGACTGCAGTCCTACGAGGAGAGCCCATACTTCCCACAAACTAATGGAAAGAATCAACCTGGAAGATCTACGTGATCTTGCTCATTCGTTTGTGGGATTAAATCTCATAAAATTCAAAACAGGAGAACTTGTAACAAGACCCCCGCCACAATAGAGTTTCGGGTCACACAATCAACCCGAAGTTGATCAAAGTATGCCGCACAAGGAAGATATCACCTCAGCAACTTTGGAACCCCCGGTTGGAACAATGAACCGTTCCCTCAGGCCAGATATACATCAAACGCCTTACGAAAAATCACAATTAGTTCCAATCCATCTATATGGACTTATGCTCAACATGGATATATTGGATTTCAAAACATAGAAGTTCTTATTGATGAATGAGCTTCAGCAATGAGAATAGTAGCAGGAACGCTTGATCTAAGTAAAGAAGGATTTATTTTACTTTTTAAAATAAGTCTGGAAGGATCAGTCAATATTGCCTGGGATATGGGAGACCCAGGTATCAAGGAAGAAGTTTTAGCCGGAGAGTCCCTGAAAAATATAATGGACAAGATGGCAAAATTCTTTAAAATCTATTTCATTGGAGTAAGTTACTTCAAGGGAATGGAGGAAGAGAATGCTAAGAAATATAAACAAGCTCTAATTAGCCTGGAACTACATGATATCTGTTATGTAGATGAATACATCAAACTCTTTACAGAGTATATATGGAAGGAAAATATATAAGAAAAAGATGCAGCGGAACTGTTCTTTGCCAAAATACCGAGCCCATGGAGAGAAATGCTTATCCAGGAATATACACCCCATGCAATCGAGACGGTGTCCAGGAGAATGTCATTTCTTAAGTAAAGCTCGTGGAATGGTGCTACCAAGCAAAACTCAAAAAGAATTTCAAGAAGCTTAGATGAATCAACAAAACAACTCATCTTTGTTGTATGAGGAATGATATCCCTACAATCAATAGGAACTATCCCCAAAGGCGAAAGATGAAGAAGCACAAAGCTCGTCCTTATGCCCGCGGAAGTAGTTCAAGAAGAACCAGGTCTTCATGGAGACCTAGAAAGTTCTGGTCAAAGCAGAAAGCCCGAAATTACAGATCTGGGCAAAGATCAGGACCAACCAGGAGTAGAACCTTGTCAACGGGTTCTAATCAAGCAAGTTCTAGCAGAGCACCAACAAAAAGAACTTTCAGACGCACACATACTCGTGCAAATGAGAGTTTCAAAGATTCTAACTGCTGGAAATACTGAGCAAGAGGACATATCCTTACAGATTGTCAAGAAAACCAAAGCCGTGGAGTGAGACAGTTCGAGCATACCAAGGAATTTGATGATGCTATCTATTTCCAAGATTTGGTACATGTATATCAATTTGAGGATATTCCCTCAGATGAAAGCATCTACGAAGAAGAAATCTATTCTGATGATGGATGTGAATCCAGCTCAGAATCAGAGTGAAGGAGAGTTTTTGCAACACGTGATCATAGAAGAGTCATCGTGATTTTCACTGTTTCTCATAAAACTCTTATTAGCATCATGAAGGAAGTGCCAAAGTTTCACATGTATGATGGGTTTACAATTGGAGGAATGGAAAAAAGCAATGGATATGATTGTTCTTCGAAGTAGGAAGCATCGGATTATCCATAAGGTGACAACATGTGAATTTGCTATCCCCATGGAGTTTACGGGAAACCAAATTGAAATGCAGTTAATCCCCTAAAGAGAAATCCAGGAGAATAAGAACAAGATAAAAAGAGAAGTTGCTAACATCTTTCATGGATTCATATTGGAGCCATTAGAGTAATCATCAAGGCAACTTTTAAGGAAGGATCGATTTGCCCTCAATCTGGCAATCTTCGATTCCGAACCTCAAAGATTCGTATTTGGGAACAGTTGCAGGAAATTTGTATGCTGGAAAGATGGATTTCAACAAGATTTCAACAAGGTTCTACACTTCATCAAGATTTTAAAAGAAGCGATTTAATGAAGGAATGGAATATGCCTTACTCAATCACCTACAAAGTGTCATACGCACTCTCGAATACTCGTCATTCAGAGGCATTCTTGAGAAAGAAATTAATCGAAGTCCCCAGAATCTCGCTAAAGCAGTGTTGCCGGATATTATTGATACTCCGACAATTGAAGAGATCGAAATGATGATACAAGACCAGCCTGTTCTGAACAGAAGCACAAGCCTTATGATCGAGCCGAGAATGATGTCTTTCCAACATGATATGTTAATCAGTAACTATCCCATTTGTTTATCTGACACTTATTCGATATGTTTTAGCCTATATCACTGCTAAGTGTTTGTCTTTATCGATTATCGGTTGTTTTGTCATGTTTTGGTTGCTTGTTGGTTGTATTTCATTGCACCATTTTGGTCTGCTGTATTTCATTGCGATTTATTAACATAATACATGTTTTCTGTTCAAAATAATAATAATAAGAAGTGGAATCCGACTCAAAGAGCAGATTTCATGAAAATCATGATCTAAAAATCCTTGGGAGAAGAAAATTGAATACTTACCACCTGAAAATCGATGAGTCGATGTCAAGCTAATCAACTCCTGAAAATCGATTAACTCGTAAATTAAATTCTCACGGCAAATCGGCGATGTTCATGTCGACCCATTATAGCTTAGACACACTAAATGTGAATTAGATATAAATAATAAAATTGAACAACCCTTCAACAAGGGCCCATTACTCAGTTGGTTAGAGCGTCGTGCTAATAACGCGAAGGTCTCAGGTTCGAGACCTGCATGGGCCATTATTTCCAATTATTTTAAGATCTCCCCTTTTTACCCTTCGAAAACTTGAGATTTGCCCAGTTTCCCCTCTTTACCAACCTCGAACGGATTCTTACCTTTTCTTTTCCGAATCAATACAATTTTTAGCCGAAAAATAAATTAAGATATCAAGAATCATCCATCCTGTGAGGAAGAGGCTGTGTTATGAATCATTTGTCATACATCTAATTCCAAAAATTATTGACATTTTATAAGCATATACATATTGTCGAAGTATTATATTTAAAAAAAAACTATACGTATGATAGATGCTTTAACCATCTAGGTTGTGTTCTTCTCGGATTGATAAGGCTGTGATTATTAATTATCAAGTGTCATCACTTGTTCTTCTGGAGTTTTGAAAAATCCACAAAAATGGTGAGGCCCGTGATAATATTGAAAAGCATCGGAGGAAACATCCTGCTAAGATGGTGTAATGCCAACTCCATATTTGTACAATAAGAAAGTATTTTACCCATTTACGCTTCTTTTATCTGTGAAACCCTAACTATTCGTGAGAGCGAATCTCGAGACAGTTTCTGTAAATTGGATTTTTCTCTATTTTACTCAGGAGAAGAAAAACAATTGCTACACAGACATTGAGAGGTATTGGTTTTAAATTTTCACAAATTTTGCTGGTCTTTTGATTGCTATTTCTTTTGTTAGTAATCGTTCAGGGATTTATTGTGTGATTCTTGAACTGTGAGTTCAATTTCACATGTATCTTTTAAATTTACTATTTTTATAGGACGGCTTTGAAAAACCTCAATAACAAAATCGATTTGCTTGTTTCATAATTTTTGAGTTATTATGGATTTAAATTATCTGTCAGCAAGTTGAAATGTTGATCGCGTAATGTGGTAATTTTGCTACCACGTGTTCCACTATGTAATGATGAAGCTGTTGAATATGTATTATAGTAGGAAGTGTTATGTTTTGTTGATGAATATGATGAACAAGTATTGTAGTAGGAAGTATCACATTTTGGGGATATTTTGTGTGCAGGAATATGTGTTATGGAACAAATTGTAGTACCTAACAATGTACATGAATATTTCACCCACTTCTTTGTGGAAATATAAATGTTAGTGTGTATGCGTACTGTGTAAAATACTGCTTCTACTTTTTTAAATATGCTGAAGAGCTGTAGGTTTACCCACCAAACTCACGATGTACGAAGGTTGCAGCTTTTGTTCTGCATTTTTACATATGTTCGAAGGCTGCAGATTTGTTTACTCGGCTGTGTGTAATATTTGCTCGTTGTTCAAGCTATGAGGAGGATGAGTTGTGCTCTGCTCTCTAAGTTATGAAGAGGTTGATTTGTGCTCTGTTGATCATGTTGCTGCTCAAGCTGTTTCATTGCTTAAAATAGATGATGACAGATGCATGTCTTCTTTAATGTACACTTGAGCCTGAAAGAGGTGCGTACTTTGAGAGGGTTACAAGGAATAATATTGTGGTTTAGTCAAGTTGTTGGCCTTTGCTAGTTGTTTAAGTTGAAGAATGCAGTTTGTATTATAACATTTGGGACCTTGAGTTAGTGCACTTTGAAATTACAAAACTAATAACGAGGATGCTTTTGAGGTTGTTTAGGTATTCCCATACTTTTTATTCTCTCGTATTTGACGGCTGCCAAAAATATATCGTGTGTTATCTTGATTGCACTTGAGTTGGTCTCGACGATGGTCTCGATTTTCGTGGTGGGTTGGGTGGAGGTGGCGGTTTCGGCGGTGTGGTAGGGCGTGGAATCGGTGGTGGGGTAGGTGGCGATCTTGGTGGTTGGGGTGGTTTCGGTGGTGGTAGTGGAGGCGATGTCATAGGTGGAGGGGATACGTTTGGCACCGGTGCATGTGAAGGTTGAGGTTTTCGAGCTGGTTTACGAGGCGGTGGCGGCGACTCGAGATCGTCCTGGGTTATGTCTTGTGGCTTCTGGTTCTGTCTCCTTTCCAGCTTTGGGTTTGTTCTCGTTATTTGGCGGTGGTTGCGTCGCTACCCAGCCGTACGGCATGAGGCTCTTGGTCAGCATGCTCAGGATTTGGGGCAACCCAGGCATTATTTTGCGTGCGCCTACCCAGTCATGCGAGTTCCCTCATTTTGCTATTGTTTTATATTTGTATATTCTATGTTTATCTAGCTGTTGTGTTTTTATTGGTAGTTCTGATACTGTGAGTAGCTATTATATGATGTATGTCACTGGACAGGATTATTCCCTGTGCTACTCTTTTGTATTTATGGTGGTGGCTCTTTTTGTATGTTTCATTGCTGGAGCTAAACCTTGTTTTGACTATTATGCATGTCGATTTCGTGCGCCATCCAGTGTATAGCTTTTCGTAAGGGTTTGGATGCGATGGCTTGCATGTTTGTCGTCTCCTTCTTAGTTTATGCTCTTCGTCTATGACCAGTTGTACCTTTATTTTTATTGAAAGACAGACCCCTTACTTGCCCGTACTTTGGACTTCATGGTTTGAGTACCCCTTCTGGTCCCAGTCTTGTGCTCTTTCCGTGATTAATTTCTCTTTCCACTTGGAAGCCCCGCTTTCGGTCGGCGGAGGCGCTTGTGTTATGATGGTGCACTGGTTTTATATTTTAGTTTTCCGTGGATTTTATGGTTGATGGTTTTTCTGCATTTTGCTGTAATTGCCAAATTGGCTATCCTTAAAGTTAATATATATTTCTCGCTAAAAGAAAAAGATAAAAAAGGTAAGGTATTTGACATGGATCCACTGTTTTCATGAGTTTGATTGACATTCATCCCACAATCCACTAATTTTTCCGAATTTAGCCCCACTAATGGATACTTAATTAAATCATAACAATTCCTTTATAATATATGGAATATAAAATTAAAATGAAGAACTAAACATAAAAAAACTTCAGAATTGGTATCTGATTTTAAAGTATACCCCTAATGCTTGAACGTTAGCCCTTTCACATATGCATATAGAATATGAAGCATGACCAAGTCATGGGAAAAAAAAACATAAACAATTTGTTTCCTTTTCTTGTCCTAATTTCCCCACAGTATATAATTAACGGTTTTTAGTTTTTCTAGACAGCTACGCCATTCTAGAATTCATGTTGTCTCTGTATGTTTCGTCTAACTGAATCGGAGGAACCTATACCCCGATAGATTATATAAGATGCTATCTTTTGAGCTAATTTCTTGTATGGACCGAGTATATTACTACTTCAAATTCTATATTCTTTAAACTCGAGTACTCTCTTGTATTGTTGAGCATTATATGGAGAGGTCGTTGTCAAATTAAATAATATTTTAACTTCATTTAATTCCAAAATCATTCTTTTTTCCCATCTCTTGTGGTACCGCAGAATGCATATATAAATAACTCGATCTTCTACTCAGACTTTGCCCACCAGCCATACCAATTCAAGAAATCTTCGCTTTCATTATTGTTTCTCAAATTAACATGGCCGGTTTTTCATCAGGATCAAATGGGGTAGCTGTAAACATAAAGGATGATGATTTGAATTTGGATGAGAATTCTTCAAGCGGATGCAGTCTTTTCAGTCTACCCTTCATGCAAAAAGTAATTAAATATAATTGATATAAGTAATTCTCAGATATATATAATTTTTATACAGTTCATGTATGAAGAACATTTGACATGGCAGTTGATAGCGGAGACATTGGCCACTTACTTCTTGATATTTGCCGGTTGTGCTGCGGTGGTGGTGAACAACGACAAGGACAAAGTGGTGACGGTGCCGGGGATCGCTATAGTGTGGGGGCTGGCTGTGATGGTCATGGTTTACTCGGTCGGCCACATCTCCGGCGCACATTTCAACCCGGCCATAACTTTTGCTTTTGCCACCTGCAATAGGCACCCATGGAAACAGGTAAAAATTCACGAATAGAAAAAATTAATCTGATCATGCTCCCTTTGTAAATTTATTAGTTAATTTGTTATGTAATTTTGATCCAATTTAACACTATAATGATGACACCAAGAATTATATGCAACAGTGAATCTTGAAGTGTTTGCACAACATATTTATTTGAATCAATTCAAATAAAAAACTCGTTTGAATGAATCAGCCTTTTAGTGGAATCAATGCACCGATAAAGTATTCGGACAGATTATCAACCAAGCCCTGAAATCTCGATCACTTGACACAAAGATTAAAATCTCATGCATAGCACATACCATACCATAGCAGATTACTTAAGAACATACAGATCAAATATGCCAAATTAAAGAAAAGAAACAAGAACGCTATACACGTTGGTTCGGCCTAGAAATGCCTACTTCCACGGGGAGGAGGACGATATTATTGATTCCAACAAGTCTACAAGATACAACGCAGTACACAAATACAAAGAATAGAATTCACCCGAGATTGTCCTATGAATTAATCTCCCTAAAACTCTAACTTATTCTTCTTGTTACTGCCTTCCGAATATCTCTCAATCTGCAGAACTTTTTCAATAATCTTGCTGGTTGAATGCTCTGATATTTTTTCTTCTTTTCTGGAGCCCTTGACCCTCTGTGTTTATACAGCATTGGAAGTCCACCTTTTATTGCAGGTAACCGATTGAGAGTAACTGCTTTTCCAGTAAAGAAAATCAGAAGCTTTACTCCAAGCAGCATACAGCGATTGAATGCATTGACAAATTCTCACATAATTATTTCTTGTAGGTACCTGCTTATATCTCAGCTCAGATGGTAGGATCAACTCTAGCAAGCGGAACCCTAAGATTATTGTTCATGGGACCGCACAACCATTTCGCCGGAACTCTTCCGACCGGCACAGACTTGCAGTCTCTGGTGGTGGAATTTATCATTACATTCTACCTCATGTTCGTTATCTCCGCAGTTGCTACAGATAACAGAGCTGTAAGCGCAATTCTTTGGTTAATCATTACTCCAGATAATTTTACATCCACAAAATTCTAAAAATATTTCAAAGAAATTCATCACATAATTAGTGGAATATGATCATTCACTTTCTTTCTATGAATATAAATTTTATTAATTTTAGTTTTGACAATTTCTATTACTGTGTGTAGATCGGAGAACTGGCTGGTCTTGCTATTGGGGCTACAGTATTGCTTAATGCCATGTTTGCTGGGTACGTTTGAACTATTGATTGACTCATTTAATTTTCTGATATCTAAAAATTAATTAATCAATCAGCTAAAAAAGATACTTGATTATGCTGTGTCTAGTTCATTTACCATAAAGTTATTTTAGGATTATAATTGAATTAAAATGAGTTAGTTGTGGCAGGCCGATTTCAGGAGCCTCAATGAACCCAGCAAGGAGTTTAGGCTCAGCTATAGTTTGGAGCAACTATAGTGGCATATGGATCTACCTTATAGGCCCAACTTTCGGGGCAGTAACAGGGGCATGGGCCTATAATATCATCAGATTCACAGAAAAACCTCTTCGGGAGACTGGATCGTTTGTCAAGAGTTCAACAAAATATTGACTATTTTAATAAATAGAAATGTAGAACAGCTACAAGTTCATATCGAGCATTGCTGGGTTTTGCTTACCTATTCTTTTCATGTTACGCATTTACACCTCCTTCTATGTGATCGACATATTACATTTCTGATCGTTGCCCCCCGAAAACACAATTCTGTCCAAATTTAATGGTAATACATCAGTCCTCCAGTAAACTAATTCGCATTATCCGACCTCGACAAGTTGAAAAAATTTCAAAACTATTATATGACTTACTAGTTTTTATGCACCGCGCAAGTGGCTCCCTAATTAAGCGACAGTAAGTTGTCATCTTTGCATCAAATTTAATTATGGAAAAAAAAATCCAACTAAGGAAAAAATAAAAAAAAATGTAGGCTTGGATATGAAAGAATAAGGCAATGTGCAAATTCAGCACACGAAAGCAGACACTTCAAAGTTGTACCGACACTAAATTTAACCTGTACTGGAATATGGGCATGTCAAGTAGTTTATCTAACACCTAAACAAGAAAAAAGTGTCAAAAAAAAGTGGTCAGACGATTACCATCATTTTACCAACACACTCCTCCATCCACTCACCTCGCTCCCTCGAACCTTCTAAGTAATTTAAGCGTTTTTTTAAACCCTATAAGAAGTGAACTTAGCGGCCACAATTGCATAAAATAAACATTTAATTTTGTAAACGTTTAAAGTATATTTCTTTCAGCATTGCATAAAAACTCTTGATGTGACGCGGATTAATTTTGTAAATCTGCCGATCCTTTAATGGAAATGGACGACTGGAAGAAGAGAGAGCTGCATTTAAACAGGTGATACACAGCCAGTTGGCATTAAATGTTTATTGAAGTTTAATCACCAGATGAAATCTAATTTTACCAAATTATGGACAAATGAGTTGAATTATGGTGGCTGTCATAAAAACATGCAGCTCAAAAAAGAGCACAAAAAAAAAAAAAAAACCACACGTGCATAAAAACTTAAACTATCAAGCAACAATAATCATAATTTCTAATTTCAGAAAAGGCTTCAGATACGAAATGCTTTCTATACATTAGATAGCAATGTGGCATCACTTTGGAAATACTGCATAAAATTTAGTAAGTATATATGCATAGAAAAATGCTAATAAATCAAACCTGAATCATGTTTGATAATTTATAATCAATCAAGGTATACCAGCATTTTCTAATGTAATGATTTTGCTAGGCTATCTAGAAATGGGAATCATAACATCACAATTCACACAAACATAAAACAGAAGCATTATCCCTGAGGAAGAAAACAACACCTTGCTACTAATGTTTGGAGAAATCATCTGAAATATGCTATCCAAAAAACTTGCCAGTGTTAAATCAAAAAGATTCACCAAGATATTACTCTGATAAAGCAAACCACCAAACTCATGTGAGTACAACGATGGTTAAAAACACCAAATAAATTGTGAGGATGTAAAGAGGAGAATTTATGCATTTGCCATTCTTTTTTCAAAACATGGTGTCTATTTATAAGGAAAATAAAATCTAGACCTTTTTCAAAGGAAGATCAGGACCAAATTTCAGTACAAAGGGAAATCAAGACAAATTAGCATGTTAGCTTAAATAAAGCGATTTGACGAAGTAATCACACCCTATATAGACCAAACCATGGAAAAATACATCATAGAAAATAAAGTTTCCATGACGATAAACACTTATCATCAATAACATATCATTCTCTTCCTACCTGGGTAAAAAACAAAATAATTACTGAAAGGCAAAACCATATCAAACAGCAGAAATGGAACGATCGAATCAGAAAAAAATTACAAAATAAATACTTAGAACCAAAATATAATGTCCAGTAAACCTTACCTAATTTCCTTTGATGAATATAGAAACCATCCATCACCATGATGGAACCTTTAAGATCAAGCAACGGTGAAGTGAAGAGGGCATATTCGCAGGACAGTAAGCAACTACAATTATGTATGTGGGAGATGAATTTTAATTACATATAAAATAAACACTTAGATAGATAGGAAGATGCCTTGTCATTTTTTTTTAACATACAAAAGTAAAGACATATAAACATCTTTAGGCATGCAATTCAGGCATGCAATTCGCCCCAAATGGTATAGCATACAGAATAGCTATCTCTACAAAAATTAATGGGGCACCTAAAAGACAAAATATAGCTTGTACATACAACACGGAATAAAGTTAAATAGTTAGTCAAGTTTTTTGGGCTTGCCATCCTTCCGCTTGTAGACATCCTCATGGATTTGTTTAGTTCAACATCATCTATACAATATAATCGAACATAAGATGTTTAATCGTAATGAATAGAAACGATAAAATGCAAATGTAACATACATGATGTGAGCTTTAAAATACCAATGTTTTGTGGCATTTTCTTTCGACCCAATATTGATTTGAGCATTAGTGTCATGTACCTGGCAAAGTGACAACAACGAAATGAAGAACAATACAAAGAAAGTGAGAAAATAACGCTCCCAATCTGGAAAACCTGCGGGACACAACAACCAACAAATCGACAGTGCAAAAACAAAGCGCATGAAGACGTCACTTACAAAATAAAGTGCCACAAAATGTATGCAATATGTGATACACTGTTTCCAAGGATACACTAAAGTTTTGGCATTTTACATATATAATATATGTAATATAGTTTTTTGTATCTAACATACACCGTAGAAGCAAACACAAAGTACATGTGACGACATAGCAGAAGTGGCAGCAGCCAATGGGAAGAACGTTAAGCCTTCGTAACATGCATATTACACATATAGTATATTTAAAACATGTTTTTCGTGGACACATATAGCATATATGATAGCAGCTTAAAAAAAGGTACATGCAAAAAAATCGGAAAAAGTATACGAACAAATAAATACAACTGTGGCTATTTTGTTCTAAAAAAAAATAATTGACAAAAAATGTTTGCAGGTTATGAGTAAAATATACATTTTTTTAATTCTCATAGTAAGGTATTACATTTAAAAACATATAGGCCATACTAAAAAGAAACTTTGCAGGCAAATTGTTTAAAGATGGTTTAAGCTCTGCACAATTCACATCATAGTTATAAGCAAGGCAGTAAGGGAGTGAAACACCTAGTTATTAACCTAACAAGACATAACAGAACTTCAGAGCGAAAAAGTAAAAAAATTGCACAACGCCACTAAACAGATGCTGAAACATTGGGCTTAAAGGTTGTGCAACATGCATATTATGAATATGGTATAGCTAAAACGTTTTCGGGAGCGAACATACATCATGCCCAATAACAATAAAAAAAGAGCATATGCCTAGATGGAGGAGACAACCTCACCAGTCAACGATGGCCGCCCGAGCTCTAGGTTCAAAGGGATGAATGCTGATAACAAAGGAACCGAACAACAAGACAAGACACAAAGGCAAGGCCCAATATAATTTTGAAGCTAAAACTATGGCATAGTGCAACAAACAAATGTTAGAACTTAAGTCTCAAAGGTCATGTAACAGCATACTATTATTGAATTTTAAAACATGTTGATGTTTGTTACGTATGACCTTGTATTATTTTATAAAACCTATGTGACACCCTACTCATGAATTAGTATCTTTACCCTTCATATATATTTTTCTACTATAAGTTTCGAAGTACATAAATCAGCTTATACAACAAAAAAATACTTAAATCTAGCAAATCACTATTGAATACTTCTAACATTCAAGGAAATTACCATATTAAATACTAAAACATTTATAATAGCAACGCGATACGACCAAAATTTCATCCTTTAAAATGCTAATGTTGCTGATCCAAATTCTTGAATCGTGTGTCTGATAATTATAATATGGTTGTATCGAACTAAATACAAAACATATTTAAGTCATTCTTCCCCTTAAACACATAAATGGTTGTTTGTCCTTTAAGCATAGGTTTAAAGACCAGATTTTTTAAAAGCATTTCAAATTTCTAAAATACATGCCACACTCATAAACAAGCAACGTAAACAACAACCAACCATGGAAATACAGGCCCAAAAGCACTTAAAAGGTAAGATTTTATAAACATGGAGATCGAAAAAAATATCCAGCACCAAACCGAGGAAAGAACAACATGCAAAAGATTGAACGGAAAACTTGAAAACTTAAAACGTAAAACACAAGACCAACCGCCCTTAAATGTAGAATTAAGGAAATGACGAATACGAAATCTGTAACAAAAAATAGCTGAAACCGAAAAGGTTAAAAACAAACACACCTAGAACACAAGAAGTATGAGCGTAAAATGATGAGGAAAAATCCAGTTGTCGTAGATAAGTGGTTTGCTACATACTATTTTACTACACTAAACCAAAAAAATACACAATCAGAAAATAATTGCAAGCTAATATAACCGATAACCAGGCGTGCAAGAAGGCGAACCACCAAACACGTACATAGAAGAGGGAGCCAGTGAATGGGAGAAAAGAGATAGTCGTTGATTGAAAAGGAGGGGTGAACTGACAAGCAAGCATGAAAAGAAAGAAAGAAATAATCAAGCATCGGGAAAAGGAAAAAATTAAAAATCAATTGAGCTTGATTTTGCAGGAGGGCATTTAGAGATGAGCTTGCTTTGCTTCCGAAAATAAGACATCCAAATGTTGTTCAATTTCTTGGTGCTGTGACACAAAGTAGTCCAATGATGATTGTGACTGAATACTTACCTCAGGTTTTAATTATGGCACTTCCAAATAACAAGTCTTGTTGTTTCTGATCTTCACGTCATGTACTTTTGGATTGTCCATTGATATTACATATGCATGAGCTTTTAGTTTATTATTGAGTGGCAATTTTTTATGTTTTGAAAGCGATATTTAAATATTTTTCTTGTGTGGGATTCGGTAATATTATATATTTTGAAATTGGATTATATTGTGTTTGAGGCAATACGAACGGAAAATTGTTGTGTTTTGAAACTTGCCAACTCTCTTCTTGTATGACTGTTACAATGCTTGGAAGTTGGTAGATGTTGCCATTGTTTTTCTTAAGAGTGATACTTTATCAGAGATTAAAAATTCAGGTTTCATCTTTCGAGACTTGCTTTCTTCTCCATGGTATGGTTCTATATGTATATATGTTTTTGATAAAAACAGTATGATTCTATTTTTTGGAGTTCAACTGTCTTATTTGTGACAGTCAATGGTCATGGTATCACTGCATTTTTTTTCTTAGAGATTTTGGTGATGAATAATCGGTTTGAATTTGCTACCAACTTCTGGGTCTATCATTTTCATTGAAAATCATCAACATCATTGTATCTCTCTTAGAAACGTGGTGATTCACCAGGAATGTGATATTACTAAAAAGGCAAAGGTGAGCTAATTATTAAATGTATACTTCAAGTTTGGCGTTTGTCTTCCATATACACTCTAGAGAACTTGTGATTTGTCTCATATCTCTGCTAAAGTCATGAGTTGAATTCGTGAACTTGTCTGGTATACATTCCTTGATTTCTTTAGGGTGACTTGTGTGAATATTTAAAAAGAAAAGGTGCAGTTAAACCAGTGACGGCACTCAGATTCACAATGGATGTTGCCAGGCTTAATACTTATACTAATTTGATTTTAACTCGGTGTGCTGCAAGAACTTTCTTTCCACCTCTTGTTTCATCTAGGTAGTTAATGTATTTTTGTCACTGGGAAATAAATTATGTTTAGATTTATTTTAGATAATAGATAGTCTTGTCGGATTTTTTAACTTTTTACTCGAAAAAAAAAATTTATTTAACAAAATAATCGTTTTTTTATTATTATTAAAGTAACCTAAGTCGCCATGTCAGATGGCGACTTCTACAAAAATTATTAAAAAAATATTATTTTTCCGATGTCGCCATGTCAGATGGCGACTTTAGGTGAAGTCGCCATCTGCATAGCGACTTCCGAAAGAATTCTTAAAAAAAATATTATTTTTCCGATGTCGCCATGTCAGATGGCGACTTCACCTAAAGTCGCCATCTGACATGACGACTTCCATAAAAATATTATTTTCTGATGTCGCCATCTGACATGGCGACATCTTTTAAAAAATAATTTTTTTGATGTCGCCATGTAGGATGGCGACATTATATTAAAAAATTATTTTTTTCGCTGGTGTCGGTATATAACGACATAAGTTATTTTTTGTTTTTAACTATTGTCGGCATCTGAGATGGCGACAACAAAAAAAAATATTTTTTTATTTAATATCGCCATCTAAAATGGCGACAATAATGTCTATAAAACTGAACAAATGTTACTCATTTTGAAATATAAAGCAAAATCTCTTCGGCTTTCGAACAAATTCTCTTCAGAATTTGTGAAAATTCAAATTCTCTTCAGAATTCGTGAATATTTTCTCTGCAGGTATGTTGTTATACAAATAATTAAATTTAATAATATTATATATACTGTACTAATTTATAAAATTTGTGTTTATTTTTTAAGGTATGTCAATTAAAGTTTTGTTGTATTGAGGAGGCGATATATTACAAGATTCGGAATCTGTTAGATATGATCATGGTCCGTCGAATGGCATGACAATATCTCGCACTATTAATTATTTGCAGTTAGTGAACGACGTATATGATATTACTGGCATCGACCTTAACCAATTCATTCTGAAAATATATTGTAAATATATATTTAGTGATTTTTTCTGGGATAAAACAAACAATTTTTCCCGTTGACAGTGATTACAATTTAGCATGGGTATTGGATTCTGAACAAAATTATAGTTGTTTGGAGATGTATGTACAAACAGAACGGAGAGATTATGATTTTATACAGAAATGCCAACAAGTGGTAGTGGTCCATTTGTAGTAGATATAGAAAGACCAACTACCTCTAGGATTCAAGATGATGCTCCTATAGTTGCTGACAATATTGTTCCCGAGCCACTAGCAGACAGTTTTGTGGATTTTGGAGATGATTTTCAGACTGAACCAGAGGGAATTCCATCTGAGGATGAGTCTGATGACGATGAGGTTGATATTGAAGAAGTGCCAGATAATGTACCAGACACAACCACAACAAATACTCATGTCCTTTATCCAACAATTCCATTCTTCTCAATGACACATCCCAAAGTATTTGGAGACTCATTAGACATTCCAACAGGTAGATGTGAGAGTTATTACGACTACTCCAAAGGGGATATCCATCTAGATATGGTTTTCAAAAATAAAGCTCATTTGCAGGCAGCTGTAAAGGATTACTCTGTACGTGTTGTGAAACGGGAGAGTACCGCGTTGTCAAGAGTACAAAAACATTGTGGAAAGTGGTGTGCAAACACAGTACAGAAGATATGCCTTGTAGATGGTACCTGCGGGCCTCGTTGAAGAAAAAAGTTGGATTATTCAAAATAAACAAGTATGGAGGTTCTCACACTTGCCTTTAGAGTGAGCTGTCGGTCGATCATGCAAATTTGGACAAAAACATGATTGCTAGCTTGTTAGTGGGAATTGTTTGGCGTGATCCAGCTTACGAAATAAAGTATGTATTCAAACAGTGAAAGATAAATATGGATTTGAGATCTCCTATGCAAAGGGATGGTTTAGTTTACGACGTGCTGTTGAGAATGTGTACGGAACATGTGAGAGCTCCGTGAGGAAATTGCCTTACTATATGGGAGCTTTGCAAAAATAGAATCCCGACACAGTCGTTGAGTGGGTTCACCTTGAAAATGCCAGACCAATAGAAAAGACTTTGAATTACGTGTCCTGGGCCTTCCATCCATGTGTACAAGGATTTCAACATTGCCGCCGGGGGTACTAAGTGTGGATGGAACACATCTGTATACGAAATATCAACATAAGATGTTGATTGCCGTGGCAATGGACGCGAATAATCAAATCTTACATTTGGCATTTGCAATTGTTGACGAAGAAAAACTTTGTGTCATGGAGATGGTTTTTGGAGATGATTAGCAAGCATATTGTGAGAAGATCTGAGGGTGGTGTATGTTTGATTTCTGACCGTCATCCACGCCCTTACTTGCCTTGCAACCGATTGTATTCCTGACTTCAAATCACCCCTTGGAGTACATCGATTTGTTTGAGACATGTTTGTTCAAACTTAATAGTCGCTTCAAATCCGTTCATTTTGCAAGACTGTGTTGGAGAGCGGGATCGAGACATCAGGTCAGAAAATTTGATCGCACAATGGCAGAGATTAAACTTATAGAACCAAGGGCTTTTGATGTACTTGAGGTCGTATTGATAAGTGTCAATGGTCGCTTGCTCATGACGGAGGGCTTGGCGTTGTGGTATCATGACCACCAAATATGTCAGAATGCAATAAATGGAGTTATGAAAGGTGCTCGTCGACTTCCAATCACAAGCCATTGTGCAATTAACTTTGATCGTTGGCGCTATATTTTTTCGAACGGCTTAAGAAGACAGAGCGAATGATTCAAAAATAATCAAGAATTGCCAGATTATGTGTTCGAATGATATGGTCGTGCTGACTATCATTCCATCCATCATGATGTCCAGATGTTCGATCGTAGACGTCTAACCGCTTCTGTTATCACAAGAGTACAAGCAGGACGTGGGGGTAATACGCATGTTGTGTATTTAAAATCCGGGGAATGCTCTTGTGGAAAATGGAAAGAGTTCGGAATACCTTGCTCGCATGTGATCCAAGTGTGTCGAAAGTATGGCTTAAACGCTAAAACTTTTGTGAAGCCATATTACAATATGAATGAATATTGGAGCACATATCAAGGAGAATTCGAACCAATGGGGGGGGAGAGCATTGGGACACCCCATGTTTTGAATTGTACCACAACTCCACTCTGCGAAAAAACAGAAGTGTAGGTCGAGATCGAACAACGCGCATTCAGAATGAGATGGACTGGCCAGAAGCCGTGCAAGACGACAAAGTGCTTCAACTTCTCGAAATCAATAAATTTTTTAACGTGTAATTGATTGTATGTTTATTGTGTAAATGATTTTACGTTATTGTGACATTATTGTATGTTTACGTTACATTATTGTGACATTATTGTACGTTTAATTACGAAATTATTGTATGTCGATTGTATGCTCAAAGAACAAACATTTTTTCAAATTCAACCTCGCACCTTTAAAATCCTTGATATCTGGTATGAATCCTAAATATATATGGCAATATTCTTGCCATTCAGGTAGACTCCTATCATAATCTATTCCAGACACTACGATGCCATCTACTGGCAACGCTCATATTACTGCAATGTCTTGCAGTGTGATGGACGCTTCTCCTGATCTAAAATGAAACGTGTGTGTTTCACGGCGCCATCTCTCAACTAAAGCCGTGATCAGGTGCATGTCAAGTTCAATCTTACCACACCTATAGATACCATAAAATCCAATAACGTGCAACAAATTAACAACACGTATATCTAATGGACACATATCCAAAAATAGCTATCTGGGTTTCTCACACGAAGTATACTATCCATATCACCTGCCCATACATCCTCAGATCGATGTGAAGACTGCAACGACAAAAGATGTGTGTCAATCGGGCCTGGTTGTCTCATTTGATCCATCCTGAAATATAATACAAAAATTAACAACATTAATCTCAACATTACAAAAACTACCCGTCCGCCGCCCCCGCCGCCGCCCACCACCTGCCACCGCCGCCACCGGCCGACTCCGCCGCCGGCCACCGCCGCCCTCCGCAGTCAATTTGACTTTTAATTATTCACATCATCAAAATATACACCAACAAATAATATACTCCTATTAAATATATAAATCATAATTTATTACGATACACAAATAACAAAATAAAAAAGCTTACCTTAAATATTTTGGAAAAAAATAGCTTGATTTTGCAGAAATGTTGTGGAGAAGAAAATTGAGAAACGAGCGGATGAAAGAAATGAGAAGAAGAAAAGAAGAAAATTTTCGCAGCAGAAGAAATGGGGCGGAGAATGAGCGATGCTGCGGCCCGTTTTTGTGGCGAAAAGGGTTAGGTTAAAAACATTGGTGTCGCCATCACATATGGCGACATCAAAAATTTAATTGATGTGCGCCAACTGAGATGGCGACATCAATAAAATATTGTATGTCGCCAACTCAGATGGCGACATCTAAAAAAA
>CAJQUN010000724.1:0-224141 GCA_907163345.1 Haberlea rhodopensis | reverse complement strand
CCTAAAACCCCTAACCCTAAACCCCTAACCCCTAAACCCCTAACCCTAAACCCTAAAACCCCCTAAAACCCTAAACCCTAAACCACTAACCCCCGCCACGGACACTTCGGCGTTCTTAAAAAAAAAAACCCTAACCCTAAAACCTAACCCCTAAACCCTAAACCCTAAACCTAAACCCTAGAACCCTAAACCCTTAAACCCTAAACCCTAAACCCTAAACCCTAAACCCTAAACCCTAAACCCTAAACCACCTAAACACTAACCCCTAAACCCTAACACCTAAACCATAACCCCTAAACCCTAACCCCTAAAACCCTAAAACCCTTAAACCCTAGTCCCCCTCCTTGTAATGTTATTTTATCAATGCAATAAATAAAAATGGGTTCTTTGGGGGAGGAAAAAAACCCCTAAACCCTAAACCCTAAACCCTAACCTTATACCCTAACCCCTTAAACCCTAAACCCTAAACCTAAACCCTAACCCTAAACCCCTAAACCCTAAACCCTAACCCTAAACCCTAAAAAAAAACATGCTTCTGAGTACATTTTACCGTCCTTTTCCTTTTTTATTTTATTTATTTATTTATTTATTATATGTTACATTTACACCGTTACCTCATCAAAATGTGCTTCGATAAATAGCCGTTAATGATTCGGACTGAAGAACTAATCCTTATTCAAAGCAATTCTTTGTGCCCTTGTTTAAAAATGCTCTCGGCTTCTTCTCTCCCTTCGTCGAGCCATGCACGGCCGCCGCCTTCGGATCCAACCGCCGCCGCTGCTGCTGATGAAGGTCGTTGCACGTATGCAAAGCTCTTTAAACCGGCATCTCCTCGAACCTTGCGTAAGAGCTTTTTATCCAATGATGGTAATGATCTTTTCCCTCAACCAAAAAAGATTGAATTTTACAAGAATGTTCCGGGGATTTTCTTTTCAAAAGAAGAGGTCTTGGAGATGGAACAAGAATATCAATTTGCCTTGGTAGGTGAATTTTCCGGAACTTGGCCAAAAAAAGATCTTATCATGGATGCCTTTCATCGAATGGGTCTTTCGGGTGAATTCAATCTTCAATTTCTCAAACATGGTTATGTGTTCATCGATTTGAAGAATGAAGAGGATATGGCTCGGCTTTGGATCAAGGGACGATGATATATACATGGCCATCTCCTTCGAATTATGAAGTGGTCTCCTCAATTCTCTTATTCTAAGGAGGCATCGATTGTTCCGGTATGGATTCGTTTTCCTGATCTTCCCATTGATCTTTTCAATCGTAAAAGATTGTATTCGGTGGCACATGCAATTGGCAAACCGTTGAAAATGGATGAAGCCACATCGAATGATAAACAAACTGCTCGGCTCACTCGTAGTCAAGCTAAGCATCAAGCTACCTCATCTTCTTCTCAATGAAAGGTTTAATCTAGAATATTCGCGGTATTGGTAATCGTAAATCTCAATTGAGTCTTCAATATTTTAAGAAGTTGCGTAAGTTGAATTTTGTGGCTGTTTTGGAACCTTTTATCTCGCTTAGGGATCCGTTGATGGCTCGTAAAATTGGTTTCCACCATGTTATCTCTAATGTTTCTGGTAAAATTTTGTTATTCATGGATTCTTCCTTACATGTGGAGGTTCTTTTAGATCATGCTCAGGTTCTTCATGTGAAGATGGATTCTCAAAATTTTCCTTGCAGTTTGTTTGTTTCTTTTGTGTATGCTAGTTGTGATCGAGCTTTGAGATTTAGTCTTTGGGAAGCTCTTACTTCGGTTAAACCTCACTTTGATTGCCCTTGGATTATTGGTGGTGATTTTAATTGTATTGTTGTATTGGAAGATCATAACCCTGGTTTGATTTCTCGTACTGGTGCTATGTCTGATTTTAATGATTTCATTTCTGATGTTGGTGTGATTGATGCTGGTTATGTTGGTGATCGATTTACTTGGACCAATGGTCGTGTTTGGAAGCGTTTGGATCGTGTGTTGCTCTCTTCTACTTGGAGTTCGGTTTTTAATGCTTTTAAAGTTGAACACCTTACCAGGCTTAATTCTGATCATTGTCCGCTGTTTATCTCTGCTCCATCTTCCGAAGCCTACATTTTCTTTTCGTTTCCAGCATATGTGGATTAAACATGAGGGATTTCTTCAGACGGTGAGGCTCAATTGGTTTAATCCTTGTGTTTCTTTTGGTATGCTTAAATTGGCTGAGAAAGTTAAACGATTTCAGGTTATTAAGGGTTACTCTGAATTTATTGGAGTTGGTACTTTGCTGAAAGCTGAGTTGCTGGCTATTTTACGAGGTATTGAGATCTGTGCTCAATTTAATCTTTTCCCGTTATGGGTTGAAACGGACTCTGAAATTGCTGTGAAGATTATTTCCAAAGGTTGTTCGAGTTGGGATTACTTGAATATTTTTACTCGTATCAATGTTTTTATGCTTGAACATTCAATCTATATTTCTCACATTGTGCGGGAAGGAAATGCTGTTGCTGATCTCTTAGCTAATCGAGCTTTTGAAGATAAAGGTACTCTTACGTTTTCTGGAGATTTACTAGACTCCCGTATTAGTGGTCTTTGTAATCTGGATAGATTAGGGGTCCCTTATTTACGCACTAAGGTTAAATTTGTGTAATTTTTACTGAGAGGTCTTGGTATAGTCCCCCTCTCATGTATTTTCTTTTGTGTTTAATAAACGGGTAGGGGTCTGCCTAACCCCCGGCCACGACACTGGCGGCTTTGAAAAAAAAACCCTAAACCCTAAACCCTAAAAAAAACGAGGGTAGTTGTAATGTTTTTAAGAGAAAATGTTCTCTAGGCAATTTTCCTTTTTTTTTTCTACAATATTTTTTATTCCGTTCATTTGATGAAGATGAGTAGATGAATTAAATAATTAAGAAGAACAAATCTTTGTTTAATGGCGCTCTACCTCTCTTTTTCCCTTGATTTTTTTGCTTTTAATTTTTCCATGCTACGACATATCCTTATTTTTTGTGCTATTGTTACTAAAATAAAAAGTAGTTTAAAAAAGTCTGGATTCTACCAGATAAGGAGTAATATTTTGATTCTTACAAGATAAATATTTAAAACCCTAATATGCTCTCGTCCAACCCGCCTCCTTCCTCAAGCCATGCACGGCCGCCACCTTCAGACCCATCTCCAGCCGCCGCCGCCGCTGCTGCCGAGGGTCCTCGGTCATTCGCCAAGCTCTTTAAACCCGCTTCTCCTCGAACTTACGTAAAAGCTTCCTTTCCAATGATGGCAATGAGATGTTTCCTCAACCAAAGAAGGTCGAATTCTACAAGAATATTCCAGGTATTTTCTTTTCGAAAGATGAGGTTTTGGAGATGGAACAAGAATTCCAATATGCTTTGGTTGGTAAATTTTCGGGAACTTGGCCAAAAAGGATCTTGTAGTGGATACATTTCATCTTATGGGATTATCGGGTGATTATAATTTACAATTCCTCAAACCTGGCTATGTGTTCATCGATTTAAAAAATGAAGAAGATATGGCTCGGATTTGGATCAAGGGCCGTTGGTATATTCATGGCCATCTCCTTCGCATTATGAAGTGGACGCCTCAATTCTCTTATTCTAAGGAAGCTTCGATCGTTCCAGTCTGGATCCATCTTCCTGATCCTCCCATCGCCCTTTTCAATCGTAAAAGGTTGTATTCGGTGGCTCATGCAATTGGTAAACCGTTAAAAATGGATGAAGCCACGTCGAATGGGTCTCGTCTCACCTTGGCTAGGGTTTGCATTGAAATCGATCTCATGCAGCCGTTGGTTGAGAAGATTTGTATTGGTATTGGAGATTTGGTTTTAGAGCAGCGTATTGTGTATGAAAATGTTCCAAAATATTGCAAGGATTGCAATCATGTTGGTCACTCGGTATTGGAATGTTACGCCAATGGTGCAAACCCTAAACCTACTTGGCCAAAGAGACGGCCGAATGCTTCAGCTCCGCCATTTTCTGATCTTCGGAATGTCATTAATTCCAAACGTGGTGAAGTGCCAACACAGCCTGTTAATGATAATAATCATCTTAATGAAGAACATCTTCGAGATCTTCGAGTTTTGGAAAACCATGTTTCTTCGTCCAAGGCTGAGGCTGTTATGGTGCATGAATCTTCAACCGAACGTGATGCTGCTGGAATATACTTCGGTCCTCATGGGAATGATCAATTGCGGATTTTTACCAAAGGATCTCAATCGAATTCAGCATCAATTGGCAGATATGAGAAGGTTGGTGTATCTCATTCTCTTGAAAAAGTGTCTTTTAATTCCAAAAGTTTATCAGCTGGGAAGCATGTTGATATTGGTTCTAAATCTCTTTCTTGTAATGGCAATGATATTTCCAACCGATTTGATCCTGTAATTTTTGATGATTTAAACAAGAACTTTACGGACTCCATTAATAGTTCGATTCAAAAGTTGGCTTGTGGTTCTGCTCTAAACTCTCAACCGGCCTTAATCAATGATCAGTTGTGTAATCTCAATAAGGAAGTCTCTAATTTCTTATCTAGCTCATCTGCTACATGTTCGTCAATGAGGTTTCGAATTCTCCTTTGTTGGATAATGCATCGAATTTAGAAAAGCAACCTTATAATGTTTTGATCTTGGATGATTCTCATATTCATCATATGGTTGTCGAGGATGTTGTGGATATTACTCCCCCTTCGAAATCCCCTGGTGCTATTGATTTAAATTTGGGGAGTTCTTTTGGTCCTTCAACTGTATTGAGTGGGTTACCTAACAATTTGTTGGCTTCGAAGCTCATTACGGTTCCTATTGATCCTACTAATGACCTTGTTGATTCTCCTCGTTTAGCCAAGAATTTGTCTATTCCTAGTAACCTCAATGATATTGTTTTGATGGCTCCTCCTTCCTTAGAGGAGGTTCCCCCACATCCTACTGGTGATAAAAAGACTTCTCGTCTTACTCGTAGTCAAGCCAAGCAGCACTCCCTTTCCTCTTCTTCTCAATGAAAGGTATTATTTGGAATATTCGAGGTCTTGGTAATAATAAATCCCAAGTGAGTCTTCATTACTTAAGGAAATCTCTTAAGTTAAATTTCATGGCTATTTTGGAACCTTTCATTTCTCTTAAGGATCCTTTGATGGCTCGGAAATTTGGATTTCATCTGGTTATTTCGAACATATCTGGTAAAATTTGGCTTTTTACTGACTACTCTATTCAAGTGGAGGTTATTTTGGATCATGTTCAGATGCTGCATGTGAAGTTGGATTCTTTGTCTTTTCCTTGTTCTTTGTATGTCTCATTTGTGTATGCTAGTTGTGATCGGAATATGAGATTATGTCTTTGGGATGCTCTTACTTCGATTAAACCGCTTATTGACTGTCCTTGGATTATTGGGGGTGACTTTAATTGTATTGCTTCGATGGATGATCATTCCCCTGGGTTGCCTCCCCGTTCTGGTGCTATGTCTGATTTCAATGATTTTATTTTGGACGTTGGGGTGATGGATGCTGGTTATGTTGGTGATCGTTTTACTTGGACTAATGGTAGTGTGTGGAAACACTTGGATAGAGTGTTGTTATCTTCGGCTTGGAGTAGTGTATTTAATGCCTTCAAAGTTGAGCATCTTAGTAGGAATAATTCGGACCATTGTCCTTTGTTTATATCAGCCCCATTCCTCCCTAAACCCACGTTCTCCTTTAGATTTCAACATATGTGGGTTAAACATGCGGGGTTTCTTCAAACGGTGAGGCTTAATTGGTTTAATCCCTGTTCTTCAAGTGGTATGCTTAAACTTGCTGAAAAATTAAAACGTTTAAAGAACCATTTAAAATGGTGGAATCATGAGGTTTTTGGAGATATTTTTGACAAAATCAAAGTGGCAGAGAGATGCTTTGCTGATGCTCAATCGGCTTTTGATTTTGATCCCACTGATGCTCATAAAGTTTCCATGTCTAATTGTCTCTTGAATCTTAATGATGTGTTGAATATGGAAGAAATCTTTTGGAAACAAAAGGCTTCTTCTGACTGGATGGTGGAAGGTGAGAGAAATACTAAATTGTTTCATAATATGGTGAATAAGAAACGGTCTAAGAACAAGATTTTTTGCATTTGGGATGAGGGTTCTTGTCTGGAGAATCCTTTATTGATTCGAGAATCTGGAGTCAAGTATTTTGAAGAGCTTCTAGTGGGTGAGAATTCAGTTCTTAATTGGCCTCTTTTGGATTGTATTCCTTCTTTGGTTTCTGTGGCTGACAATCAGTGTATTGGTAGCATTCCTACTCTTGATGAGGTTCGTGCCGTTGTGTTCTCTTTGAAATCTGATAGTGCAGCTGGTCCTGATGGTTATTCTGGGGTTTTTTATAAATCTTGTTGGGACATTATTGCTCAGGATGTTTATGAGGCTGTTATTGATTTTTTCAATGGTTCCCCTATTCCTCGGAGTTTTACTGCTACTACTATTGTTCTTATTCCTAAAATTGATAATGCCCAACAATGGAAAGATTTTCGGCCTATTAGTTTGTGTAATGTTTCCAATAAGATCATTACCAAGCTCATCACCATTCGGTTGAATTCTTTTATTGGAAAATTGATTTCTCAATCTCAGAGTGGTTTTGTTCGCGGTCGGCTTATATCTGATAACATCTTACTAGCTCAGGAGCTCATTCATAAGATTAATGCTTGGGTGCGGGGGGGGCAACATGATTTTTAAACTTGATATGGCTAAAGCATATGATCGAGTTCAGTGGGATTTTCTGGAAAGGATCCTGTTGGCTTTTGGATTCTCAGATTTGATTGTGAATATTGTTCACCGTTGTGTTTCTAATTGTTGGTTTCGGTGAATGTTAATGGTGTGGTCTCTGGGTTTTTTAAATCTAATCGAGGTCTTCGGCAATGGGATCCTTTGTCCCCTTTATTATTTATTATAGCTGCTGAGTATTTATCTCGGGGACTTGACAGATTGTATCTTCAGCATCCCAGTATGTTTTATTCATCTGGTTGTACCATCCGAATTACTCACCTTGCCTATGCTGATGATATTGTGATCTTTTCTAATGGTTCTATGGCTACTGTCTCTAAGATTATTTCGTTTTTGGAGCATTATCAGGCTTGTTCCGGCCAGCTTGTGAATTCATTTAAGAGCTGCTTTTACTGTGCTTCTTCTTGTTCTCAAAATCGTCTTGCTCAGTATTCTGGTCTGACTGGTTATTCGGTTGGTAGTTTCCCTATGAATTACTTGGGTGCGCCCCTTTTTGTTGGAAATTCGAAGTCTATCTATTTTCAATCTTTGATTACTAAGGCTCGCTCTAGACTTCAAGGTTGGGAATATTCTGTTTTATCTCCTGGTAGCAGGATGGTCTTGATCAAAAGTGTTTTGAGTTCCTTGCCTTTATATCTTTTTCAAGTTCCGCCAGGGGCTATTTTACATCAGATGGAGATGATTTGTGCTAGATTTTTATGGGGTTCGAAACTTTCTCAGCGCAAGATCCATTGGGTTTCTTGGCATGATGTTTGTTGTCCTACCATTGAGGGTGGGTTGGTTTTTCGAAGATTAAAGGATGTTTTGAAGGCTTTCTCGATAAAACTTTGGGTTCGCTTCCGGGGTCAGGATTCTTTATGGGCTAAGTTTCTTTTGGCTAAATATTGTGCATTGTCATTGCCGGCTTCTATTGAATTGAAGGGTCATATTTCTCCGCCTTGGCGTAGACTCCTTCAAATTCGTCCAATTGCTGAATCTGGTATAGGATGGTCTCTAGGTTCGGGTCTGATTTCCTTTTGGTATGATTCTTGGTTGATGCAAGGTCCTTTGGCTTCGATTTGCCCGATTTCTGGATCTCCGAATGTCCCTGTTAATGCTTCCTGGGTGAATTATGAGTGGGATGTTCATCGATTACTTCAAGTGGTTCATGTTGATTTTATTGCTATGATCCTTCAGGTTCCTATACGAGGGATTGCCATTGATCTTCTGATTTGGAAGCATAGTTCTAATGGTCTTTTCTCTACCAGATCTGCTTGGGATTTGATTCGCACTAGGAAGGTCAACAATCCCATTTTTATCCCTTGCTGGAACAAGGCTCTTACTCCTACGGTTTCCTTCTTCTGTTGGAGGTATATTCGTCGCAAAATTCCTTTAGATGAGGTGCTCAAGGAACGAGGTATTTTATTAGCTTCTAAATGTCAATGTTGTCATTTGGAAGAATCTATGGATCATGTATTCTATTCGGGTCCAGTCTCTGTGGTGGTGTGGAACCATTTTGGGAGTATGTTTGGAGTGGTTAATCCTTTTAATGTTTCTTCTTGGAAAATTGATGCTGATTGGAGAAATCATGGTCATGTTCGAGAAATGATTCCTTTTCTCATACTTTGGTTTTTATGGACTTCTCGTAATGATGCCAAACATCGAGGTATTCTTCCCTCTCCTCATCGTATTATTTTACAAGTGGTTAAGCATTTTAGTCTTTGCTATCCTTTGCTTAAATTTAAACATTGGAGGGGATTTTCTTCTGTGGCTAGAAGTTGGCATATCCCTTGGTCTTTTACTCGTAAGACTTTGATTTCTATTGTCAAATGGACCAAACCTCCATTTGGTTGCTACAAGTTAAATACCGATGGTTGCTCTAGAGGCAATCTGGGGGAATCTTCAGTGGGTGGTTTAATTCGGGATCACTTTGGTGAGTTTATTTGGGGGTACTTTGATTATATTGGTGTTGGTACTTCGTTGAAAGCTGAGCTTACAGCTATCTTAAAGGGAATTGAGATTTGTGTTCAGTTTAATCTATTTCCTCTTTGGGTTGAAACGGATTCTGAAATTGTGCTGAAGATTATTAATAAGGGTTGCTCTAATTGGGATTGTTCGACCATTCTTAGTCGCATTCAAGTCTTCATGCTTGAGCATTCCATTTTTATTTCTCACATTGTGCGTGAAGGGAACTCGGTTGCTGATTGCTTTGCTAATCTAGCCTTTGAAGATAGAGGATTTCATCTTATAACTGCAGATATGTTAAATTTGCTAGATCATAAAATTATGGGCTTGTGTAATCTGGATAGATTAGGGGTTCCTTATTTACGTTTAAGTTGAAATTTATGTAATTTATTCTGAGAGGTCTTGGTCTAGTCCCCCTCTCATGTTTATTTCGATTTTATTAATAAACGGGTAGGGGTCTGCCTAACCCCCCGCCACGACACTTGCGGCTTTCTTAAAAAAAAAAACCCTAAACCCTAAACCTAACCCTAAACCCTAAACCCTAAACCCTAACCCCTAACCCCTAAACCCTAAACCCTAACCCCTAAACCCTAACCCCTAAACCCTAAACCCTAAACCCTAAGTGAGATCAACATCCTCATTGAATAACATTGTTCAACATTTTAAGTTTAATTTTGTTAAATAATGTAATAATCCCCGGATGCGCAAACATATGAAAATCATTTTTGTGCATGTAAATGTATTTTAGAGTCGTTGAGTGATCAAGGTTCGAAACCCACAACAATCACAGCTTAAGTATTTTAGATATTTTGCATGAGGTTTTTGGAGATATTTTTGTTAAAATTAAAGTGGCAGAGAGATGTTTTGCTGATGCTCAATCGGCTTATGATTTTGATCCTCTGATGCCCATAAAGTTTCCATGTCTACTTGTCACTTGAATCTTAATGATGTGTTGAATATGGAAGAAATCTTTTGGAAACAAAAGGCTTCTTCTGACTGGATGGTGGAAGGTGAGAGAAATACCAAATTGTTCCATAATATGGTGAATAAGAAACGGTCTAAGAACAAGATTTTTTGAATTTGGGATGAGGGGAATTGTTTGGAGAATCCTTTATTGATTCAAGAATCTGGAGTCAAGTATTTTGAAGAGCTATTAGTGGGTGAGAATTCAGTTCTTAATTGGCCTCATTTGGATTGTATTCCTTCTTTGGTTTCTTTGGAGGATAATCAGTTTATTGGTAGCATTCCTACTCTTGATGAGGTTCGTGCAGTAGTTTTCTCTTTGAAATCAGACAGTGCTGTTGGTCCTGATGGTTATTCTGGTGTTTTCTATAAATCTTGTTGGGACATTATTGCTCAGGATGTTTATGAGGCTGTTATTGATTTTTTCAATGGTTCTCCTATTCCTAGGAGTTTTACTGCTACTACTATTGTTCTTATTCCTAAAACTGATAATGCTCAACAATGGAAAGATTTTCGGCCTATCAGCTTGTGTAATGTTTCCAATAAGATCATTACCAAGCTCCTCACTATTCGGTTGAATTCTTTTATTGGCAAATTGATTTCTCAATCTCAGAGTGGTTTTGTTCGTGGTTGGCTTATATCTGATAACATCTTGTTAGCTCGGGAGTTAATTCATAAGATTAATGCTCGGGTGCGTGGGGGAAACATGATCTTTAAACTTGATATGGCTAAAGCTTATGATCGCGTTCAGTGGGATTTTCTTGATAGGATCCTGTTGCCTTTTGGGTTTTCGGATGTGATTGTGGATATTGTTCACCGTTGTGTTTCTAATTGTTGGTTTTCGGTGAATGTTAATGGTGTGGTCTCTGGGTTCTTTAAATCTAATCATGGTCTTCGGCAAGGGGATCCTTTGTCCCCATTATTATTTATTATAGCTGCTGAGTATTTATCTCGGGGTCTTGACAGATTGTACCTTCAGCACCCCAGTATGTTTTATTCGTCTGGATGTCCCATCCGTCTTACTCATCTTGCCTATGCTGATGATATTGTGATCTTCTCTAATGGCTCTTTGGCTACTGTCTCTAAGATTATCTCGTTTTTGGAGCATTATCAGACTTGTTCCGGGCAACTTGTGAATTCTTTTAAGAGCAGCTTTTACTGTGCTTCATCTTGTTCTCAGAATCGTTTTGCTCGGTATTCTGGTCTTACTGGTTATTCAGTTGGTAGTTTCCCTATGACTTACTTGGGTGCGCCCCTTTTTGTTGGAAACTCGAAGTCCATATATTTTCAATCTTTGGTAAATAAGGCTCGCTCTAGACTTCAAGGTTGGGAATATTCTGTTTTATCTCCTGGTAGCAGGATGGTTTTGATCAAAAGTGTTTTGAGTTCCTTGCCATTATATCTATTTCAAGTTCTTCAACCGCCAGGAGCTATATTACATCAGATGGAGATGATTTGTGCTAGATTTTTATGGGGTTCAAAAGATTCTATGCGCAAGATCCATTGGGTTTCTTGGCATGATGTTTGTTGTCCTACCATTGAGGGTGGGTTGGGTTTTCGCAGATTAAAGGATGTGTTGAAGGCTTTCTCGATCAAACTTTGGGTTAGATTCCGGGGTCAAGATTCTTTATGGGCTAAGTTCCTTTTGGCTAAATATTGTGAGATGTCCTTGCCGGCTTCTATTGCTTTGAAGGGTCATATTTCTCCGCCTTGGCGTAGGCTCCTTCAAATTCGTCCAATTGCTGAACCTGGAATTGGATGGTCTCTAGGTTCGGGGATTATTTCCTTTTGGTTTGATTCTTGGTTGATGCAAGGTCCTTTGGCTTCGCTTTGCCCAATTTTTGGCTCTCCAAATGTCCCTGTTAATGCTTTCTGGGTGAATTATGAGTGGGATGTTCACCGTTTACTTCAAGTGGTTCATGTTGATTTTATTGCTATGATACTTCAGGTTCCTATACGAGGGTTTACCACTGATTTGCTGATTTGGAAGCATAGTTCTAATGGTCTCTTCTCTACCAGTTCTGCTTGGGATTTGATTCGTTCTAGGAATGTCACTAATCCCATTTTTATCCCTTGCTGGAACAAGGCGCTTACTCCTACGGTTTCATTTTTCTGTTGGAGGTATCTTCGTCGCAAAATTCCTTTAGATGAGGTTCTCAAGGAACGAGGTATTTTATTAGCTTCTAAATGTCAATGTTGTCATTGGGAAGAATCTATGGACCATGTTTTCTATTCGGGTCCAGTTGCTGTCGTGGTGTGGAGTCATTTTGGGAGCATGTTTGGTGTTGTTCATCCTTCCAATGTTTCTTCTTGGAAAATTGATGCTGATTGGAGAAATAATGGTCATGTTCGAGAAATGATTCCTTTTCTCATCCTTTGGTTTTTATGGACTTCTCGAAATGATTCTAAACATCGAGGTATTATTCCTTCTACTCAGCGTATTATTTTACAAGTGGTTAAGCATTTTAGTCTTTGCTATCCTTTGCTTAAATTCAAACATTGGAGGGGATTTTCTTCTGTGGCTAGAATGTGGCATATTCCTTGGTCTTTTACTAGTAAGACCTTGATTTCTATCGTTAAATGGATCAAACCTCCTATTGGATTCTTCAAATTAAATACTGATGGGTGTTCTAGAGGTAACCCAGGGGATTCTTCTGTGGGTGGATTAATTCGTAATCATCTTGGTCAGTTTATTTGGGGGGTACTTTGAGTATATTGGTGTTGGTACATCGTTGAAAGCTGAGCTTATTGCTATTCTTAAGGGTACTGAGATTTGTGTTCAGTTTAATCTCTTTCCTCTTTGGGTTGAAACGGACTCTGAAATTGTTTTGAAGATCATTAATAGAGGCTGCTTCAATTGGGATTGTTCGGCCATTATTACTCGTAATCAGGGTTTCATTCTTGAGCATTCCATTTTTATTTCTCACGTTGTGCGTGAAGGGAATTCTGTTGCTGATTGCTTGGCTAATCTAGCCTTTGAAGATAGAGGATTTCATCTTATATCTGCAGATATGTTAGATTTGTTTGATCATAAAATTTTGGGCCTTTGTAATCTGGATAGATTAGGGGTTCCTTATTTATGTTTTAAGTTGAAATTTGTGTAATTTACTCTGAGAGGTCTTGGCCTAGTCCCCCTCTCATGTTTATTTTTTTATTATTAATAAACGGGTAGGGGTCTGCCTAACCCCCCGCCACGACACTGGCGGCTTTGCTAAAAAAAACCCCAAACCCCAAACCCCAAACCCCGAACACCAAACCCCAAACCCCAAACCCTAAAAACCCTAAACCCTAAGCCCTAAGCCCTAAACCCTAACCATGTTTTTTTTAAACAAAAAAAAATTTAACCAATGCTTTGTTTTATTTATTTATTGCAAAAAAAAACTTTATATTTATATTATATTGTTTTGTCTTTCTTGCGAGATGCTTGCGATGTTTCATCACCAAGTCTTCACAAGTTTTGCCCAACAACCTTCTGAGCCTTTCTATGCAGTTTGAGAGAGATTCACAAATTTGGAGAACACATTCCAGTACCATTCTTTTTCGAACTATGCTCTTCTTAAATATTTCTTCAATGGATTGGATGCAGATACACAAATATGGGTATTAAAAGGAGCTTTCGCAGCTGGGAGTCCACTCTTTGATAGAGATGAGGGCCGCGTCTTGCACCTGTTCACCGCTATGACGGACTTCGACCACCATTGGCGTAGTGATCCTTCACTGCAGGGTTGGAGCCACCATTACCCGCCAGTGCCTCACTACCCGCAATTGTTACACATCAACCATTCGAGCATCAATAAGAGGAAAAGGCTAGTTCTCAAGGATACATGACTCAGCTAGAAGATATGGTATGCATATGCATGGCTTCAACCAAGCAACAATTAGAAAAACAGACAAATTCTATACATCACCTGGAGTAGCAAATAATGATTCTTATGGACATATTTTCAACGAACTGCCAAGGGGAAGAGACATGGTATTTGCCATATGTGGATATTTCGCATCGAGAAAGTACAAGATCAAGGAATCTCGTCCATCAAACTTGCAATGTCAATGAACGACATTTTCAAGGTACGAGGAGATGAAGGAGCAACTACGTGCGAGTAAGATGAAATGAGAAGGAACATGTAAGGGCCCCCGTGCCCTTAACCCACAATTAGTGCATTAAGCCATGCATTTGGTGCATACAATCACGTGTAAAGGGAAACTATATGTAAATGTGGTACACCATACCACCTATAAAATTTCTTGCTTCATTTATTCCATTCCATGCAATAACTGATTCCCTAAATTAAGACCATTTAATACATCATGCACCCATGTAATACACTAATCACAATCTCAATTCATCTAGCAATTCCCTAGTTAATTGCTCACACATATGAATGAAAGGAGAAAGGCCCATGCCTTTTTATACAACCCATATACACATAATTATTGCTCACACACGAGCATCGAATAAACCTATGTGTACGTATGTATAAAAAGGGCATACACATATCCAGCTCTGCATGAGCTCCGGTGCCTCGATCCTGGAATCACCTCCAATCCATAGCTCGATCACAGCTCCAGGGCTACCGTTGTACCTATTTCACCTGCCCCAACAGAGACAGCCCCCACACGGGGTGAGCATACCAATACCACCAAACCAATAATCACAATTATATAATTCATAATTCACAAAGTAAATGCCATGAATTTAAATGTTACTCCCTGGATGGCATCATCCTCATCCGGGATCACACTGTATTGTCCCTTTTCTCAAAACAACCAAAATCATCAAATTCCAAATATCCAGTTAATCATTATACCGATTAAACATACAACAGTATACTCACAGTAAACCCGGTTTCCGCTTTCCACCCCCCATCTCCTCCAAAGGAGTAGTTGCACCACTTGTAACACGGATCGGGTAACCCACGGTCACTGATCCACACAAAACACATCTCAGAAGATGTTTACCCAGTGTGTTCCAAGAATCACATCTTGGTCCAAACACACTATCGAGACTCCACAAGGTCTCAAGTTCCACGGAGGTCATGCAAGACAATCCATTGCATTCCCGCCACATGTGCCAACCATGACACTAAACAAATCCGAATCCTGGCCATCCCTCGCTTACCCTAGGATTCAACAATCCTAACACAGGGAGGCTATTGAACTAACCAGCAAGAATTATCATGGTCCCAAAACACGACAATCCCTCCTCAGGGGAAGTCAACCGGACCTCACGATTATCCCTCAGAATACTTCGTGCTATTGGGATTTCCAATCTCAAGGCGTCCCAAATCTCTCATCAGAGATTCATTCGTCCGAGAATAGTATATTAACCCGACGCTCGACAAGAACAAGTACGCTGGCATCCGTATACACGCCGGTATACATGCCTAAGCACCTAAACATGATGCATACACAATATACCCGGCTAGGGTATCCTCAAATACACCCATGTGCCCCACATACAATTGTCAATCCCCAGTTATTCTCACTCAAAGGAGAACGATGATCGACGAACCAACCACACACAGTGTGATCCCAAAATCAACACTACACCACTAACCCATCAAATCTCTCAAAGATTCTCAATAGGTATACCAATACCTCTTTCCTCACAAGGAAAGTGTCATGTTCCCATGACCCACCAATCTCGAACCACCGTTCGGAAAACATGGATATACCTAATCGACATGCACCCCGGAACCAGTAAACACACAATGGTTCAGAATTGGACGCCATTGCCACTAACACTCAAAAACAAAATCCGTATACTCCACGTATACTCATTCTAAGGATGCTCTGTACTAATACTATAGTACTCCCCATCCTCGAGCATCTCCCGAGAGACATCTCCACATGCTTCCCACCGAAAAGTAAAGCGATTACCCCGACCAACACTAGGAATGCTCACCACGGTTGATTAACAAACAATCTCCCAATCAACATCAACTGTCTCCATGACAGTAAACACCACATCTCGCCGAGAGGTACGAGCAATGAAGTAGTGCCAAACTACTTACTATAATCCACAATTCGATCATGTCTCCCAGTGCCTCCCAAATTCATGGATTCCCAGATCGAGATAACAATGACTTGTTGATACTCTTGTTGGTACCCCAACAAAATTGAGTTGTCCTCAGACAAGTCCCATAACAAAAGTGCACAACCATTCCGTGAGTATTCCCAACCTCAACCTCATGTATAGTGGTGACCGCTAGAGTCCACCATAAACATCATCGTATCACAGTGCGATTCACCCAGCTCGAAACCAACGAGCAGCATAATGGCTATCACAAGCACACCAAAGCACTACAACAATACCTGGTTAACGATTCGTTGGCCCCCCAGGCTCATACCAACCTATCGTGACACACGTCCCATCCTGGTATACCATACCGTACAAACCATTAGAGTTGTGGGTCATCACCCAACATATCTCTAAAACACCAATGCATGGTGGACATCCCGGTGTCCTTGCTCAACCACGGTGCAATCCTAATCCATTAGGACTTATTCCACACCCTCCGGGTGGGTGTTCCCATGCCTAACACACATCACAACAACAAGCGAGTAGTTTCCTCAAAGACTACTCTTACCACCAATCGCTTGGCCTTAGCCAATCCAGCGAGTATACCCAAATGATATCATTACCCGAAAAATATTTACCTATGTTACATGATGCGGTACTCTCACCTGTACAATACATTCAATAATCCATCGAGCAATCTGCTCGGCATAATGGTCTCGTCAACTAGTGACCCAGACACCATTCTGTGCTCGCCATCAGCACTCAAACCATATGGCTAAATACGTACACTCGGGCGTATTATTCATCAAAACGACACTACATGTCTACATAGAATATCCACTATGTCATCGTCATCCCGTGACGGTATATGCCAACACATGACATCCAAAATTCCATCGTCAACTTGTGATGGTACACGTCGATACACAAAATCCATAGTCTCATCGTCAAACATATGACAATATATAACCACATATGGTATTCACAATAATGCAAACAAAGCAGTAATATAACATACCTCATCGCTATCAAGATAGCGGTATACCTGTATCCCTCGTCCACCAGCGGTACACCAGTAGCACTCATTGCTCGTAGGCGGCATAATCCAGTGCTACGCACATAGCGGTATAACCCATCGCTATAGAATCAGCGGCATGATCCCTCGCCATAGAGTCAGCGGCATAAAACATCGCTATAGATATCCGGCGGTATGAACCATCGCCATAGATGTAGCGGAATGTACCATCGCTAGATGATACCTGGCGGCATGAACCACCTCCATAGATGTAGCGCAATGACCCATCGCTATGTAATACCGGCGGTATGAACCATCGCCAATAGAATACCCGGCGACATGAATCATCGCCAATAGCATACCCGGCGGTATGAACCATCGCCAATAGAATACCCGGCGGCATGAACCATCGCCAATAGAATACCCGGCGGCATGAACCATCGCCATAGAATACCCGGCGGCATGAACCATCGCCAATAGAATACTTGGCGGCATGAACCATGCCGCCGGGTATTCTATTGGCGATGGTTCATGCCGCCTACGAGCGATGGGTGCTGCTGGTGTACCGCTGGTTGACGAGGGATACAGGTATACCGCTATCTTGATAGCGATGAGGTATGTTATATTACTGCTTTGTTAGCATTATTGTGAATACCATATGTTGTTATATATTGTCATATGTTTGACGATGAGAATATGGATGTCGTGTATCGACGTGTATCGTCACAAGTTGAAGATGGAATTTTGGATGTCATGTGTTGGCATATACCGTCACGGGATGACGATGACATAGTGGATATTCTATGTAGACATGTAGTGTCGTTTTGATGAATAATACGTCTGAGTGTACGTATTTAGCCATATGGTTTGAGTGCTGATGACGAGCACAGGATGGTGTCTGGGTCACTAGTTGGCGAGACCATTATGCCGAGCAGATTGCTCGATGGATTATTGAATGCATTGTACAGGTGAGGGTACCGCATCATGTAATATAGGTAAATATTTTTCGGGTAATGATATCCTTTGGGTATACTCGCTGGATTGGCTAAGGCCAAGCGATTGGTGGTAAGAGTAGTCTTTGAGGAAACTACTCGCTTGTTGTTGTGATGTGTGTTAGGCATGGGCACACCCAACCGGAGGGTGTGGAATAAGTCCTAATGGATTAGGATTGCACCGTGGTTGAGCAAGGACACCGGGATGTCCACTATGCTTTGGTGTTTTAGAGATATGTTGGGTTATGACCCACAACTCTAATGGTTTGTACGGTATGGTATACCGGGATGGGACGTGTGTCACGTTGATAGGTTGGTATGAGCCTGGGGGGCCAACGAATCGTTAACCAGATTGTTGCATTGCTTTGGTGTGCTTGTGATAGCCATTATGCTGCTCGTTGGTTTCGAGCTGGGTGAATCGTACGGTGATACGATGATGTTTATGGTGGACTCTAGCGGTCACCACTATCCATGAGGTTGAGGTTGGGAATACCTCACGGAATGGTTGTGCACTTTTGTTATGGGACTTGTCTGAGGACAACTCAATTTTGTTGGGGTACCAACAAGAGTATCAACAAGTCATTGTTATCTATATCTGGGAATCCATGAATTTGGGAGGCACTGGGAGACATGATCGAATTGTGGATTATAGTAAGTATTTTGGTACTACTTCATTGCTCGTACCTCTCGGCAAGATGTGGTGTTTACTGTCATGGAGACAGTTGATGTTGATTGGGAGATTGTTTGTTAATCAACCGTGGTGAGCATTCCTAGTGTTGGTCGGGGTAATCGCTTTACTTTTTGGTGGGACGCATGTGGAGACGTCTCTCGGGAGATGCTCGAGGATGGGGAGTACTATAGTATTAGTACAGAGCATCCTTAGAATGAGTATACGTGGAGTATACGGATTCTGTTTTTGAGTGTTAGTGGCAATGGCGTCCAATTCTGAACCATTGTGTGTTTACTGGTTCCGGGGTGCATGTCGATTAGGTAATCCATGTTTTCCGAACGATGGTTCGAGGTTGGTGGGTCATGGGAACATGACACTTTCCTTGTGAGGAAAGAGGTATTGGTATACCTATTGAGAATCTTTGAGAGATTCGATGGGTTAGTGGTGTAGTGTTGATTTTGGGATCACACTGTGTGTGGTTGGTTCGTCGATCATCGTTCTCCTTTGAGTGAGAATAACTGGGGATTGACAATTGTATGTGGGGCACATGGGTGTATTTGAGGATACCCTAGCCGGGTATATTGTGTATGCATCATGTTTAGGTGCATAGGCATGTATACCGGCGTGTATACGGATGCCAGCGTACTGGTTCTTGTCGAGCGTCGGGTTAATATACTATGCTCGGACGAATGAATCTCTGATGAGAGATTTGGGACGCCTTGAGATTGGAAATCCCAATAGCACGATGTATTCTGAGGGATAATCGTGAGGTCCGGTTGACTTCCCCTGAGGAGGGATTGTCGTGTTTTGGGACCATGATAATTCTTGCTGGTTAGTTCGATAGCCTCCCTGTGTTAGGATTGTTGAATCCTAGGGTAAGCGAGGGATGGCCAGGATTCGGATTGTTTAGTGTCATGGTTGGCACATGTGGCGGGAATGCAATGGATTGTCTTGCATGACCTCCGTGGAACTTGAGACCTTGTGGAGTCTCGATAGTGTGTTTGGACCAAGATGTGATTCTTGGAACACACCGGGTAAACATCTTCTAAGATGTGTTTTGTGTGGATCGGTGACCGTGGGTTACCCGATCCGTGTTACAAGTGGTGCAACTACTCCTTTGGAGGAGATGGGGGTGGAAAGCGGAAACCGGGTTTACTGTGAGTATACTGTTGTATGCTTAATCGGTATAATGATTAACTGGATATTTGGAATTTGATGATTTTGGTTGTTTTGAAAAAAGGGACAATACAGTGGGATCCCGGATGAGGATGATGCCATCCAGGGAGTAACATTTAAATGCATGGCATTTACTTTGTGAATTATGAATTATATAATTGTGATTATTGGTTTGGTGGTATTGGTATGATCACCCCGTGTGGTGGCTGTCTCTGTTGGGGCAGGTGAAATAGGTACAACGGTAGCCCTGGAGCTGTGATCGAGCTATGGATTGGAGGTGATTCCAGGATCGAGGCACCGGAGCTCATGCGGAGCTGGATATGTGTATGCCCTTTTTATACATTACGTACACATAGGTTATTCGATGCTCGTGTGTGAGCAATAATTATGTGTATATTGGTTGTATAAAAAGGCATGGACCTTTCTCCTTTCATTCATATGTGTGAGCAATTAACTAGAGAATTGCTAGATGAATTGAGGTTGTGATTAGTGTATTACATGGGTGCGTGATGTATTAAATGGTCTTAATCTAGGGAATCTGTTATTGCATGGAATGGAATAAATGAAGCAAGAAATTTTATAGGTGGTATGGTGTACCACATTTACATATAGTTTCCCTTTACACGTGATTGTATGCACCAAATGCATGGCTTAATGCACTAATTGTGGGTTAAGAGCACGGGGCCCTTACATGTTCCTTCTCATTTCATCTTACTCGCACGTAGTTGCTCCTTCATCTCCTCGTACCTTGAAAATGTCGTTCATTGACATTGCAAGTTCGATGGACGAGATTCCTTGATCTTGTACTTTCTCGATGCGAAATATCCACATATGGCAAATACCATGTCTCTTCCTCTTGGCAGTTCGTTGAAAATATGTCCATAAGAATCATTATTTGCTACACCAGATGATGTATAGAATTTGTCTGCTTTTTCTAATTGTTGCTTGGTTGAAGCCATGCATATGCATACCATATCTTCTAGCTGAGTCATGTATCCTTGAGAACTAGCCTTTTCCTCTTCTTGATGCTCGAATGGTTGATTGTAACAATTACGGGTAGTGAGGCACTGGCGGGTAATGGTGGCTCCAACCCTGCAGTGAAGGATCACTACGCCAATGGTGGTCGAAGTCCGTCATAGCGGTGAACAGGTGCAAGACGCGGCCCTCATCTCTATCAAAGAGTGGACTCCCAGCTGCGAAAGCTCCTTTTAATACCCATATTTGTGTATCTGCATCCAATCCATTGAAGAAATATTTAAGAAGAGCATAGTTTGAAAAAGAATGGTACTGGAATGTGTTCTCCAAATTGTTGAATCTCTCTCAAACTGCATAGAAAGGCTCAGAAGTTTGTTGGGCAAAACTTGTGAAGACTTGGTGATGAAACATCGCAAACATCTCGCAAGAAAGACAAAACAATATAATATAAATATAAAGTTTTTTTTTTAAATAAATAAATAAAACAAAACAATGGTTAAATTACACTCAAAACATACCCCCCCCCCCCCCCCCCCCCCCCCCCCCGATAAATCCAACTTCCCACCTTGACAGTCCAAATTACCATCCTTGGGATCGTACCTAGCCGCCTCTTGTAACTCTACCCCAATATATTCCTAGCCTTTTTCAGTCCTTCATGAGCTGGAGGCAATGAAAGGAATTCCTTCTGAAGCTCCCCCTGCTGCAGCTTCTATTCCTCGTTCCTGTCACCCTTTCCGTCGTATAGGCAAGGCCCCGTCTCCTTCTAGTTCTCATTTTGTGGCTCCTTCTGTGGAGCAGCTCTCACATTGTAAAGACAAAGAATCTTTGTTGATAAGGGAAGATTATGCAATATCTTTAACAAATACTGTGAGGACTCATTCTTAATCAAGTGTTTAATTATCACACAATGATTATTTATTTGTAAAGAGCAGAAGATTTTTTTTCAAAAAGTTCTGCCAACAAGTGGCTCTAAAAATTTCGGCATGACGTCCGCGCACGAGGGACATAACAGAAAAAATGAAAAGCACAAATATCATATCCCTGTGCAGCAAGTAAATATATAATACCATACCATGCAGCATAGGCACCTAGCACATAAGCCGTACTAAAATATTTACATAATACCATAGCATGCACAACATATCTCCAGCACACATTTCATACTCAAAATATTTACATAACACCATCAGCAGTAAAGAAATAGCAAATATTCACCAATAATCAAGACTGTACGGAAATAAACTCGATTTACATAGTTATATTATCCAGGCCACACCCTGGTACACTTAACTATCCTACGACTGGGAAAAGACAAACGAAAACAACCTCAGGTAAGACTTCCAGCGAGCATTCCCTCTTTGGGATCTTGGTTACCTGTAATACCTGTCATTGCCCAACACAAAGACAACAACAACCCCCTAGGGGGTGAGCCAAAGCCCAATATGAAACTATCAAGTAAATACAACACGCATCTATAAAATGTGATAAATGATGTCATGCAATGTAATGCATGCATGAAGGGTACAAATCATCTCGGGATAGCAAAAGTCCGGAATCCAAGGAATAGATATCAAATATCTCAAGATACCAGAACATCGGAGTCCAAAGAAAGGTATCATCAATCAAATATCATGCTCGAGAAGGGCGTCGACTCGCTCGTCGCTACGATATCTCTCTCAGTCGAGCCATTGGCGGTCCATCATCCCTCGTGTCTGGGCAACGTCGGCACACTTGTCGCTACGGCATCTCTCAGCTCACTCTCTCCGGCGAGCCATCGGTGTGCCCATCATCCCCAGACACGCATCACAGATACCAACGAAAAAAATAAGGGTATCAACGAAAGAATCGGTAGAATCAACATGACGTGCTCAATGTCCATGCGTGTCAATGCATCATGCCAATATCATAATCTCAAATGATGTATCTCAATATACCCAACGTGAAAGTCATATATCGATGTACATTTATTGAAAAAGATGTGTTAACAAAATATTTATTTTCATACATCGACATATCAACTATGAATGCTCATAAGTCAAGTAAAATCACATAGCCAAGTAATTTCACGTAAGTTCAGCAAATCATGTATCAAATAATACAGATACATGTCGTATGTTACCGATTGCAACATACCTTTACTTTCTTTGTTCTAGCAGCTGAAATGTAGTCTTCTTAGTTCGTGAAACTCCCATGCCGTGTATTAATCTATCAAATTCATACAAGACAATCATTTATATTCATCTACTATTCCCTTTAATTCATATTATGAAAAGATAAAGAATATTTTGGCTTTTTTTATGTAGTGCAATAAATCCTTATTCCTTTCACTTCATCGTCCGGATGTTTACTTTTCAGTAGTTGATCTTAACAATTAAATTCGATTGTTATTAACTAACTTGAATATTTTAAACTCCAATTATAATCATAATCGAGAGACCGATTAACAACTTCAATTATAGTCAAACTTTTCTCTCTTTTATCAATTGGTTATCAATTAACTCAGCATGATTTTAACTCAAGAGTATTATTTGACATGTATGTAAGCTCTAAGTTCATTCTCTTTATACTTCAACGTAAAAGACAAGTTGTCAGCATAATTTCGAAGACAAATTATCCAAAACCATGATAAAATCATACCAAACTCATACCATTATTCATTCAACAGTCAAATATCAAATGAAGGGTAAAATTCGAATTAAAAACTAGAAAAAAATACCAAACTCACAATGCCTCGGTTTATGAACAGTGACCGCGGACATGCATGGCTGATTTCCGGCGACTCACGGCGGCTGCAGGGGCGCCAACTGGTGGGAAACATTGGTCATGGTGAGTAGGAGGTTTCGCACAAAGTAATTCGAACTAACTAATGGTGACAAATGCCAAATTCAAATAAAAACGACAAGAACCCTAATCGCAAACTCATCGTTCTTGGGCGAAATCCGATGAATCTCGAAGCTTTCATCGTCGATTCTTGGTGTGGAAAGTTGTGCCATTGAGTGAGTAAGGTGGTGGTGGGACGACCTCGGCGAGGGTGGTCGGACGGCGGCGAACGCGGCGGTTTAGTGGTTAGTGGTCGAGCTGCGCGCGGGATAAGCATAGTGAAGGGTTTGTGTGTGTGCGTTTACATGTTTTCGTGTGTGAAAAATGTGCTGAATGCATTTTAATATGTATTGCTTCCACTCCAGTTATGTGCATCGAAGTGTCACCGGTGCGCTGATAAATTAAATTTACAGACAACAATTTAGATTTATACCCACTACTATAACACAAAAATTAACTTCTTCGTTTTAATTAAATTCTTCATTTTAATAACTTATCTCTAAAATATTATCGGAGTATATTTTAAAATTTCAAAAATATTTAATGTTCCAATTAAATTGTCAGTTGACCTTCATCTGGTCAACCTTCATCTGGTCAATTTCACTTCTAATTAATTAATTCTAAAATTAATTTAAAAAAAAATCCCAAATTAATTATAAATAATTTCCCAAATTATAATTAATTAACATTAATCAAATCTCGGGGTCTTACGTTTCTCCCACACTTAAACAGATTTCATCCTCGAAATTTCGAACATAGATACAGATCAACGCTGAAAACAACATATGATGAGAATACACGACAAGATATATTGAACACAATGGAACTGATATAAATCCTTACGATCCAAAATGTAAACAAGATGTTTAACACGAAAGATCAAGTCCAATCTCATCAGGCTGAAAGACGTGATAGATTCAAAAATATATTCACAACGAGCAACATGAAGAAATATACATCGTGAGTGACCGATAAGGCTGTGACAATGCCAATCTATAGGCAAGATTTTCAATTCATTCTCAGATCTTGTACAGTCAACCCAACAATGTGATAATTTTCTTCGCATGCTAAAACGATTAGTATCTCGAAAGGAGAAATTTCAAGAAACATACGATCTCCTATCTGAAATTATATGGGTCGTCTTCATTTAAAAGCATAACTTGCTTGACGATCCTGGGCGGCCATCATCTGCTATCTGAACAACTGAATCTTATCATTTGTTTCTCGTATTTATCAAGTCTAGTCACTGGTGTTTCACCGATTTCTTTCCAAGCTAAAGGCGATCTTCAACGTCTCTCCTAAACCCTCCAAAGTTAAAATCATTTGCCACAGTATGTAACATATCCTCGATAAACAGTGGTCATATTCGTATAAGGATAAGTCCATTCCTAAGGAAAGAAAAGTGCAGACTTTGGAAGTAGATCAATAATTTCCAGCAACTTCACAGTCTCTGGGTGGTCGAGGAATACGAGCCACAAAATCAACGGCAGTATGTTTCCAATCGCCTTGGACTTTCAAAGCCATGAGGTAACCTTCCGAGTTTTATTACTTTGATTTAAACCTGTTGACAGCCTCAACATTTGTCAATGCATCAGTAACGTCTTATCTCATATATCTCTACCAGAATTGAGGTGTCCGAGTCATATACAGCTATCGTCTTCAGGGTAGATACTGTTTTCACAGTTATGAACTCCTCGAATAATTTCAAAGGTCAAATCAGAATTATTAGGAACCACTTATGAATCATTAATTCATAGTAATTATAAGTAGATATCAGAAAGCAAGATGAATGTTCTGAAGATACAAGTTCTTAAGATTTCCGCATTCGAACATCATTTCGTTAGACTTTTCTGATGTTTAGAATAAATTCCGACTCAACTTGAACTGCTGTGACAATGATAGAATTTCTGGTATCAGTGAAAAGCTCAGTCAGATGTATAAATATCCATGGTGCTACGAACATAAGCTAGAATAGACTCGTAGACTTACGACTAAGGACAACCGTCGACATTCATTCGTCTAGGATGATATTGAGCTTCACTATCGTTGTAAGGACCCCCGTGCCCTTAACCTGTTACTAGTGTATTAAGCCATACCATTAGTGCATATAATCATACTATCATGGGGGAAACCATATGCAAGGGCAACTCATATGCTATCCAGAAAATTTCTTGCATTCAATCCACATAATATTCAAATTCCCCAACCAAGATTATTCATATAATATGCACTCTCATAATACACTAACATGCTCTTAGTTCATTTAGCAATTCCGTATTTAATTGCATGCAAACCATAAATGAATCAAGAAGAGCCGTAGCCCATTTATGCATTCCACATACACGTAAAATGTACTTACATAAGAGCACCCAATGAACACACGTGTATCTAATGTATAAAAGACTCTACCGGGTACCGTTACTGGCACTTCAATCCTGGAAGCACCTCCCAAGCGCAGCTCGATCTCAACTCTGGATCCATGCACTTATTCAACCAGCTCTGGTACCTCGATCCTGGAAATACCTCCTATCAACAACCCGAGCTCAACTCCAAGCTGCTGCTACACCTGTAACACCTGCCCCAACAGAGACAGCACCCACATGGGGTGAGCATACCGATACCACCAATCCAATAAGCATAACATTGCAATTCAAATACAGAATGTAAATGCTATAATTTAAATGATACTCCCTGGATGGTAACACCCTCATCCGGGATCCCCTGTATTGTCCCTGTTCTCAAAATAACCAAACTTATCAAATTCCCAAAGCCAGTTAATCGTCACATAGATTAACTAATACCGTTCTATCATGCCAGTTCCATGATCAATATGGTAAAAACATAACGTAAAGGACCATAGATATCACATATATCTAACCAATAATTCCATATTCCTGTTTCATTGCTCGCTCCACAATGGCGGCATACTAAACCTCGCGCACACTCAACAATAGCGGCGACATAACCGATGGTCGCTCAACGGCGATCGCATCCCAAATCATTGCTCGCTCAATAGCGGCACCGTATGGTTCCCAATGAATAACCATTTAACGCAAATACTATTTACTATGCATATTGTTATCCATCTATAGCAAATCTCATGCACCATGCATTTCAATACCTATCCGATGCAATTACCCCATGCCACATATTTCAATATCCATATAACGCAATTATCACATACCATGTGTTCCAATACCCATTTAGTACAATTATGCATTTACAGTTGCAACACTATAATAGGCCATGCTCGTACGCCAATACGTACCTTAAGTTTCCGTAGTCCAAGCCAAACCTTGCTTGAGTTCCATGCCTCGAGAAATAGGTGCAACTTATCTTCGAAGAATCCGGCTCCTAAATCGAGCCTCCGGCCATTTTTCTCCAAAGAGAAAAGATGAGGGTTAGGGGAAAGGGGGGTTACACGATAAGAGGGGGAGAGGAGAGGGAGAGAAGTGATTCCGTGCCAAAAATGACGGAAATCTTGAGTCCAACGGGTATATATAGCAAAAATACCCCAACACACCAATACCTCCACAAATACATCATGATTCATTAAAAATCATCTGTTTTCAAAAACTCTCTCTCCAACATCAAATCCCCATATCAACCCCAACATAAAGCACCCCGGACTCCAAGTCCCACCGAAAACCCAACTCATAGGTTTTCCACCGAAATGAGAATACAATCTCAACCTTTGGATCAAGCGATCCCAAATGCCCGATTATACAACCTCGGGAGACCCAAAACCGCAATTAATTCCTAATTGCCACAATTAAAAATCCATCAAGGATTAATACCATACCGGGATTAACATCATTAATCCCCGGACATCACAATCGTAATCCTTCAAAAGATTTATCAACCTACGTTGCCTCGTGTTTAGTTCGAATTGAAAGAATAGATATTATAAGTTCTTGTGGTCCGAATAAAAACACATTTTTCCCCGGTATAATTAATGACGTCTAATTTTTAAAACAAAAAATTTGTTATCAGTTCAAAACTATATCCAGGGTCTCAAGAAAACAATTTTCATACTTGTCTGACGAAATACATTTTCAACTTTTCTATGTCAGTTGAATAATAGGTTTAGCCATTTTTCAAAAACAAATCGTTTCGATAAATCGACTTCTGGAATTTTGCTAAACCATAAAACATCGGACCTCATGAACATTGGTAGGTCTTAGCCAGTTTCACACTACTTTGAATCAACAAAAATGCTACGTCGAGAAATGACGTGGCCCAAGAGTATCGCTTCAATCAACCAAAATTTCGTTTAGATAGCTATGCATACAGAATCATTTCCTGATAGGAAACTGAGATATCGACTACAGATTTGTTCTATTTTCTGTGGGCAGAATGAATGACAAAAATTGATTCGTTGGTAAATTCAAAGCATCAAAGTTACGCTCGTCAGGTCAGAGAAATATCTGATTCGCTTGATTTAATCGCAAAAGAGATGTGATATTTTCATATTCTTCGCTATCGATAAGAAAGATAATCATCCTGTGCAATCCACATTCAGGTTGGATGGATTGATCAAATTATTTCACATATGAAATCTGAGATATCTGTTTCGGATATTCGACACACCCTATTTTCATCGCGAAAGACTTTACAATTCGATCAAGAATTTGTCAAAGGGTTCGACTCGTTGTGTTCAAGAAAATATCAGGAATTAGAATACTCGTATACATAGTCATATGTCGAGTACACAAGATAGATTTAGGCAGATCTTGGTTTGGATTGACACCGGATACTAGTCAAAGTGCAAATCTTCTCGTAGACGTACAGAAATGTCCAAAGTAGATCCTTAACACAAGACGATCATTGTTGAAATTGTCTCAGTTCCATAGCGAGTCAAGATCTCTTTATCGATATGCCTACAAATCTTCATTAGAAGTATCTTCGAAAGTTCCACCGTTTTAATATTTTTCTCAAAACTTTATCACAAATGCACGGAGTCTATTCCGAATTGATATTTGGGTCCATGCAACTTTAATAAACCCAACCTTATCACTCCAGTTAACCTGATCCATGATAGCTTCGAGCACAAGTTCATGTTCAACACTACTGTCGTGCGATTGGTCGCGTTTATCGCGTACGCCCAAATTAACCCTCTCAAGTTAATAACAGTAATGAATGTAGTAGCGTGAGTAGGGATCGATCCCACGAGGAGGTGTGAATCTTTGTGTTAATGAAAATCAAAACAAAAGAATAATAAAATAAAGATGGGGTTGTGAGTGATTGAATTATACTACTTAAATTAAAATTAAAGATTAAACTAATGAAAGCGATTCTTGGTATCGGTCGACTCTTCCTTGGAATTATCATCTATTTCATCGATTCACAAAAGACTCAATTTTTCATATGAATATTCATCGTTGGACGTTTAATCCAATAATCAAAGTCATATCTCACCTTACGTTTAGTTAAGTAGCCCAAGCGTTCTAGTTTAACCCTTATCAAACAATCAATCAAAATACAAGCGATTAAGATTTAAATCGATGATAGCATATGAACTAGTGAGATCGATGAAGCTAAACAACATAATCCAAGCGTCTATGTTTAATCTAGTCAAGTGTTCTTCCTAAGAATTTAATAAACTCACAAGCGGAAATTCATCAATCTTAGTTGCTTCGTAAATTAGAGGGATCAAACGATTCCGTATTTGATATCTAATTTAGCGTTAGATTTCATGCAAGTTATTAGGTTGTCAATCCAATAAACAAACACAACAATCATATCAATAAAATCAGAAAAACTCTTGATACTCAATAAAATTGATAATTAAAGCGTTAGAATCTCCCCAAGATAAATAAAATCCAAGGATTTGTCTTCCTCAACCAAGAATTAAAAACTAGCTAGACATAATCTAAGAAAAACAATAAATAAAAGCAAGGGAAAGAAAACTAATCCGATCTCCGCTCGTCGAGGTGTCAATCCCGCCTTCGCTTCGATCTTCGTAGCGTTCTTCAACAAAATTGAGAGAAAAAATATAAAACTATCCTAAACTACTCTACCCTAACTATCTAGATGGTTAAAAGGTCTGAATTTCGAGTATATATGTATTGGGAGGCTGATGGAGTAGGTTAGAATCCATGTGGGAAGGAAAGAAATCAAGTTTTTTAATTTTCCAAAAGTCTTCAGGCGTAATTACGCGTATAATGGCGTAGCTACGCCTAGACATGCCGTAGCGTTGGCGTAATTACGCCTGTGAATGGCGTAATTACGCCTGTCCTCCATTTTTCTGGCGAGTTTTGTATTTTGGCCATAACTTTCACATACAAACTCCGAATTCGACGAGTCAGCTGTCCACGCGAAGATAACTCAATGTTCTACAACTTTTATATGGACCACATTCCCAAAACTTGGCTGGAATACATAGAAATTTGAGGAGAAAGGAGCAACATGTGTCTTTGATTCCGGTTTTTTCCTCTTTTCTTCAACTTTATTGCTTCTTTCATCATTTTAGCTTGATTTCTTCACCTTTCCCTACATTTACACAAATATACGATTAGGTAGCATATGTATCAATTTATCCATCAAAATATACCAAATGGTAGACAATTAAGCGCAATAGATGTGTCTATTTCTAGTCACATCAGCGATCTCCAGGTCTGGTTCTGTACTACTTCTAGATTTTCAGAAAATTTAACTTTACTTAGAAACTGATTCTATGGTACACTTATGCAGAGTTCGTATATGAACCTTTTCATTAATGGTTTCCAAATATATCGAACCATATTTGCGCGTCGTTCATTTAATGTTCCGGATGTACATTTGTACATTCTCGTATGTATGCTGATGAGTCACAGCATTTGTGTTTCATCTACGTTATTAACACATAACAACTTAAAGGCCCGATCCTTTTCTTAGAACTAAGATTGCATTATGAAGTACCGCAACACAGAAGGAATTTCGACTTAGACATCCTGCCATCGTTCGACGAATCTCGAAGCTTTCACCGTTGATTCTTGGTGTGGAAAGTTGCGCCATTGAGTGAGGAGGGTGGTGGTGGGTCGACCTCGGCGAACGGTGGTCGGACAACGGTGAACGCATCGATTTAGTGGTGAGTGGTCGAGCTGCGTGCGGGATGAGCAGAGTGAACGGGTTTGTGTGTGTGAGTTTACATGTTTTCGTGTGTGAAAAAATGTGCTGAATGCATTTTAATATGTATTACTTTCAGTCCAGTTATGTACATCGAAGTGTCACCGGTAAACTGATAAATTAAATTTACAGACAACAATTGAGATTTATACCCACTACTATAACACAAAAATTAAATTCTTCATTTTAATTAAATTCTCCATTTTAATAACTTATCTCTAAAATATTATCGGAGTATATTTTAAAATTTCAAAAATATTTAATGTTTCAATTAAATTGTCAGTTGACCTCATCTGGTCAACTTCACTTTTAATTAATTAATTCTAAAATTAATTATAAATATTTCTTAAATTAATTATAAATAAATTTTCAAATTATAATTAATTAACATTAATCAAATCTCGGGGTCTTACAAATACCACCCTAATAGTGTAATTTTTTTTAAATTCAGTTCACCATAAATTAATTGGTTAATGAACCCACTAATGCTTTTCATATATTTATGTGGGTAGAGTCGGATGAACCTTAAAATATTAAAATAGCATCTATATATAGACTAGCGAGTGATATAAGTATGTGATGTACATATGTATTATTTTCAAGATATAACTACGAGGGTCAAAAAAATTACCAAGAAAAATATACTTTCATAAATTTTTTCACAAAAAAATATATGTTAATGAATTAATTTTTCTTTCTTTTAATCCTGAAGTGATGGCATTGGTCATATTTGAAATGCCTGTATGATGCTTGACGCTGACACAATATGGACACTTTCAAAATTTTCAGGATACGATAAAGTTGTGACACGTTTGTATATTTTTATATTTATTATATATGTACTATATTACAAAATATTCAAATTCATATTTTTATATTCTAAAACCATGTAAAAACAATAAAAATATTCTTAACAAATTCAAGAAGAATATAAATAACATGTCACTAGAATCATCATAATATCAGTCATACTAACATTAAAGACATATTACTTCAATTAACATAAAATATGACAAACACGTCCAAATTAAAAGTTAACACCAAATTTTTTTTACCGAATTTAATAAGCAGATAAAAAATATATGTTACTGAAATCATTATAGTATCAATCATATTAACATGTTTATTAATTCAATTAACATAAAGTTATAAATTTATAGTCTATACCTCCACAGTTGGACACATCCATTCCCGTCAGGCCCCAGCTCAGAAAAAGCTCCGGTCTAATTCTCCGCCCTATGTTAATTGCCGCGCTGTTGAATATGAGTTCGAAGTCGACGTCAATGCGTCGCCGCCGATTACCCGCTCAGTGTTTGCTCCTCCTGATTGCATTATTCGCAACTCTGGGCGTTGTGATACTTGGTGTAAAGTCCGTTGATCCATCTTCCCAGCTTCCTAGTAACAATAATACCCTACAAGTCCTGAGAAAAGAGGATAACACCCTGGATATGACGATAAATATGGCGGAGCAAACTAACGATACAAAGAAATGCGCGACGGTTGAAGAAATGGGTGAGATCTTCAGCAGAGGATACGTGGAGGAAAGTCTTCGTGTCAGAAGAATCATTCACGATCACTTCGCCCTTAACGGCACGCTCTTTATTCCCCAGTTTTACGCGCTTCTCAGTGATAGTTAACGTATCGAGGCCTGTAATGAATTGCCTAAATGTACTTAAATAGTCGTGTTTTTTATTGCTCGGAAGACTCATCTCTTATACAATTCCATTATAGTCGGGTTCAGTTTCTTTACAATTAACCTTAAATTGGAGATGCCATTTCTATTGAAGTTTGGAATGAAGTAACTGTGGTTTGGTTCTAAGGTTAACATTCTTTGACACCAATCACTCCAATGTAAGCATATTTAGATTGAAGGTGGCCAAATGGTGATGGAATACAGTTTGTTGATGGTAACTGTAGTCTGTAAATGCAGTATATATGTTGATGTGATAGATTGGGACTTATTAGTGATTACACTCAGTCATACGTAGCGTTCTTGGACCAAACTGCGTGAGACTTCTCCCCACAGAACCATCAAAGGAAGTTAGTGATTAGCCTGTTATTTTTCCTTGATTGATTCTCTTAGTTGTTAATTCTTAGAAAAGACGATAATAAGTCGTCGGGAACATATCTCACAAAATTTACCTGACAATTTTGCATGTAGGAATAACCATTTCTATGAGTGATTAAAACGGCTTATTTCTTTAGTAGGTCATATCGAATTCTTCACTGGGTGAACTTATGTATGCTGAAATGGAAATATTTAGGTATTGTTGGAATAAGAAAACTCAAAACATTCTGGTAATATGAAACAGGTGCTTTAACAGTGCGAGAACTTCCCCAACATCAATTCTGCAAGCATGGTTTTGTTATTGGAAAGGCGTCAGAAGCCGGTTTGGGTAATGAAATGTACAAGATCTTAACTGCTGCAGCCCTTAGTGTGATGTTGAACCGATCACTGATAATTGGGCAAACCAGGCATGTTGGTTCTCTCTCAATCCTTTCTTTCTGCCTTGAATTTTGGATATGTGCTTTTTTTGTCTATAACCTTTTGATTCTTGCTTACAATTTTTAAAACTCCAAGTAAACTCTACTTCTGCTGCTTCCACTCCCATAAAGTTAAAGGGAAAAGAAAAGTCTCTAGCATGCAGTATTTGATTCATTCGGTTATTACGTACCTTCTTCACATGTTTTTCTTTTTTTCTAAACAGTCTTATGATAATTAGGTATGGGAGCTAAATTATGTGTCATCAATTTTAAAAGAAATTGAAGCCACTAATTGGTCTGGCCACGTGAAAGAATATGATGAAATTCCGTGTGTTTCTGGATATTGCCAACTTAGCGGTTCATGTTGGTTCATTTAAAATAATTCAGTTTATCTTCTCACATTCAGGGGTAAATACCCTTTCGGTGATTACATCTCTTATTCCAACCTCACCTTTACAATGAAGGAAGTCAAACATCTGTGGAGAAAGAACCATTGTCTGACAAAGTACGGAAGGCATCTTACAATGAGGATTGATGATTTTCAGAAGCCAGCATCGACAAATGTTCTGTGCAGTAATTGGAGGAAATGGCAACAACCAATCATATGGTATTGTAAAATATCTGGTGATTATTGATAAATGGGCACAGGATTATTAAATAATGTTCCATTAGGTTTCAAAATGCTACAGATGCTGTAGCTGCACAGTTTTTCTTAAAGAATGTACATCCTGAAATGAGGGAAGCAGCCTCTGATCTATTTGGGAGACCAGAAGATCTTCAATACAGGGCTAATGTGTTTGGAGAATTAATGAGGGTTTTAATCTTTCCTTCCAAAAATGTTGAATGGGCGGTAAAGTGGGCTCTTAACGGCAGTCTGGATCCAGATATTGCACTGCACATGCGGATGATGATGAATAGGTAATGCTACTCAAAGATTTAAGATGGATATGATATTGTGCAATTTATAACTTATCCACCTTTCTTGTCATGGATCAAAGAACTAAAATTTCCCATAATTATTCTCATAGAAAAATTAAAGGACTTTTGTATCCTCACAAAGATGAACTTATCGCCTAAGCCTCAGCCTGCTACTTCTCACTCAAAAATCTAGTCTGCCTCCCCCTATCGCTCCTTCATGCTTTTATTCCTCCAACCAACATTCTTCTTTCTCCCCAACATCGTTTGTCCTTTAGCTCTTCTTTGATAAACTTTGATTGGTTTAGGCTTTTATACTTGAATTTCCTCTTGGGCTTCTACAAGTGAACCTTGATTTTCATCATTTGAATAATGTCTCGTAACAGTACCATCCTCCCCAGCAGCCTTGTCCTCAAGGGTGAACTTGGGAAATTGTTTTTTGATCATATCAACATCCTCCCATGTTGGTTCCTCAGCAGGTTGATTTTGCTACTGAATCAAGACTTGCTGGATCATATCACCCCCTTTCTGTCCAGATGCCCAACAACTTCTCAGGCATACTGTTGACTTCGAGATTCCCTTCGAATTCCCGGGGTAGCTCAGTATCCGCCCTAAACACCCCTCTGGCTTTCTTTAGTTGCGATGCATGGAACACAGGATGCACGTGTGTTCCTCAGGATAACTTGAGTTTATATGCCACAGCCCCTACTCTCTGAATCACTTGAAATGGGCCAAAATTTCTTGCTGCTAATTTCTGACAGACTTTCGAGCTACAGTGACTTGCCGATGATGTCTCGACTTCACCAATACCCAATCTCCAATAGCAAAATCTTATCTCTCTTGAAATTTTGCATACTTTTCCATTCTTTGTTGTGCATGCCGTAAGTTGAATTTTAATTGCTGTAATATCTAATCTCGTTCCCTTAATTCAACGGCTACATCCTCCACTTTAGTTTCAGCAGGAAGAATGTGAATTAGAGGAGGGGGTGGTCGGCCATAAACAACCTCATATGGCGTGGTGTTAATAGCGGAGTGGAAGATCGTACTGTACCAATATTCTGCCCACCATTTGGTTCTGAAATAAAGCATCTTAGATAAGTCTCAAGGCAATTATTCAAAACTTCTGATTGGTCATCTGTTCGAGGATGGTAAGGTAAACTTATTTCAAGTTGAGTTCCTTGCAACTTGAAGTATTCACTCCAAAAATGGCTAATAAATGTAGGATCACTATCAATGACAATAGAATTCAGAACCCCAAGAAGGCGAACCACTTCCCTAGCAAAGATTCCAGCCACGCCTTTCACCGATTATGGATGCTTAATCAAAATAAAATGGGCATATTTTGATAAGCGTTCGACCACCACTAAGATAGCATCATAACCCTTGGATTTGGGAAGACCACTAACAAAATTCATGGTAATGTCGGTGAAGTGGCTTGATACTTTTGCCTCTGACACTCTCCACATTCTGCCACATTGTTGTAAATATCCTTCTTCATGCCCTGCAATATAAATTTGCTGCCAATCTCCTATACATACGGTAAGCACTGCATGGCCCACAATTGGGGAGTTATGGTATTCCGCCAGTGGTCTGCTTACCCGTTCCGTGCCACGAGGAATCATCACCTTGCCTTTGTACAACAATTGCTCACCATCAAAGCCAACCCATGAAAGTGCATCTGCTACTTTATTTGCAATGCATGGCTTATACATAACTTCAAAGTCGTAACCGAGCAATTTAGCCAACCATTTCTGTTGGTCCGGCGTTGTATTGCACCGTTGAGTCAAACAAATTTAAAGATTCGTGGTCAGTAAGTACCTGAAATCGACGTCCAAGTAAGTATGTCCTCCAATGTGGAATAGCCATTACAAGCGCCAAGAGTTCCTTCTCGTAAACCGATTTGGAAAGAGCTCGATCCGCCAAAGCATTGCTGAAAAATCTATTGGTTTTCCCTCTTGCACGAGTACAACACCCAGTCCTTTGCCCAAAGCATCGCATTCCACAACAAAAGCTTTGTGGAAATCTGGGACAGCCAACACTAGAGCTTCAGTGATCATGAGTTTTAACCTATCAAAGCAGTTTGTGCCTCACTTCCCCAATTAAACCCCCCTTTCTTTAATAATTTAGTAAGGGGTTTAGCAATTTTCCGACCTCAAACCCCCAGTTTCAATCCTAGAAATCCCCTCACCCCCTTCACATTTTTTAGTATGGGCCACTCTTTAACACTTTGGACTTTAGCAGGATCGACCTCAAATCCCCAGTTTCAGAACTATATACCCCAAATAACCCACTTGAAGCTGCCCACAGGTGCATTTTTTTTTTGTTTGCCACAACTATTATCGTTTATCACCTCCAGTACCAATCTTAAGTGGCGTACATGGTCCCCTCCTGTTTTGCTATATATTAATATATCATCAAAGAAAACCAAAACGAATTTGTCTAAGTAGGAACAAAATAATGCATTCATGGTGGCTTGAAATGTTGCTGGGGTGTTTTTGAAGCCAAACGGCATTACAAGAAACTCATTGTGTCCCGAGTGAATTCTACAAGTCGTTTTAGCGACATCATCTCGCGTGACCCTACTTTGATGGTACCCCGCTCTTAGGTCAATCTTTGAAAACACGCATGCCCACCCCTCTAGTTCATCTAACAACTCTCCTATAACCGGAATGAGATATTTATCCGATATCGTGATTTCGTTTATTGCCCTATAATCGACCCAAATCGCCAACTCCCATCTTTCATTTTTACTAGGATTACCTGGCCAGAATAGGGGCTAGAACTTGGTTGGCTAATACCTGAAAGCAACATCTCTTTTACTAATTTTGTAATCTCATTTTCTGTCTATGAGCATATCTATATGGCCTCACCCGCCCTGGCCCTTCCCCCTCTTTAATGGCAATAGCATGCTCATGCTCTCGATGAGGTGGTAAACCATCTGGTTCCTGAAATACCGCATCAAACTCCTCCAGTAACTCACAAATTTCCTCAGCACACTCTTCATCCCCTTCAGAATTCCCCCTTTCGGTCTCTTCAGACAAGGACATTAACAAGTCCCAAAATTCCACACTTGTTGTTTTTTCCAAAGAAGCTAAAGTGATAGGAGTGCGACTGAGAGTCGAGTCTCCCCAAAATATTACTTATTTTTTTCCTTTCAAAATTTTCACTGTCATCTTCTTCACTCCACTTTGATTTCTCCCAAAGTACATAACCAAGCTACTCCTCAGATCAAATCCATCCTCCCAAACCAAATAAATATCCGTCAATTTCTACCTCACAAGTACCTAACCCGACCTTCAACCCCTCACACATTCCCCTCGATGTGACCCCTTTGAGCATCCCCAAACGCACCCCAAATTCCCTTGTGTCTGTATCTGGTAGAGTAAGTTTTCCTACCACTTGTTGAGACAATAAATTGTGACTTGCACCACTGTCGATCATGACAATCACTGGTACACCGCTCAAACTCCCTCAAATTTTCATTGTTCGAGGTTGTGAAATGCCTCCCACTAAGAACAAAGGTAAGTCAAAGTACTTACTTGACCTTCAAACTCCTCCTCATCTTGCCGCGACTGAATATTTCCTTCATTTCCCAGCAGAACAGGCACGCTTTCATCCTCATCTTCTGCCAACACCACACTCTTAAGGATTTATCTGGACATTGATGTTGTGGTGAATATTTTTCTCCACGACTGAAACACAATCCCTTGTCTCTCCTTCGTAATTCTGAAATTTAGAACCACCCCACGATCAACTTGGTTGCGCCAGTGATTCGCAATATCAGCCTTGCCTAACTCCATCTCCACTGCCCTGACGAGCTCAATAGCTCAGATTACCGTCATGGGTCTGTGTGTTTCCACCTTAAACCGCAACTCTTTCCGCAATCCACCCAAGAAGATCCCGATATAGTGTTCCTCAGTTAATTCTGGAATTTGCCCAATCAAATCTCAAAGTGTTCAACATAATCTTTGACAGAATGGGATTTTTGACAAGGATGCCAATTGTTGATATAGGTTTTCGACCATTTCATCGCTAAAACGTCGAATCAGTTCCATCTTCAGGTGGTCCCATGTCAGAGAATGAATTCTTAGTTTAATCCATTGAACCCAGTGCATTGCCGTCTCCTCCATGCACACATAAGCGATTTGAACATTGTTTTGGGGTGGTGTGTGGTTGATGTAAAAATACTGATCGTCCTTCATCACCCATCCGACAGGATCGTTGCCATTGAAGCTAGGCAATTCCGATCGCCGAAGAGTGTGATTATTTCGTCATGCCCATAATTTCTATCACCATGGACTAATCGCCCATACCCAACCCCTCATTCTGCCATTATCCACTCTGGACTCCGTCATTTCACGACGTGCCTCACGTCTTTCCTCTTCGTCGTCATTGAGTTTTGTTTGTTTGTCACTCACGGTAGTTAAAATCGCTCCTAAAGCAGCTTTGATTTCTTTCATATCAACCTCCATGAATTGCTTCCAGGATTAATTAGTGATCTCCATGGTTGCCATAACCTTTTCAAGTGCTTCCACTCGTGCATCAGAGTGTGTAGTCGTCATCGAAAATACTCAGGGCTCCTTCGAAACGGGCAGGTTGGACTAAATTGTTAGGAGCGACAATGATTCTCACAAAAAAAAAAACAATCTTTTTGGTAATTTCTTTATATCGAATTGAACAAAAGCTAAATGGAAATACAATGAAAACTGAAATGGAAATGCAATAAACTCTCTTGCTAACTTTTACTCAAGAAGATGAACTTCTTGCCCAAGCCTCAACCTGCTAATTCACTCAAAAATCTAGTCTGCCTCCCCCTATCACTCCTTCCTCCCCCTATCCTTCATGTTTTTATTCCTTTTGCCATAACAAACTTACCATTCATGCAATAATATTCTTCTCTCCCCATGAGATAGATATACTGCGTCATTATTAACTTTGCATTATCTTATGGCCTTCGGTAGAAAAATGATGGATTCCCCAATGATATTTTCAGGTCTGTGAGAGCAGTACAAGCAGCCTTGGACTGCGTGAGAAAAGTTGCTCATGATATTACAATGTTATCAAGACCTAAGTTGGTTTTGGTTACAGATACCCCTTCTCTGGTGAAAGACATTGCACCAATTTTAGAGGAATTCGCTGATGTAATTATTCCTTATTTTGTTGTTACTGAATTAAATAATTATTCTCAAAAACATACTAATTTATTGTAATATTATAATGAAGTAAACTTGCAATGAGGACCTGAATGTTAGCGTACTTTTTGGGAAGGAGAAAAAATCTTTTGGAAGGACTATGCTCCCCTTTCTAGTGGGCATACTTTGGTTTCTAATTTGGCATCATCTTTAGGATACCTGCTGTCATGCAAATAATTATACACATTCCTGAACTATTGTTGTACTTTTTTTTTCAGGTTCTTCATTTTGATTACAAACACTTTGAGTTAAATGTTTCTGGCAACAAGTTTGACAGCTCAAACTTTAGAGTAAAGGACTGGGGTCCAGCACCCAGATGGGTAGCCTTTGTTGATTTTTTCCTTGCGTCACGTGCTAATCATGCTGTAATTTCAGGAGCTCATCGACGCGTTGGGACAACCTACGCTCAATTGATCGCAGCACTTGCAGCTGCTTGTAGACTAGGTAATTGCCTTTCATCTCTGATGCACTGTCAGAAATATACTTTCCTCATTAGTTTCATCTTCCTCTGCCCCTGCTCGCAGATGAAAGTAGGTCTAGCCGTCCGACCCTTAGATTTTTTAGTAGCTTCCAAAGTAATTTGCTTTCAGAGGGTTTGAAGAATCAGGTTGGATGGGGGCATGTGTGGAACAGATTTGCCGGTCCACTAAGTTGTCGCAGCCACTCCAATCAATGTGCTCTAACGCCAATTCTTGCTCCTGCTTGGTGGGATGGACTTTGGCAATCCCCCCTCCCGCGTGACATTCGAAGGATGGAAGCATATGGCATCAAACTCTCAGGTTTTGGAACATTTGATGATGACCACCTAAATCACTTTTGTCGCACAAGGAAAACCTCGGTGGTGTCTGTCCCTCTGATTTGAGTATTGGAGTGCTTCGATTGTTTGTTGTGCATTTAGAAATTCATTTACGTTGTAGCATATGTAATGAATATAGGTATATTTCCTTGCTGCGATTGATCTATACCCGAGGGAGTTGGTGTAGACCCGACAAGGTCGGGTCATAAATGACCCTGACCCGAGATCGGCTCGTTGTCAACGGGCTGGTTAACCGTGATATTCCAATAATTCCACTTCACCCCGTGATTTTCCATGTCATCTGGTGAAATTCCAATATTTCCACATCATCACAAATATTATTATCGCTCAATTAATAAATATAAACAAAATATACATCTATTGCTCGTACGTAATTACATACCTTGTCATCCGAGATATTGACAACACTCACCGTGATAAGTAATTAACTAGGGATAAATCCCTATGACAATGGATCACTGGCATCACAACGTTTTACTTTCATAGCCTACATGAGTCTCATCAACAATATAGGAAGAACAATTCATTATAACTCGACTACGGCCCGACCTCCGTCGCCTCAACTCAATTTTTTTATTTATAGTTTTCTTGCTTTTTAGATATCTAGATATTTAGAATCTAAATACTATAAAGTATTGCTGCATACTTTATAGTTTTATTTCTTTTTAAATATTTAGTTGATAGGCCTCATTCATAAGTGCCCAAGTCTGGGTGAAGAAGAGTTACGGGCGTATTTATTTAAAAGTTTTGTGAAATTTCTTTGTATCACTGTCAGTTGGTTTCAATATATTGGCTGGTAGCAACAAGCATACTTTATTGGCTAGCCAATAAAGTATGCTTGTTGCTACCAGAATCATCAACTCTCAGGAATACCAATGGCTGTATGAAATCCACTAATGATCGGAAAAGCTCTAACAATAATGGATCGTGAATTGAAGACTCTTCATGGTATGATGGATGACCTAGCATCCGACAAAAATACGTTATTCATTATGGTTTACAACATAGCTCCAGACATGATTTATGCAACATGCCTTCGTGTGTGGTTTTTGGTCTCTGTGGTTTGGTTTACATGCATTATACATGACGACATTTCTTTTTTGTTCATCCAGTGATACTTCTTGTGTTTTAGGTGAGTTTGTTTTTAAGTTCTCTTATTCCACCTATTTTTTGCTCCAGATTTCGCATGCATCATTTCCTTGCTTTATATGTTGAACATAATCTGAAACTTATATAATGGCTTCTCTAACTGAGTTATGTTCGGCTAGGTTCCTATCAAAGTTTATAGAGTAAGACAAATGCTCATCTAATGCGTGGTTTGAATATTCAAGTTCATTGTGCTTGTACAAAGACAGTTTCTCGACTTTGAATGGATTGTTTCTAGGAAAAATTCTTGACTTTTTTATTATTTAAACGATCCTAATTTAGCCATATGGATATGAATACTATGATCAAACTTTTCATATTTTCTTCTCCTTTCAAGCTTGCTTTCACACCGATTTTAGATCGATCTTGTTTAATTCTTTTACGGCTTTCAATCTGCAGAATTTTCTGAGACCAAGAATTGATAGTGTTTTTATTTGGTTTTTTTGTGATAGGGATTTGTTTTGAGTACTAGAATCAAGACTGCAAAACCTATTGACACTGGTTGTTTTTAATTCTTGCCTCCTATTTCTGCATAAATTTCAAGGAAATGAGATCATAATAAGATTAATGATATTAATGAATGTTTACACCGTGAATCTTGTAATATATGGAGTTTTAGTTTACTAGATTCTTTTATATTTTTCTCTGCAAATTTCTTGGTTTTTAAACTTGTGTATTTCAATTTTATTTAGCTGTTATGTTTTGGGAGGGTATCACAGGAATTTGGTACGTGTTTGGGCTTCTTTTTTTAAATAACTCTGGTTATACATTATCTAGTAAGCATTAATTCATTATCTGATCAATCTAGGAGTAAATTAAAAATTTGTACGGTTGAGAATGATGTAAGGTTACTAGCAATTTGTCTTTTGTTCACTCTGTTCCTCGAACGGAAGGAGATATATTGCAGTCACCGAATCTGAAGAGCTTTAGTTAAGACGATCTCAAGTTTGCCACAGGTAATTTTCGACCCAACAGTGTTGTGGGACTAGGTGGATTTGATTCAGTTTTTAAAGTTTGTATTGATGAAAACTCATTCACTGCTGCAAAACCCGGGACAGGCTTGGCTATTGCTGTCAAGAAACTTAACCAAGAAAGATGATAACATAAAACCTCATCCATACCAACTACACCTCCAGTGCTGAAATCTCACCCAAGATTATGAAACAAGATACATCTTCAGTACAGTAATTGGCTACGTTTAACCATTTCATATAAATCAAAGATCCAATGTAAGACTCGTTGTGATATCCCCGAAATAAATATATGCAATTTGGGCATTAATTATGTTTATGTGATTATTTATGGTGATAATTAAATTATGTGTTGGAATTAATTATCTTGAGGAAATGCTTAGTCACATGGTAGGCGTGACCCGGTGGTGCATTTCAGGGTGCATGTTATGCATGTTGGAAAATTGGATGTTATCATGGATTTAATTGGGATTTTGGTGCATTTTGGTAAAATGCCTATAAAATATCATGTTGGGGTATTTTATACATCATGTTAATTAATGGGGTACATGTTTACTTATAACCCGATATTACCCCATTACCCCACTTTACCCATCACTTTACCAATTCCCCCCAAATCATTCCTCCAAACCCTATTCCCTTCCATTTTCGATTTTGGCATTAAAGTGGAAGAGAAATCCTTCCAAAAGCTTTGTTTGTGGGATTATTGTTAGAATTTGGAGTCCTTTGGAGGTATGGATACCTCATTGGTGTTTTAATGGTGTTTGGTTTGGATTTGAAATGGTTTTGGTTGTTTTAAAATGGGTTTGTTTTGGGTTGGTATTATTTTTGGTTGGGTGTTGGATTTTTGGTGTTTTTATGTTATGGGTTTGGTGGTATATGTGTTGGTGATGTTGGGGATGAAAATATGGAGCAAAAATGGTGTTTTTTTCGATGTGCAGGGATCGGCGATCGATCGCCCATTTCTGGCGATCGATCGCGCACCACCAGTGCGTTCCAGAAGCACTTGGCGATCGATCGGTGGAACTGGCGATCGATCGCGCCAAATGCGGCGATCGATCGCCGAGGGTAGAAAATTTTGGCAGCGGGCAGAGTGATCCCGCGATCGATCGGGGCCTCGCGGCGATCGATCGCGAGACACAGAAAAATGTGTTTTTGGATTATTTTGTGGAATTTTTGGATATTGGACTATTATTGGCTCATAATATTGGTTTGTGTGAATCTCAGGTGGCCACACAGTCTAGGAGATAAAGTCCACAACGCAACACGTTTTGGAACTAAGGTACGTAGTGAGACGTACGGGCATCGGACGGTAAAACGTATTTATACGCATTGAATTGGTTATAATTATGGTTGCACACATGGAGTTAATTATGCATTATGGTTGCATACATGGTTTTAGTTTTGCATCATGATTGCATACATGGTTTGGATATGCATTATGGATGCATTGGTGCATGTGATTGTGAGTCGAGATTATATTCCAGTGATGAAGAATACTTGCCACCTTCATGTCGAAGCGATGATAGAATACTTGCAGCTGTCATATTATAGCGTGAAGAATATTTGCCGCAAATATGTCGAAGCGAAGGATCATGCCGCTGTCATATTACTATTGCGAGGGATATTATGCCGCTAATATGTCGAAGCGAGGGGTATTAATGCCGCTGTCATGTAAACGCGAGGGGTATTATGCCACTAATATAATAGGACTGGAAATGGCCATTGGTATACATGGAATGAGTGCATGTCATGACATATATTATTGGTATTATAATCTATTGATTATGATTGTGGTACAGGGACAACCAAGCGAGATTTTAAATGTATTAAATACAGGAAGTGAATCGTATTTACGGTTTATGCATTTGAATTACAATCATATTATTGTGAATTTGGTTTATATACATGCTCATGGTTTTGGGGTTGTTCCTGTAGGTACTTTTGGGCGGACGGGCTAAGGCGGGTTGATGCGGTGAGCTAGTGAGGAGTGTTTTGGCATAGCAGGCTTGATTATTTTGTATAGTCTATACTCTAGGAGTAGTGTAAAGCTATAGGATTAATATTCAATTGGTTGGGAATGTAATTAATCCCTTTTTGGAAATTTTTTTTGGCCTGTAATCATAACAGCTCAAGGCATCAACACGGACTTTATACTCTTTAGATGCATGTTAGCTCTAATTACGCCTTTAATCCGCACTTAAGGAACTAAGGTCCTTACATTAGTGGTATCAGAGCAGTGGTTAGACAACCCGGGAACGAGTGAAGGGTAGCCTTAGCATGGTTGGCTAGGTGTTTATATTTGGGCATGTTTATGCAGGTGGCGCATATTTGTGTATACAATTGTTATACTAACATGCTTATTGTCATTCATATTATCTAACGGTGTAGTATATATATTGTTTGGGATTGTTGTTAACCCTTGTGTTACAGCATGTCGGCTATGAATTTGGGGAACCTCATGAAGAGGTGGGTGATATTGGAAGTGTTAATGCAAACATAGCTCAGACAAATCCTTTACCTCCACCGGCTGTAGGAGTGGAACCATTAACACAGTTGTTGTTGCCTGGGGAGCTTAGTCTGACACAATTCCTGACTTTCCACCCGCCCATGTTTGAGGGGACATAGACAGGGGAAGAGGCCGAAGAGTGGCTATAGAGACTGGAACAGATATTTGTGTCCGCGCCTTGTGCTAGGACGTCTTGGTTTAGGCTAGCAGAGTTCCAGCTAGCGAAGAAGCCTTCCATGTGGTGGAAGACGACTGTGATGGAGTTGAGGGCCCAAGGTATGGTGATTGACTGGACCTTATTTAGAACCCGGTTTCTAAACCGGTACTTCTCTGCTGCGGCTAGGCAAACGAAGGAGGATGAATTCACGAGCCTGAAGCAAGAGAGCATGACAGTCTCGGACTATGCCATGCATTATTCATCATTGTTGAGGTATGTTCCCCATATCGCAACAAACGAGCATGCCAAGATGAGGCACTTTTTGAAAGGGCTGCGATCGGAACTATTTGACCGGGTTATTTCCAACAACCCGACACCTTTTGATGATGCGCTTATTAGAGCGGAGTTGGCAAAGATAGGGGTGGGTGCTTATACTGATGCTGTGCCCCCACCAGTTCCAGCACAAAGATCTTCATCTGAGAATCTGAGGCCCTGTGGAGGATCTTTTAAGTCACGTGGGACTTCTTCTTTTTCCCGGTTTAGCGGAAAGCGGCCGGATAACCGGAAGCAAGGGGACCGGAGGGGAGGTGCATCTACTTTTGGGGGACCAACGCAAGCTAGTAGAGTTGGGGATGTTAAGTGTCACTTTTGCGGAGGGTCGCATTTGATGCGTGATTGTTCTGCGTGCTACATATGTGGCAAGCCGGGCCACATAGCTCGACGTTGTCCCAATCGGGAAGGACAGATGGATCTTAGGGAAGGTCGAGGGAGGTTCTCTAGTGGGACGGTACAACAGAGGCAACCGATGGTACCTCGACATATGGGAGGATAGGCGATGGGGCCACCTTAGGGACAGGTCTATGCACTGACCAGGGAGCAGGCCGATGCAGCTCCAGAGGATGTGATAGCTGGTACATGCCTTTTATTTACATATTCCGCCTTTATTTTGATAGACACAGGTGCTTCGCACTCTTTGTGTCTGCGGACTTTGTGGAGAGACATCATACGTGCACGTCTCCGTTGCCCACGTCTCTATTGGTCTCAACACCCACATGAAGGAATGTTGTTACCGATCAGTTTCTGATGGACTGCCTCATTTATTTTGAGGGCAATGAGATAAAGACAGATTTGATTGTATTGGGTATGTCAAACTTCGACTGCATTGTGGGCATCGACATTCTGAACAGATATCAGGCAGTGGTGGATTGTTGGCATATGACAGTTCGGTTCAGATCTGATTTGGGGATTCAGTGGACTTTCTATGGGAACGGTTCTCGTGTGAAGATTCCGTTGATTTCGGTAATCAAAATGTCCCAATTATTGGAACGTGGACACGCAGGCTATCTTATTTATGCCGTGGACACGACGGGAAAGAACAAGGAGTTAAGAGTTGAGGATGTACCAGTAGTAGCAGAATTTGTTGATGTGTTCCCGGAGGAGATTCCAGGATTCCCACCGACTAGGGAAGTCGAGTTTGGGATTGAGTTATTACCGGGGACATCCGCTATTTCTCGTGCCCCTTACAGGATGGCACCGGCAGAGTTAAGGGAGTTAAAGGAGCAGTTGCAGGAGCTCCTTGACAAAGGATATATACGCCCTAGCGTATCGCCTTGGGGCGCACCGATTCTTTTTGTGAAGAAGAAGGATGGTTCGATGCGTTTGTGCATCGATTACCGGCAACTGAATAAGGCCACGGTAAAGAACAAGTATCCTCTCCCAAGGATTGATGATTTATTTGATCAGTTGCAGGGTACTAAGCTTTATAGCAAGATTGACTTGAGGTCAGGTTACCACCAGATTCGAGTCAGGGAGGAGGATGTGCAGAAGACAGCGTTCCGAACTCGGTATGGGCACTACGAGTTCCTAGTTATGCCGTTCAGTGTGACAAACGCCCCGGCTGTCTTTATGAGCTTGATGAACCGGGTGTTCCAACCCTATCTGGACCAGTTCGCCATCGTGTTTATTGACGACATACTCATCTACTCTCGGAGCGAGGAAGAGCACGTGAAACACTTGTAGACAGTGCTCCAGATCCTCAGAGATACCAGTTATATGCCAAGCTTAGGAAGTGTGAGTTTTGGTTGAGCAGTGTAGTGTTTATGGGGCATGTTATATCTAGTGGTGGGATATCGGTGGATCCCAGGAAGATTGAGGATGTGATGGAGTGGGTTGCACCCACTTATGTGCCCGAGATTCGGAGTTTTTTTGGTTTGGTTGGTTATTATCGACGCTTCGTCGAAGGATTTTCTAAGATTGCGAAGCCGTTGACGCAGTTGACCCAAAAGGGGGTACAACTCTTTTGGTCAGATGCTTGCGAGGAGACCTTCCAGGAGTTGAAGCATCGGTTGACCACAACACCCGTGCTAGTGATTTCCTACGGAGAACAAGAGGTTTGTTCTGTACACTGATGCATCACTACAGGGCTTGGGTTGTGTATTGATGCAAGATAAGCATGTGGTAGCTTATGCATCAAGACAGTTGAAGCCGCATGAGGCTAGGTACCCAGTCCATGATTTGGAATTGGCGGCTATTATCTTTGCCTTGAAGATTTGGAGGCATTATTTGTATGGTACATCTTTTACCATATATACGGATCATAAGAGCCTGAAATTCTTATTTACTCAGGCGGAGTTGAATATGCGTCAGAGGAGATGGATGGATTTACTCAAGGACTATGACTGTGAAATAGAGTACCATCCGGGAAAAGCAAACTTGACGGCAGATGCCTTGAGTCGAAAAGTGAAGAGTACCGCTGAGGATACCATGTATTTGTCAGCTATGATGACTTCTTACTGCCACCTGGGCTATGATTTCGATGTGGATGCATCGCCGGTGTAGGTATCGACGTTATTGGTAGAGCCAGACATTTATGAGAATATCAGGAAAGCCCAGAAAACGGATGATGAAGTTAAGAGATGGTCATCATTAGTACTTCAGGGACAGCCATCAAAATTCAGAGTGACTGAGGATGGTTCTTTGAGGCTCGGTAACCGATGGGTAGTTTCGTGTACGCCGGAGTTGCGTAGAGGGATCTTGGAGCGAGCTCATAGTAGCCGGCTTAGTATCCACCCAGGCGGGAGGAAAATGTATAAGGATCTATATGATCAATTCTGGTGGAAATGGATGAAGCGTGATGTGATCGCATTTGTCAAGAGGTGTTTGATCTGTTAGCAGGTTAAGGCAGAGAGGCAGAGGCCTGGTGGCGAGCTAAGGAGCTTAGAGGTACCGGAGTGGAAATGGGAGCACATATCCATGGACTTTGTGACCCATTTGCCGAGGACTACTTCGGGTTGTGATGCCATTTGGGTGATCATTGATAGGCTGACGAAGGTAGCCCACTTCATTCCCTACAGTATGACGTACACATACTTGAGGATGGCTCAGTTGTATGTCCGGGATATAGTGAGACTACACGGGATTCCAGTGTCCATTGTATTTGACAGAGATCCACGGTTCACATCTCATTTCTGGGGAGGTCTACAGTCAGCTTTGGGTACTGAGGTGAGGTTGAGCACATCATATCATCCCCAGACGGATGGTCAGACTGAGGGTACTATACAGTCGCTCGAGGACATGCTACGGGCTTGTGTATTGGAGTTTGATGCCTCATGGCAAAGATTCATTGGCCTTGGTAGAGTTCTCTTACAACAACAGCTATCAGGCGAGTATTCAGATGGCTCCGTTTGAGGCTCTGTATGGTAGGCGATATAGGTTGCCATTATACTGGGATGACTTGACCAGCAAAGCAGTGGGAGGACCCGAACTGATTCGGGAAATGGAGGATAAGATAAAGGTTATCCGTCAGAAAATGAAGGCAGCCCAGGGTAGGCAGACAGCCTATGCAAACAAACGGCGGAGACCGTTTGAGTTTCAGATGGGAGACATGGTCTTTTTGAAGATCTCACCTTTCAGAGGTGTTGTGCGGTTTGGTATGCGTGGGAAATTGTCTCCAAGGTATGTTGGACCGTATGAGGTTTTGCAGCGCATCGGTACCTTGGCTTACCGTTTGGCTTTGCCACCGTCGTTATCTGGTATTCACGACGTTTTCCACGTATCTATGTTGCGGAAATATGAGCCGGATCCGTCAAATGTGTTGCAGCCTTCTGAGGTGCAGTTAGATTCTGATGTGTCCTATGAGGAACAGCCAGTCAGGATTCTGGATAGGGCTGATCGCAGACTCCGGAACAAAGTGATACCGATGGTCAAGGTTCAGTGGGATCGCAGGAGTGTCGAGGAGGCCACGTGGGAGACGGAGCGACATATGGTGCAGCACTACCCGGAACTATTTTCTGGTATGTGATTTATGTTTAGTTTCGTTTGGGTAAGTGCATGCAATTTCGGGGTCGAAATCTTATAAGTAGGGGAGTATTGTGATATCCCCGAAATAATTATATGCATTTTGGGCATTAATTATGTTTATGTGATTATTTATGGTGATAATTAAATTATGTGTTGGAATTAATTATCTTGAGGAAATGCTTAGTCACATGGTAGGCGTGACCCGGTGGTGCATTTCAGGGTGCATGTTATGCATGTTGGGAAATTGGGTGTTATCATGGATTTAATTGGGATTTTGGTGCATTTTGGTAAAATGCTTATAAAATATCATGTTGGGGTATTTTATACATCATGTTAATTAATGGGGTACATGTTTACTTATAACCCCTTATTACCCCCCATTACCCCACTTTACCCATCACTTTACCAGTTCCCCCCAAATCATTCCTCCAAACCCTATTCCCTTCCATTTTCGATTTTGGCATTAAAGTGGAAGAGAAATCCTTCCAAAAGCTTTGTTTGTGGGATTATTGGTAGAATTTGGAGTCCTTTGGAGGTATGGATACCTCATTGGTGTTGTAATGGTGTTTGGTTTGGATTTGAAATGGTTTTGGTTGTTTTAAAATGGGTTTGTTTTGGGTTGGTATTATTTTTGGTTGGGTGTTGGATTTTTGATGTTTTTATGTTATGGGTTTGGTGGTATATGTGTTGGTGATGTTGGGGAAGAAAATATGGAGCAAAAATGGTGTTTTTTCGATGTGCAGGGACCGGCGATCGATAGCCCGTTTCTGGCGATCTATCGCGCGCCACCAGTGCGCTCTAGAAGCACTTGGCGATCGATCGCCACATTTGGGCGATCGATTGATGGAGCTGGCGATCGATCGCCGAGGGCAGAAAATTTTGGCAGCGGGCAGAGTGATCTCGCGATCGATCGGGGCCTCGCGTCGATCGATCGTGAGACACAGAAAAATGTGTTTTTGGATTATTTTGTGGAATTTTTGGATATTGGACTATTATTGGCTCCTAATATTGGTTTGTGTGAATGTGTAGAACCATCCCAGGTGGCCACACAGCCTAGGAGATAAAGTCCACAACGCAACATGTTTTGGAACTAAGGTACGTAGTGAGACGTATGGGCATCGGACGGTAAAACGTATTTATACGCATTGAATTGGTTATGCATTATGGTTGCACACATGGAGTTAATTATGCATTATGGTTGCATACATGGTTTTAGTTATGCATCATGGTTGCATACATGGTTTGGATATGCATTATGGTTGCATGTGTATATTGGATGCATTGGTGCATGTGATTGTGAGTCGAGATTATATTCCAGTGATGAAGAATACTTGCCGCCTTCATGTCGAAGCGATGGTAGAATACTTGCCGCTGTCATATTATAGCGATGAAGAATATGTGCCGCAAATATGTCGAAGCGAAGGATCATGCCGCTGTCATATTACTATTGCGAGGGATATTATGCGGCTAATATGTCGAAGCGAGGGGTATTAATGCCGCTGTCATGTAAACGCGAGGGGTATTATGTCACTGATATAATAAGACTTGAAATGCCGTTGGTATACATGGAATGATTGCATGTCATGACATATATTATTGGTATTATAATCTATTGATTATGATTGTGGTACAGGGACAACCAATGGAGCTTTTAAATGTATTAAATACAGGAATTGAATCGTATTTACGGTTTATGCATTTGAATTACAATCATATTATTGTGAATATGGTTTATATACATGCTCATGGTTTTGGGGTTGTTCCTGTAGGTACTTTTGGGGGACGGGTTGATGCGGTGAGCTAGTGAGGAGTGCTTTTGGCATAGCAGGTTTGATTCTTTTGTATAGTCTCTACTCTAGGAGTAGTGTAAAGTTATAGGATTAACATTCAATTGGTTGGGAATGTAATTAATCCATTTTTGAAAATTTTATTTTGGCCTGTAATCTTAACAGCTCAAGGTATCTACACGAACTTTATACTCTTTAGATGCATGTTAGCTCTAATTACGCCTTTAATCCGCACTTAAGGAACTAGGGTCCTCACACTCGTCCTTCGTCACTCTGCCAGGCTGGTTACTTTGTTTATGCATCACATTGTCAAAGCGAGAGTAAGGAAAACCTACGACTGTAAAAGCATTGAGAAAGGTGTAGTCTTCACGGACATAGAACTCCGAAAAGTAGTTTAGATAATAACATAAACCTCATCCATACCAACAAACACTAGCCATTGGGATCTGTCAGTGCGTATATGCAAAGGATACTGGATGGAGGATATAAGTGAACAGAGAGCCTAAACACCCCACACCATGCAAAACTTTCTGATTTGGATTGGCTAAGGATGGGCCAAATGGGTGATTGAAAGTCACGTGTCCACAAGGGTTACGGGAACATATGGATATGTAGCTTTCCATTTGTACTTGACTTTTATCATAAATTCATTTTAGTTATCAGTAATCCAAAATCATGAATTTGCGAGACATACTGTATCTGGGTGAAAAAATTGCAGGCAAGCCCATAAAGTTGCAGAATATATAAACTAGTGGAGCAATTAAATGTACTACTCTTCATAAATATCACGATGCATAAATACATGCTAAGTAGTAATTGAAAGAAAGATGGGAATGTAATACACTCCATGCAATCTCATTACAGGAAGGATAACTCACCAGTGCGAATAAGAAGAAAGGATGCATAAGCCCAAATATGACAGTGTAGAGTAGTTGGAAACCTGAACAAGAGATATAGATCATAAAACAACTGGCATTATTAAATCATCTATTTATTCATTCCAGAAATAAAACTCAAACTCGAAAATAAGAAAGATGATAACACAAAACCTCATCCATACCAACTGGATTACCTTACACCTCCAGTGCTGAAAACTCACCCAAGATTATGAAACAAGATACATCTTCAAATTGGCTACATTTAATCATTTCATATAAATCCAAGATCCAATGTAAGACTCTCGTCCTTCGTCACTCTGACATGCTGGTTACTTGGTTTATGCATCACAAAAGGCATATAGTGTTCCTCAGTTAATTCTGGAATTTGCCCAGTCAACATCTCAAAGTGTTCAACATGGTCCCCTCATGTTTTGCTATATACAAATATATCATCAAAGAAAACCAAAATGAATTTACATAAATAGGGTCAAAATAACGCATTCAAGGTGGCTTGAAATGTTGTGGGGTTTTTTTGTTAGCCAAACGGCATTTCGAGAAAATCATAGTCCCGAATGAGTTCTAAAAGTCGTTTTAGCGACATCATCTTGCTTGACCCTACTTTGATGGTAACTGGCTCTTAGGTCAATCTTTGAAATGGGATAGTTATCTCATATCATATTTTGTTTAATGCCCTATAATCGACACAAATCGCCAACTCCCAACTTCGTTTTTACTAGGACTACAGGGCTAGATAGGGGCTAAAACTTGGTTGGATAATAACTGAAAGCAACATCTCTTTTACTAATTTTGTAATCTCATTTTCTGACTATGAGCATATCTATATGACCTCACCCCACTGACCATTCCCCCGCTTTAATGGTAATAGCATGTTCATGTTGGGATATGCCCTAAGACAATTCATTATATGATTGATTTTGGCATACATTGTAATATGATTTTCATAAATGACAATTCATTATTATATATTATTCAAATATCTGTGTAATATTATTAAATATATATTAATGTCCTTAGAACAATATTGTATTATTCTTAAAGATTGTCCCTAGTCAAGTATTATCATGAATTAAGATATGATAATGCATATAGACTAGTATGCATTGATTGATGAATTTGTTCATGGATATGAGATATCGAATCAACACATAGGTACATGTTAGATAACTATATACTGGACCGACCCAGCATGAGAATGCTACATGGATTGTTATATGAATGTCATAAACGATTCTCATAGTGATAATAGTGTATGTAATCCTTTCCACTTGAGATCACCAGAGATCCCAACATAAGGAGTTGTGTATCTTGATATTGTCAAACGTTACCTGTAATAGGGTAAACTATAAAGACAATCATTGGATATATACGAATTATGTAGAGGGATGTTGAGTGATCAAAATAAGATTTGTCCCTCCTATGTAACATGAGAAGTGTTTGGGCCGTTGATGGAGTGAGACTAAAATGCATGGCCATGCTTGAATGACTCGATATGTGATATCGAGCTTATTCGTTAATTATATGCGGGCGACCGAGCCACCATGGGTGGGTGACCGAGACCCACCATGGGCAGGGACCGAGACCCTGTCTGGGCGGGCGACCGAGGCCCTGTGTGCGGGCGACCGAGTCGCGCAATAATTGTTATTTACTATTTAAGCCTATTGGTTTTAAACATAGTTTATCAACCTAGAATTAAATTTTGTAGGACCCCGAGATTTGATTAAGGTTAATTAAATATAAATTGGAAATTAATTAATTAATTAATTAATTTGGTGTCAGACCCGAGATTTGATTAAGGTTAATTAAATATAAATTGGAAATTATTTAATTAATTAATTTGGTGTCAGACCCCGAGATTTGATTAAGGTTAATTAAATATAAATTGGGAATTAATTAATAATTAATTTGGAAACAATTAACTAGAAGTGAAATGGACAATATGAATGTCAACTAACAATTTAATCGGAACACGACATATTTTTGAAATGGTAAAATAAGATAATATTTTAAAAATAAATTAATAAAATGAAGAATTTAATTGTGTGTTTTATTAGTGGATATAAATCCCAATTGTTGACTGTAAATTTAATTTATCAGTACATCGGCAACACTCTGATGTGCATAACTGGACTTGAAACACATATCACACACCAAAATGTGACAATGCACACACACATATCACGCTTTCAGGTAGACCCGATTTCCTCTTCTCATGTTTCTGTTCGTGACGATCTCCTCCGGCCAAAGTCGTGCGCCCGCCGCCCAGAGCCACCACCTAGACGAGTCCGACCCACCACCATCTTCCCCTCTTTCAGGCGCACGTTTCCATGCCAAGAACCATCGTTTTGCGTCGAAAATTGCTTGGAAATGGAAGAAAGACGCAGACTTGGGTTCTTGAAATTTTTGGGCGATTTCTCCAGCTTTTGCTTAGGTAATCACCCTTTACTCCATTATTTTTCTTGTGATGCTCGGGAATTAACGGTGTAAATCCAGTGTGTGGTAATGATCCTTAATGGATTTTAATTGTGGCAATTATGAATTAATTGCGGTGTTGGGATTCCCGAGGATTTTAAATCAGGTATTAGGGGTCGTTGGATCCAAGGGTTGAGGCGGTGATAAACCTTGGAATTGTGTTTTTGTGGGATCTGGGGTCTGGGGTGCTTCGAGTTGGGGATGGTAATGAAAATTGAGATTGAGATGTAATTATTGAACACATATGATTTTTAATGAGTCATAATGTAATTGTGGGGGACTCGGGATTTTGGAGCCTTGGTACTATAAATACCAAGTGGACTCGGTGTTCAATCAGTTGGCGTTTCATTCTCTTTCTCCCGCACGTTTCATCTCTCCCCCAACCCTTTTCCCCTCTATTTTCTCCTTGGAGCAAAATCGAGCAAGGCTCGATCTCGAGCGAGGTTTCTTGAAGATAATTTGGTATTCTTCTTCTCCTCACATTTACCTTCGTTTTTATTGTAGTATTGTAGAGTTTGGGCATGTGTAGTGTTGGGTTTGAGTTTTGTTTTTTTAAATATTTTTGGGTTGTTGTGTTTGGGAAGGATTTATGATGCCTTGGTTGAGGATTTATGGTGGGGTGTTAGAATTGTTAATTTGGGGCTTTTAAACCATAAAACACCATTTTTTGGCTATTGCAGGGTTCAACGATCGATCGGCAAGAGGGGGCCGATCGATCGCACGTATTGGGCAAAATTTGACGACGATGCACAATGCGCTCGATCGATCGAGCAAAGCTGCCGATCAATCGGGAAGGTCGGGCGATCGATCGAGCAAGCTTCTCGATCGATCGAGTAGAGCCGATTTTTGGTGGAAAATTTCTGGAGCTCTCGATCGATCGAGCACTTTTGGCCGATCGATTGAGAGGCCCTGTTTTGTGGAAATTGTTGTGGAATTGATGCATGCTTCACCCGGGTCATTTAAATGGTTAATCATCACGACTTGATGATGTATTTGGAGGTTGTATACGTGCTAGGGTATGTGTTTGTGGGCACATAATTGTGAGTCATTAATTGTGTTTAGCATATGATTCAAGGGATCTCAGGCAAATGCAAGAATTGGCTCTTGCTATTGGACCATAAGGTACGTATAACATACGAGCACAACCTTATATCTTATCGCAATTGTTGAATGCATGATATATTGTAATTACAATAAGTGGGTATGTATTGTGAAATATATGGTGCCGCTATGGAGCGAGCAACGGTTGAGATGTTGTCGATATGGAGTGAACATCGGCTATGAATGCCGCTGCTACTGAGTAAGCGATGAAATGAGACCGTGGAACTATTGTTTAGATACATGTGATATCTATAAACATTTGTAAATGATTGGATTTTATTACTTATGAAAATTGGCAATTAGTGAACCGATTTAGTTAATCAATGAAATGATTAACTGGCTTTTGGGAATTTGATGGTTTCGGTTATTTTGAGAACATGAACAACACAAGGGATCCCGTATGAGGATGATACCATCCATGGAGTATCATTTAAAATTCATGTCTTTACATTCTATAAATTATGAACTGTGATATTGTGATTATTGGAATGGTGGTATTGGTATGCTCACCCCATGTGGGGGCTGTCTCTGTTGGGGAGGGTGGTATATTATGCTATGGTTGCATGTGGTTTTTCCCTCTGATTACATGGTAGTATGCACTAAATACATTTGTTAATACACTAATAGCGGGTTAAAAGGCTCGGGGTCCTTACATTAGTGGTAAGAGCAGTGGTTTGCTCCTTGGGGCTGTTGAGGGACTAGGAACATGTTGATGGAAACGGGTAGCACATATTTATGCATGATGGTAGTTAGTGTTGTGTGACACAACTATTTTGCTTATGTGCGTTTATGATATGGGATTGTAAATGGAGTGTGTTATTGCTAACCATGGTGATTGTAGGGATCGTATGGGATACGATGGAGGACACTAATGGTAATGTTTGTCACTTGATGTAATAAGTGCTAAGGAATATGATTTTGTAGGAAAATCAGGGAATGAGAAACTAGATATGCTTTCTGAGGACATGAAATGGTGGATAATGGAACAAGCAATGACACAATCTGGTATGGTTACCCTATGATTATGGATACAGGTATGTGCAGTTTACACATGAGTTATTGTGCTTGCAAATGTATTGCAATTTTGGTACTCCTACGGGTATATCGACTAGCGATGTATCAGGATATTTGTCACCGTCATATCGTAGCGAGGGTCGCTGATATGTCGAAGCGAGGGATATCATTGAGTTATCGATATAACGTAGTAGGATTTGTGAACTGTGGTATTAACTTCGCATATTGATACCTTTGTATTGATACAGGTATGATGAGATATCAAGGAGAACACTTGCCGCTTTCATGTCGAAGCGATGATATAATAGTTGCCGCTGTCATATCATAGCGATGCAGAATATTTGCCGCTAATATGGAAGCGAAGAACACGCCGTTGTCATATTATAGCGAGGGATATTATGCCGCTGATATGTCGAAGTGTGCGGTATTGATGCCGCTGTCATGTCATAGCGAGGGGTATTATATGAAGAATATTTGTCTCTGTAATATTATAGCGATGAAGAATATTTGCCACTAATATGTAGAAGCGAAGAACACGCCGCTGTCGTATTATATGGAGGGATATTATGCCGCTGAGATGTCGAAGCGAGAGATATTAATGCCGCTGTCATACCGTAGCGATGAAGAATATTTGTCGCTAATATGTAGAAGCGAAGAATACGCCCCTGTCATATTATAGCGATGGATATTATGCCGTTGGTATGTCGAAGCGAGGGGTAACATATAGCGATGAAGGATATTTGCCGGTAATATGTAGAAGCGAAGAACAAGCCGCTGTCATATTATAGCGAGGGATATCTGGTTATATAGCGATGGTTCAAGCCGCCGGATATATAGCGATGGTTCATTCTGCTAATTCTATGGCGATGGTTCATGCCGCCGTATATATATATCGATGTTTCATTCAACTAAATCTATGGCGATGGTTCATGCCTCCGGATATATATAGCGATGGTTCATTCCGCTAATTCTATGGTGATGGTTCATGCAGCCGGATATATACAGCGATGGTTCATTCCGCTAATTCTATGGCCATGGTTCATGCCGTCGGATATATATAGCGATTGTTTATGCCGCTGATTCTATAGCGATGATCTATTCCGATGATTCTATAGTGAGGGTCTATTCCGCTGATTTTATATAGCGATGTTTCATGCCGCTGATTATATAGCGAGGATTCATTCCGCTGATTTTATATAGCGAGGGTTCATTCCGCTGATTTTATATAGCGATGTTTCATGCCACTGATTATATAGCGAGGGTTCATTCCTCTAATTTTATATAGCGATGTTTAATGCTGCTGATTATATAGCAAGGGGTCATCCCGCTGATTTAATATAGCGATGTTTCATGCCGCTGATTATATAGCGAGGGTTCATACCGCTGATTTTATAGCGAGGGTTCACGCCACTGATTATATAGCGATGGGTTATGCCGCTATGTAAGTGGCCAGGGATTGTGCCGCCTTCGAGTGATGGGTGCTGATTTCTTACCGCTATTGGGCGATGAATACAGGTATGCCGCTATCTTATTAGCGATGAGTTATGATATATTGCTATTTTGTTAGCATTATTGTTGATGTCATGTAGTGAAATGTACCGCCACGGGTTGACGATGATATTGTGGGTGTCATGTATTGACATGTACCGTCACGGGTTGACGATAATATTGTGGATGTCATGTGTTGACATGTACCGTCACAAGATGACGATGACATAGTGAATGTTCTATGTAGACGCGTGCCATCGTTACTATGAATAATACATTTAGGTATATGTATTTAGTCGTATGATTTGAGTGCCGACGGTGGGCACAAGGTGGTGTCTGCGTCACCGGTGGACGAGACCATTATGCCGAGCAGGTTGCTCGATGAATAAATGGATGCGCCGTACACGTATTTGAGGTAAATATTTTACGAGTAGTGGTACCTTTGGGTATACTCGTTGGGATGGCTATGGCCAAGTGACTGGTGGTAGTAGTAGTTATTGAGGAAACTACTTGCATATACCGATGTGACGTATGGTGGACATGGTCACACCCAAACAGAAGGTGTGGAATAAATCCTAATGGATTAGGATTGCATTGTGGTTGAGTAAGGACACCGGGATGTCCGTTGTGCCTTGGTGTTAGATAAATATTGGGTGTTGACTCACTACTCTAATTGATGGTACTGTATGGTATACCGGGGTGGAACATATGATACGTTGGTAGGTTTGGTATAAACCTAAGAGGCAGCGATCTGCTAGCCAGGTATTGTTACAGTGTTATAGTGAGCTTGACGTAGCCATTATACTGCTCGTTGGAACCGAGTTTGGTAAATCGTATGATGATACGATGAGGGTTTATGGTGGACTCGTGTAGTCACTATGTTGCATGAGGTTTGAGGCAGGGAATACCTCACGATGATGTTTATATGTTAAATGTTTTGAGGGACTTGTACTTGGACATCTCAATTTTATTGGGAGTACCAACGCAAGTGTCAACAAGTCGTTGTTAGCGCTGATTGAGAATCCTTCCATATGGAATGCAATGGGGTACACAATCGGAACTGTGGGATATAGTTAGTCTGGTGACACTACTATATTGATTGTATCTTGGAGAGATTTGGATCATACTGTCATGGAGATAGCTGGTATTGGTCGAGGGTTGGTTGTGAATGAGTCATGGTAAGCATTACTGGTGTTGGAGTGGGTAATGGCTTTCTATTTTCGGTGAGACATACGAGGAGATGTCTCTGGGGAGATGCTCGAGAATGTGGAGTACTATAGTATTAGTACAGAGTATCGTTAGAATGAAATAAGCCTTGTATACGGATTTCGGATTGGTAATAGTGGCAAGGATGCACTGTTCTGAACCAATTGTCTATTTATTGGTTTCGAGATATATTTTGGTATAAATATATTCATATTTTCCGAACAGTGGTTCGAAGTTGGAGGGTCATGGGTTCATGACACTTTCCTTGAGAGGAAAGGCGGTATCGATATACCTTCATATTAGGAATCTTTGAGAGATTCGATGAGTCGGTTTGTGTGATGTTGATGTTGGGATCACACCATTAGTTGTTGGTTGGTCAATCATCATTCTTCACTGGGTGAAAATAACTGAGGATTGACAGTCGTATATGGGGCTTGTGGGTATGATTGGAGATACCCAAGCCGAGTGCATTGAGTATGCATGTGGTGCTGGTGCTTAGGCATGTATACCGGTGTGTGTATACGAATGCCAGCATTTTGGTACTTGTCGAGCATCGGATTAGTATGCTTGGATGGATGAATCTCTGGTGAGAGATTGTGGCACCTTGAGATTGGTAATCTCAACGACACGATGTATTCTGAGGAATGATGGCGAGGTTCGGTTGACTTCCTCTGAGGAGGGATTGTCGTATTGGGGTCATAGTAATTCATTACTTGGGTAATTCGATAGCGTCCCTGTGTTAGGATTGTTGAATCCTAGGGTAAACGAAGAATGGACAGGATTCGGAATTGTTGGGTGTCGTTGTCGACACAGGTAGCGAGAATGCAATCGATTTTTTTTCTTGCTTGTCCTCTATGGAAACTTGAGACATTGTGGAGTCTCGATGGTATGTTTGAACCAAGATATGATTTATTGGAAAACACAGCTGTTGATATCTGTTGAGATGTGTTTTGTGTTGATCGATGGTCGTGAGTTGCCCGATCCGAGTTGCGAAGTGGTGCAACTACTCCTTTGATGGAGATGGATTTTGAGAGCGGAAACTGGGTTTAGTGTGTGTATACTGTTGTATACTAGTGGTTCCTTCGTAGCGATGTGTGTTGGACATCGTAGACTAAGCGGTGGAGATATCATGGAAGTGATATCTACGTTGGAATCAGGGACGATTCGATTAGCTAACAGTTACGGTTGACTGACTGCTTTTGGGTGCTTAACATCGAGGCACGCTGACGTCCTTTTGAGATTGTGATGGTTTGGGAGGTTTACTCCATTCCAGAGATTGGTGCGAGGTCGGTGTCCTCGCAGTTGGTGTGTCGTTCATGATGTGTTCATGATTCGACGATGTAGATCCGATTGGATTGTGTGGTCTCGGCAATACGTGGAGTACGCCCGCACAAATTTCGAGAATGAAATTTTATTGGTGGGGGATAATTGTGATGCCCGGGAATTAATTTTGTAAATCCCGGTGTGGTAATGATCCTTAATGTAATTTAATTGTGGCAATTATGAATTAATTGCGGTGTTGGGTCTCTCGAGGATTTTAAATCCGGTATTTGGGGTCGTTGGATCCAAGGGTTGAGATTGTATTCTCATCGTGGTGATAAACCTTGGAATTGTGTTTTGGTGGGATCTGGGGTATGTGGGGTGCTTCGAGTTGGGGCTGATAATGGAAATTGAGATTGAGAGGTAATTATTGAACAATATGATTTTTAATGAGTCATGATGTAATTGTGGGGGACTCGGGATTTTGGTGACTTGGTACTATATATACCAAGTGGACTCGGTATTCAATCCGTTGGCGTTTCATTCTCTCTTTCTCCCTCACGTTTCATCTCTCCCCCCAACCCTTTCCCCCTCTCTTTTCTCCTTGGAGTAAAATCAAGCAAGGCTCGATCTCGGAGCATGTGTAGTTGTAAGGACCCCCATGCCCTTATTCCCTTATTAGTGTATTAACCCAAGCATTTAGTGCATGTAATTACATATGTAGGGGAACAACCACTTGACATCATGGCAAACCATGCCAATAATAAAATTTCTTTACATTATTCCATATAATGTCTAATTTCCCCCAACCAAGTCTACATACGTATCATGCACCATTATAATACACTAACATGTTCTCAGTTCATTTAGCAATTCAATAAATAATTGCATGCAACACATAAATGAAAAGATAAAGGCCCTTGCCTTCTTTATACAACCCATATATACACGATAGTGCTCACATGCGAGCATTGAATAAGTATACGCGTATCAAGTGTATAAAGTATCATGCTCAATACTGTCACTGATACTTCGATCCCGGAAGCACCACCAATCCATAACTCGAGCTCAATTCAAAGCCATCGTCATACCTATTTACCTGCCCCCAACAGAGATAGCCCCCACACGGGGTGAGCATACCAATTCCACCAAACCGACAATCACAATAATACCATTCATAATTTACAAAAATTTAAATGCTATGAAATATAAAAGATGCTCCCTGGATGGTATCGTCCTCATTCGGGATTCCCTGTACCGTCCCTGTTCTCAAAATAACTGAAACCATCAGATTCCCAAATGCCAGTTAATCATTACATTGATTAACAAATCCATATGCCACATACCGATATCATAATCAATAATATCAAATCATTAAACAATGATTACAGATATTCCATATATCTCACTTATGGTTCCAATATTTCTATTTCATTGCTCGCTCTACAATAGCGGCATTTCATTCTCACGCATGCTCGACAGCAGTGGTGTCATAACCGATGTTCGCTCCAAGGCGGCCACATCCAATCATTGCTCGCTCAAAAGTGGCACCGTATAATTCCCAATGCATATATATCCATTTGTAGCAATTACCATAAACTATGCATTTCAATACCCGTTTATTGCTAATACCATATACCATGCATTTTCATATACATTTATTGCAATACAGTGTACCATGCACTCAACAATTGCAATTATAATAAAGGGCTATGCTCGTACGTCATACGTACCTTATAATTTCGTAGACCGAATCAAACCTTGCTTGAGTTCCATGCCCCGGGATTATGTGCTAAACACATCAAAGAACTCATAAATTAATCACAAGCATGCAACCACGTGCCCAAGCATGTCTACAAACCCCAATTGCATCGTCATCCATGACAATTAACCTTTTCAAAAGACCCCGGACGAAGCATGCATCGAAAACTCAACATGAAATAATTCCCCGAAAACAGGCATTTGCGATCGATCGCTTCAACTCAGGCGATCGACGCCTCTCAAAAATAGGGATGGGCGATCAATCACTCCATTCCAGTCGATCGGTCGCTTCTCAATGCATTTGGCCACTGCCTCATGGTGATCGATCGCTTCCTTTGAGGCGGTCGATCGCCTCACTGTTCATCTTCCTTAAAATTTCATCAACGTCGCGGCGATCGATTGCCCCACCCTAGGGATCGATCGCCTCGACCTGTAACAGCCAAAAATGGCATTTTTCTTGCAAAATTTTCCCCAACAACTAACCTCACAGCCCATACAACATAAATCCTTAACAAGGGGCCATAAATCAACCCCAAAACACAACAACCCAAAAATCCTTAAAAAACAATTTCTAAAACCCATCTCAAATCCTTCCCAAACACCACAAAAAAACTACCAAATAGAAGATAAATGTGAGGGGATGAATGATACCTTATTATCTTCGAGAAATTCGGCTCTCAAATCGAGCCTCCATCGACTTTTCATCAAGGGAGAAAAAGGGGGAAGAAGAGGGGTGGGGATAGCTGGTGAGGGAGGTGAGAGAGGGAGGAGATTCCATGCAACGACGGAACACCGAGTTTATTTGGTATATATAGCTCCAAAGCTCCAAAATTCCGACTCCTCCACAAATACATCATGATTCATTTAATATCATTTGTTTCCAATAATTATTTCTCCAACTCAAATTCCATTACCAGCCCCAGTACAAAGTATTCCAGACCCCAGATCCCACCAAAACCAAATTCCAAGGTTATCACCACGATGAGGATACAATATCATCCCTTGGATCCAACGACTCCAAATATCGGATTTAAAATCCCCGGGAGTCCCAAAACCGTAATTAATTCATAATTGCCACAATTAAAATCCATAAAGAATCATTATCACTGCGGGATTAACATATAATTCCCGGGCATCACAGTAGTGTTGGGTTTGAGTTTTGTTTTTTTTAAAGATTTTTGGGTTGTTGTGTTTGGGAAGGATTTCTGATGCCTTGGTTGAGGATTTATGGTGTATATGGTGTTAGAATCGTTAATTTGGGGGTTTTAAACCATAAAACGCCATTTTTGGGCTGTTGTAGGGCTCGCCGATCAATCGGCAAGAGGGCGACGATCGATAGCGCGTAATGGGCAAAATTTAACGACGATGCATAGTGCGCTCGATCGATCGAGCAAAGCTGCCTATCGATCGAGAAGGTCAAGCTTTGTGGAAATTGTTGGTTGTTGTGGAATTGATGCATGCTTCACCCGGGTCTTTTAAATGGTTAATCATCATGACTTGATGATGTATTTGGAGGTTGTGTACATGCTAGGGTATGTGTTTGTGGGCACGTAATTAATTGTGAGTCATTAATTGTGTTTAGCATATGAATCACGGGATCTCGGGCAAAGGCAAGGATTGACTCTTGCTATTGTACCATAAGGTACGTATAAGCACAACCTTATATCTTATCACAATTATTGAATGCATGATATATTGTAATTGCAATAAGTGGGTATTTATTGTGAAATATATGGTGCCGCTTGGAGCGAGCAACGGTTGAGATGTTGTCGCTAAGGAGAGAACATCGGTTATGAATGCCGCTGCTACTGAGCAAGCGATGAAATGGGACTGTGGAACTATTGTTTAGATACGTGTGATATCTATAAACATTTGTAAATGATTGGATTTTATTAATTATGAAAATGGGTAATTAGTGAACGGATTTAGTTAATCAATCAAATGATTAACTGGCTTTTGGGAATTTGATGGTTTCGGTTATTTTGAGAACATGAACTGCACAAGGGATCCCGTATGATGATGATACCATCCAAGGAGTATCTTTTAAAATTCATGGCTTTACATTCTATAAATCATGAACTGTAATATTGTGATTATTGGAATGGTGATATTGGTATGCTCACCCCGTGTGTGGACTGTATTGAGTAGGGTACTTTCCGTTTGAAGTGATGGATATGGTAAGTAATGTAAAGATTAAAAAGTTATGAAATGATTATAAAAATAAATTGTGATAAGTTATATGATGTTTGATTGGGTGATAAGATAGTTGATAATGATTATTCTTTGATAAAAAGACTAAAACACCCTCATATATATATATATATTGATATATATATATATATATTGATTATTATATAATATTGTGATAATAAAATATAATAATCATAATATATTAATATATACATATATACGTGTATATACATATATATATTATATTAATAATAATATAATATATATATATATATATATATATATATATATATATATATATATATATAGACATAAATAATAATCATTTTTGATAGAAATGAGATTTTGTTGGAAAAGGGAATTTTGACTAGCCTTTTATTGTGTGTGAAAAACTATTTTGAAATGACATGCTTGTCTTGATTCATTGAATATGATTTGAGGTTTTTGAAATGAGGATGTTATTTGTTTTGTCTGTCTCGCTTGCGACGAGGGTAAAAACACGCACACTTTCGGCTCGTTGGCGACGAGAATAAATTAACGCATTTTGTTTTGCCCGAAGGTGGAGGGGGTATAATATCTGTCGATACCCTTCCAGCGGGTATAGTATGGAATGATATCATTGTGTCACCTCCTTATTTGAGTATGGGATTGTTTCATTACAGCATGGCTATCGTATGGCCATTTTATTGATATTATGTGGTGGTTATATGATTATGTTTGTTATTTGTTGGTTATCTGTGCAGTTATTTCTGTTATGATTCTGTTTTGTGAAAGATAGCTCCGTTAACTGCTCAGATTAACCAATATATGTGTGAAAGTTATTTTGATATGAAAATGGAATATTTTTCGTCACATTATGGAAAATGATGTTTTTAATACTTTTGACAAATGTTTCTTATGCTTACTATAAAATACTGCAACCTACCTTTACCTATAATGTGACATATTACAGATGGAGTCGAAGACATAAATGATGGCTAATTTAATTTAATATAATAAAAAAGAAAAAAATTCAACAAATAACGTTAATTGAAAAAATTTAACATTTTATTGTAATTCGCGATCTCGGTATGCGAATTCAACTGTTCTAAAGTTGCGATCTCGGTATGTGAATTTAACTGTTTTAAAGTTGCGATCTCGGTATGCGAATTTAACTATTTTAAAGTTGCAATCCGGGATTGCGAATTTAAGTATTTTAAATTTTAAACAAATATTTTTTATAAAGTTTCAATTCAATATACAATGTCTAATTACAATGCTTCAAATATATTTGTGTTTAAAACATTAGGGAATGGACCGGGTCCTGAAAATATTAAGGAATAAAAAAATAATTTTTTTGTAAAGTTGCATTTCAATATACAATTTTTAATTAGAACGTGTCAAATATATTTGTTTTTAATTATACTTTTTTTTAATCCCTAATATTTTCAAGACCGGTTCAGTCCATAATGTTTAAACCACATAAATAGTTGAAATATAAATAGATGATCTGAAATAGTACACGTAGAAATAAATATATGACTCTTTACATTGAACTCTAAATATTTCTTCCGGTCCCACAAGCACGTCTATATATGTGATATCTCCGAAATGATTAATTGCAATTTGTGCATTAATTGTATTTTTATGATTAATTATGGTGGTAATTAATTATGTGCTGGATTTATTTATCATATTGAAATGCTTAGTCACATGATAGAGTGACCGGGGAGAGCATTTCAGGGTGCATGTTGTGCATGTTGGAAAAATTGTTATTAGCATGATTTATTTGCCATGGTTAGCAATTAATTGTAAAGCATGAGTTTAATTGTGATTATGGTGCATTTTGGTGAAATGCCTTTTAAATATCATGTTGGGATGTTTAATACATCATGTTAGTTGTGGGGATACAATTGGACTTGTTTTAAAACCCCTACCCCCACCTTTACCAAAACACTTTACTAAATCCCCCAAAATCACTTCCCACATACCCTACCCTCCTCATTTTCGTTTTTGAGCTTAGGGGTGAAGAGAATCCTTCCAAAAACCTTGATTTGTGGAGTTTATTGGGAGATTTGATGTCCCCAAGAGGTATGGATACCTCATTGTTGATTTTGTAGTGTTTTATTTGAGTTTGGATTGGATTTGAAATGGTTTAAAATGGGTTTATTTTGGGTTGTTGTGGTTTTGGTTGAATGTTGGATTTTTGAGGTGCTTAAAGTGTTTATGGAAGGTTATTATGTGTTTAAGGTTATTGGTTTGTTGGTAGGGGAGTTGGTATGGGTTGGAATGGAGTTTTGGAGCATTAATGACGATTTTTCGCGATACAGGGATCGGCGATCGATCGCCCGTTTTTGGCGATCGATCGCGAAGAGGCAGTACGCTCCAGAAGCATATGGCGATCGATCGCCACATTTGGGCGATCGATCGGCAAGGGTGGCGATCGATCGAGCCATATGTGGCGATCGATCGCCGAAAGAGCAAAAATTGATGATCGGGCAGTGTGATCTCGCGATCGATCGGCCCTTTGCCGCGATCGATCGTGAGTCACAAAATGTGATGTTTTTGGTTTTTATTGTAGGATTTTTGGTATCGGACTATTATTGGGTTCTAATATTGATTTGTGTGAATGTGTAGAACCATCCCAGGTGGCGACACAGCCAAGGAATTGAAGTCCTACCACATCCTACTTTTTGGAAAGGTACGTAGAGGACGTACGGGCACCCAACGGTACATGTATCTAGTATACTCATTGTTTATGCATTGTGGATGCGAGTATATGTGGAATTGTGCATTGTGGATGCAAATACATGTTGAATTATGCATGATGATTGTATGATGATTATTGGTGCACATCCCATGAGTCGTGGTCATCCCTTGATGATTTTAATGCTTGCCGCTATTTGATTTGTTGCCGCTAAATGTGAAGCGAGGGGTGGGAGCGCCGCATGTCACATTTGAGCGTGGTTATCATATAGGGCGAGGAAAGAATATTTGCCGCTCAATGTGAAGCGAGGGGTGGCAGCGCCGCATGTCCATTGAAGCGAGGTTATTCTATGCCGCCTATATGTAAATAAGCGAGGGGCATTAAAATACATTGTGATGGACAGACTAGGGATTGGTGATTGGTATTTGGTGTTGATGAGATGGTATTATGTCATGACATGTCTAGACCATTAAATAATCTATTGATTATACTCATGAGTTATGGTACATGGACAACCAAACTAGAAGCGTTTGAAATGCATGGGAAAACAGGAAGTGTTTTATTGTGATTTATGCATTTTCGCTTTATGTTCATATTGTGTTGAATATGAATGATATTATTGCTCATGTTTGGGGGTTGTCCTTGTAGGTACACTTTTGGCATGATAAGAAGGGCTAAGCGGGTTGAGGTGGTGAGCTTGTGAAGAATTCTTTTGAGGAAGGAAGGACAGGATTAATTTTGTATAGTATCTACTCTAGGAGTAGTGTAAAGCTATAGTAAATACATTCATTCGATTGGGAATGTAACTAATCCATTTGATAGTCCTCATTTTGGCATGTAATTCTTAAGGCTCATAGTCTCAACACGATTATTCTACTATGATCATTTATATTAGCTCTAATTATGCCTTTAATCCGCACTTAAGGAACTAGGGTCCTTACATTAGTGGTATCAGAGCAGTGGTTAGAGAACCCGGGAACGAGTGAAGGGTAGCCTTAGCATGATTGGCTAGGTGCTTACATTTGAAGCATGTTTATGCATGTGGTGCATATTGATGTATATCCTGTTATACTAACATGCTTATTATCATTCCTGTTATCTAACGGCATAACATATATATTTGTTTTGGAATTGTTGTTAACCATTGTGTTACAGCATGGCTACTATGAACGCGGGGAACCTTAATGAAGAGGTCGGCGATGTTGGGAGCGTGAACGGTAGTATTGGTCAAGCAAACCCTCTACCTCCACCAGCTGTAGGCATGGAACCAGTGGCTCAGTTGTTACTGCCTGGTGAGATCAGCTTGACTCAATTTCTGTCTTACCACCCGCCCCGGTTTGAGGGAACAGAATCAGGAGAGGAGGCTGAGGAGTGGCTGGAAAGGCTTGAACAGATATTTGTATCAGCTCCTTGTGCTGTTACAGCATGGCTGAGACTGGCGGAGTTACAGTTGGCAAAGAAACCTTTAATGTGGTGGAGGAGCACAGTAATGGAACTGAGAGCACAGGGTGCAGTGATTGATTGGACACTCTTCAGAACCCGTTTTCTGAACCGGTACTTCTCCGCAGCGGCGAGACAGACGAAGGAGGATGAGTTCGCAAGTTTGAAACAAGGGAACATGACAGTGTCAGACTATGCCATGCAGTACTCTTCGTTGCTGAGGTATGTTCCCCACATTGCCACCAATGGACACGCCAATATGAGGACTTTTATGAAGGGGTTGCGACCGGAGCTCTTCGACCGGGTTATCACCAATAACCCCACTTCTTTTGATGATGCTCTCACAAGAGCAGAGCTGGCGGAGATTGGAGTTGGAGCTTATCCCAGTGCTGTGCCCCCACAAGTGCCACAACAGAGGCAATCTAATGATAGCTTGAGGCCCCGGGGAGAGCCATTTAAACCTCGTGGTGCCTCTTCATCTTCGCGGTTTAGTGGGAAGAAATTCTTTGGTCAGAAACAAGAGAACAAGAAGAATTGGTCGGCCAACCGAGGGCCTGTGCAAGGGAATAGATCGGGGGAGCCAATGTGCGACAATTGTGGAGGGCCACATTCTTCGAATAAGTGCCCTGCCTGTTATAGTTGTGGCAAGATGGGCCACATCTCTCGGTATTGCCCCACTCGGGGAGGACAGTCAGAGTTTCAGGGCAACAGGCCGAGATTTGATGACAGGACAGTGCACCAGAGGCAGCAGTTTGTGCCTCGACCATCGGGAGGTCAGACAGTGGGACCGTCCCAGGGGCAGGTGTATGCACTGACCAGAGAGCAGGCGCAGGTAGCCCCAGAGGAGGTGATTGCCGGTACGTGTCATTTATTTACGTACCCTACTTTTATTTTGATAGATACAGGTGCCTCCCACTCTTTTGTATCTGTTGGCTTCGTGGAGAGACGCCATATGCGCACGTCTTCTTTACCCACACCTCACATGGTCTCGACACCCACTGGAAGAAATGTCGTTGCCGATCAGTTTATGGCAGATTGCCTCATTTATTTTGAGGGCAACAAATTGAAGGCAGACTTGATTGTGTTGGGCATGTCAGACTTTGACTGCATCATGGGTATTGATATTTTGAACAGATATCAGGCAGTGGTAGATTGCCGGTAGAGAACAGTGAGGTTCAGATCTGATGTGGGAGTTCAGTGGACTTTTTATGGCAACGGTTCTCGTGCGAAGATTCCGTTGATTTCAGCGATCAAGATGACTCAGCTATTGGAACGTGGCCACACGGGCTATCTCATCTATGCCGTGGACACGTCTGGGAAGAATAAGGAATTGAGAGTTGAGGATGTACCAGTGGTAGCAGAGTTTGCTGATGTATTCCCAGAAGAGATCCCAAGATTTCCACCGGCTAGAGAAGTTGAGTTTGGGATCGAGTTGTTACCGGGGACATCCGCTATCTCTCGTGCACCTTACAGGATGGCACCGGCAGAGTTGAGAGAGTTGAAGGAACAGTTGCAGGATCTCCTTGACAAGGGATATATACGCCCGAGCGTATCGCCATGGGCGCACCGGTTCTCTTTGTGAAGAAGAAGGACGGTTCGATGCTGTTGTGCATCGATTACCGGCAACTGAATAAGGCTACAGTGAAGAACAAGTATCCTCTCCCAATGATCGATGACTTGTTTGATCAGTTGCAAGGTACCAGATTATATAGCAAGATCGATTTGAGATCCGGGTATCATCAGATTCGAGTCAGAGAGGAAGATGTGCAGAAGACAGCATTCCGGACTCGATATGGACATTATGAGTTCCTAGTGATGCCGTTTGGCGTGACGAATGCTCCAGCGGTCTTTATGAGTCTGATGAACAGAGTGTTTCAGCCGTATCTTGATCAGTTCGTCATTGTATTTATTGACGACATTCTCATCTACTCCCGGAGCGAGGAAGAGCACGTGAAACACTTGAGGACAGTGCTCCAGATTCTCAGAGATCACCAGTTGTATGCCAAGCTCAGTAAGTGTGAGTTTTGGTTGAGCAGTGTAGTATTTCTGGGGCATGTCATATCTAGCAGCGGGATATCTGTAGATCCCAGGAAGATTGAAGCTGTGATGGAATGGGCTGCCCCCACTTCTGTGCCTGAGATACGGAGCTTTCTTGGCTTGGCCGGTTATTATCGACGCTTTGTCGAGGGATTTTCGAAGATTGCCAAGCCGTTGACACAGTTGACCCAGAAGGGAGTACCATTCTTTTGGTCAGAAGCTTGTGAGGAGAGCTTCCAGGAGTTGAAGCACCGTTTGACGACGGCGCCAGTATTAGTGATTCCTACGGAAAACTCCAGATTTGTTTTGTATACCGATGCATCACTTCAGGTCCTTGGGTGTGTACTGATGCAAGATAAGCATGTGGTAGCTTATGCATCGAGGCAGTTGAAGCCGCATGAGACTAGATACCCAGTCCATGACTTGGAATTGGCGGCTATCATCTTCGCCCTGAAAATATGGAGGCATTATTTGTATGGTACGTCGTTTACCATTTATACGGATCACAAGAGCCTCAAGTTTTTATTCACTCAGGCGGAGCTGAACATGAGGCAGAGAAGGTGGATGGACTTACTCAAGGACTATGATTGTGAGATTGAGTACCATCCCGGAAAAGCTAATTTGACAGCAGACGCTTTGAGCCGGAAAGTGAGGAGTTCTGCTGAGGATGTCATCCATTTGTCGGTTATGATGACCTCCTATTGCCATCTGGGCTATGATTTCGACATAGATGCATCACCTGTGCATGTATCGACCTTGTTAGCTGAGCCAGATATCTATGAGAACATCAGGAGAGCTCAGAGGACAGATGATGAGGTTCAGAGGTGGTTATCTTTAGTACATCTTGGTCAGCCAACGAAATTCAGAGTGGCCGATGACGGATCCTTGAGATTGGGTAACCGTTGGGTGGTTCCGAGTACGCCGGAGTTGCGTAGAGGGATCTTGGAGCGAGCTCATAGTAGCAGACTTAGCATCCACCCAGGCGGGAAGAAGATGTATAAAGATCTGCGTGGTCAGTTTTGGTGGAAAGGTATGAAGTCTGATGTCGTCGCTTTTGTTAAGAGGTGCTTGATCTGCCAGCAGGTTAAGGCAGAGAGACAGAGACCTGGCGGCGAGTTGAAAAGCTTGGAGATACCGAAGTGGAAGTGGGAACACATTTCCATGGACTTCGTGACTCACCTGCCGAGGAGTACTTCAGGTTTTGATGCTATTTGGGTGATTGTGGATCGATTGACTAAGGTAGCTCATTTCATCCCCTATAGCATGACTTTCACCTTTTTGAGGATGGCGCAGCTGTATATCCGAGATGTGGTGAGATTGCATGGGATCCCTATTTCCATAGTGTCGGATCGAGACCCACGATTCACATCTCATTTTTGGGAGGGACTTCAGTCAGCCTTGGGAACTGAAGTTAGATTGAGCACTGCTTATCACCCTCAGACGGATGGCCAGACCGAGCGTACTATCCAGACGCTCGAGGACATGTTGAGAGCTTGTGTTTTGGAGTTCGATGTTTCTTGGCAGGATTCGGTAGCCTTTGGTAGAGTTCTCTTATAATAACAGCTACCAGGCGAGTATTCAGATGGCTCCTTTTGAAGCTCTTTATGGCAGACGGTGTAGATCACCCTTGTGTTGGGATGATTTGGACCGTAAATCGGTCGGAGGACCGGAGTTGATTCGGGAAATGGAAGAGAAGATAAAGATGATAAGGCAGAAGATGAAAGCAGCCCAGGACAGACAGGCAGCTTATGCGAATAAACGGCGGAGACCGTTGGAATTTCAGTTGGGAGATAAGGTCTTTTTGAAGATCTCGCCTTTCAGAGGCGTTGTGCGATTTGGGATGCGCGGAAAACTGTCTCCGAGGTATGTTGGACCGTACGAGATTTTGCAGCGCATTGGCACCTTAGCTTACCGACTAGCTCTGCCGCCTTCTTTATCTGGTATACATGATGTGTTTCATGTGTTTGTGCTGCGGAAGTATGAGCCGGATCCATCTCATGTGTTACAGCCTTCCGAGGTTCAGTTAGAATCCGATTTGTCTTATGTGGAACGGCCTGTTAGAATTCTGGATCGAGCAGACCGTAGACTTCGGAACAAAGTGATACCTATGATCAAGGTTCAGTGGGATCGCAGGGGTGTCGAGGAGGCTACGTGGGAGACGGAGCGGCATATGGTGCATCACTACCCGGAACTATTCTCTGGTATGTGATTATGTTTAGTTTCTTTTGGGGGTAAGTGCATGTGATTTCGAGGACGAAATCTTATAAGTAGGGGAGTATTGTGATATCCCCGAAATGATTAATTGCAATTTGGGCATTAATTGTGTTTTTATGATTAATTATGGTGGTAATTAATTATGTGCTTGATTTATTTATCATATTGAAATGCTTAGTCACATGATAGAGTGACCGGGGAGAGCATTTCAGGGTGCATGTTGTGCATGTTGGGAAAATTATTATTAGCATGATTTATTTGCCATGGTTAGCAATTAATTGTAAAGCATGAGTTTAATTATGATTATGGTGCATTTTGGTGAAATGCCTTTTAAATATCATGTTGGGATGTTTAATACATCATGTTAGTTGTGGGGATACAATTGGACTTGTTTTAAAACCCCTACCCCCACCTTTACCAAAACACTTTACTAAATCCCCCAAAATCACTTCCCACAAACCCTACCCTCCTCATTTTCGTTTTTGAGCTTAGGGGTGAAGAGAATCCTTCCAAAAACCTTGATTTGTGGAGTTTATTGGGAGATTTGAAGTACGCTCCAGAAGCATATGGCGATCGATCGCCACATTTGGGCAATCGATCGGCGAGGGTGGCGATCGATCGCGCCAAATGTGGCGATCGATCGCCGAAAGAGCAAAAATTGATGTTCGGGCAGTGTGATCTCGCGATCGATCGGCCGTTTGCCGCGATCGATCGTGAGTCACAAAATGTGATGTTTTTGGTTTTTATTGTAGGATTTTGGTATCGGACTATTATTGGGTTCTAATATTGATTTGTGTGAATGTGTAGAACCATCCCAGGTGGCGACACAGCCAAGGAATTGAAGTCCTCCCACATCCTACTTTTTGGAAAGGTACGTAGAGGACGTACGGGCACCCAACGGTACATGTATCTAGTATACTCATTGTTTATGCATTGTGGATGCGAGTATATGTGGAATTGTGCATTGTGGATGCAAATACATGTTGAATTATGCATGATGATTGTATATGCATATGATGATTATTGGTGCACATCCCATGAGTCGTGGTCATCCCTTGATGATTTTAATGCTTGCCGCTATTTGATTTGTTGCCGCTAAATGTGAAGCGAGGGGTAGGAGCGCCGCATGTCACATTTGAGCGTGGTTATCATCTGTAAGTAATCCTTAGAGCATACAACGCAGAGGAATAAAATATTTTGGATTACTAGAACAATGGATCTATACATAGGGATTCATATCGGATAAAGGATTTACAAAAGTCTCACCCTTGTAGCGTGTTTGATGCAGAATCCTTGATGTAGCACCACGAGTCACAAACAAAAGTTTGCACCTTTGTCTCTACGGTATCCACACGATCAAATCGAAAAGGGGATTTAAGAACAAGTTTGCTAGACCAGTTCTTAAATCAAAACTCAACTCACGGTTCAAAACCGATCGACGGCGGCAAATCAAAAACCAAAACCAACTCGACGGCGGTGGCGGTGATGGTTGATGAAGGGACGGCCGAGAGAGAGAGAGAGCTAGAGTAGGTTAGGTTTTGATATCAAGCAATGATATATGATTAACAATTAATCAAAACCTTGTATTTATATTATAAGGCTTTTAATTAAGGTTCAAGACTTTCTTAAAGTCTTATGGGCCCAAACCCATGATTTAATTAAAACCTTTTAATCACTTAATTAAGACTCTTCTTAATTAATTAATTCATCCAATTAATTTAATTTCCCTTATCGATTTAATCTTTTGTGCGACCCGATAGGATCTTGTAATGTTGGCAGTGACATAAAATCTCATTTTATGTCGCAAGCAAGGAGCGGTGTCTAGCAACACATCGAGGCTACCCAAATTACAAGAATGTCAATGACTCGACATAACCTTTAGAACTTGTGATAATATTAACCATGTAACTTAATCCCTTTGTCCTTTGTGTTTAGATTGAACACGAGTCATGGAATAGTTATACTCGTATATTCTATCTCTATTTCTTGATCCCCAAGTAGAACTAGAATAAACGAATAAGCTCGATATCTCATATCGACTCATTCGAGCATGGCCATGCATTTTAGTTCTCACTTGATCAAGGGCCAAACACATCTCCTGTTATATAGGAGGGACAAATCCTATCTCGATCAGTCAACATCCCTCTACATAATTCGTAGTGTATCCAATAGTCGCCTTTATAGATTACCCTGTTACGGGTAACGTTTGACGATATCAAGATACATAACTCCTTATGTTGGGATCTCTGATGATCACAAGTCGTAAGGATTACATACATTATTATCACTATGAGAATTGCATATGACGATCATATAACTATCCATGTTGCATTCTCATGGTGGGTCTGTCCAGTACATCGTTCTCTAACATGTACCCATATGTTGATTTGATATCTCATATCAATGAACAATTCATCGATCAACACATACCAGTCTCTACGTATTATCATTATCCCTATTCATGATAATACTTGACTAGGGACATCTTTAAGAATAATACAATATTATTCTAAGGACATTAACATATATATTAATTCACATTGCACAGTTAAAAGAATAATATATAATAATGAATTGCCATTCATAAAATCATAAACATTGTATGTCAAAACAATCATCTAATGATTTGTCTTAGGGCATATCCCAACAAATCTCCCACTTGCACTAAGACCACTCAGACATATACCTAATGCCTAGAGATCTAGTATGACGATCATGCTTCTGCTGTGACAGTGGCTTCGTCAATGGGTCAGATACATTATCATCTGTTGGTACTTTGCATATTTTAACATCTCCCCTTTCAACGATTTCTCGAATGAAATGGAAACGCCTAAGTATGTGCTTGGATCTTTGGTGAGATCTTGGTTCCTTAGCCAATGCGATCGCTCCATTGTTGTCACAATAGAGTTCTATCGGATCTTTAATGCTAGGCACCACTCCAAGTTCAGAAATGAACTTACTCATCCAAACCGCTTCCTTTGCTGCATCCGAGGCAGCAATATACTCAGCTTCCGTTGTAGAATCGGCTACTGTTTCTTGCTTTGAACTCTTCCAGCTCACAGCACCTCCATTTAGGCAATACACATATCCAGATTGCGATCGAAAATCATCTTTGTCATTTTGGAAGCTTGCATCAGTGTAACGTATTACATTGAGCTCTTCATCACCTCCATAAATCAAGAATGTATCCTTAGTTCTTCTCAAGTACTTCAGGATGTTCTTGACAGCAATCCAGTGACCTTCACCTGGATCAACTTGATATCTGCTCGTCATGCTCAAAGCATACGATACATCGGGACGAGTACATATCATGGCATACATGATAGATCCAATAGCTGACGCATATGGAATCTTACTCATGCGTTGTCTCTCATCTGGTGTTGAAGGACACTGTTCCTTCGAGAGATAAATGCCATGCGTCATAGGCACGAATCCTTTCTTTGATTCTTGCATGCTAAACCTTTTAAGCACTTTGTCTATGTATGTACTTTGACTCAGACCAAGAAGCCTTCTTGATCTATCTCTATAGATCTTGATTCCTAATACATAGGTGGCTTCTCCCAAGTATTTCATCGAAAAGCAATTCCCTAGCCAAATCTTTACAGATTGCAAGGCAGGGATATCATTTCCAATGAGAAGTATGTCATCTACATACAACACTAGGAAAATGATTACGCTCCCACTGACCTTCTTGTAGACACAAGGTTCATCTTCGTTTTTGATAAAACCAAACTCTTTGATTGCATCATCAAATCGAAGATTCCAACTCCGAGAAGCTTGCTTCAATCCATAAATGGATCGTTGTAGCTTGCATATCTTTCCAGCATCCTTTGGATCGACAAAACCCTCGGGCTGTGTCATGTACACATCCTCGAGCAGATTTCCATTAAGGAAAGCTGTTTTGACATCCATCTGCCAGATTTCATAATCATGAAATGCAGCTATTGCAAGTAAGATCCTTATGGATTTAACCATGGCCACTGGTGAAAAGGTTTCATCATAGTCAATACCATGAATTTGTTTGAATCCTTTTGCAACCAGCCGACCTTTATAGGTTTGCACGTTACCATCCATATCGGTCTTTTTTCTTGAAAATCCATTTGCACCCTATGGGTCGTACCCCTTCAGGTGGATCAACAAAAGTCCATACTTGGTTTGCATACATGGATTCCATCTCAGATTTCATGGCCTCTTGCCATTTCTCAGAATCAGTGCCCATTATAGCTTGTTGATAAGATGACGGCTCATCCTCATCAATAAGTAGTAAGTCACCTTGTTGAGTCACAAGAAATCCATATCTCTGTGGCTCCTAGTGTTCTCTTACAGACCTACGCTGGGCTTGTGTCTCTTGAGCAGGTGCTTCTTCCACAACAGATTGCGGTGCCTGCTCTGTTTCCATCTCAATCTCAGGTTCAGTGTTTTCTTGTGGTTGAACTTCACTAAGTTCTATTTTTCTCCCACTGGTTTTTCTAGAAATAAATTCTCTTTCAAGAAATACACCAGTCCGAGCAACAACTAATTTGTTCTCGGTGGGATAATAGAAATAGTATCCTTTCGTTTCCTTAGGATACCCCACAAATAAACACTTATCAGATTTGGGTCCAAGTTTGTTAGTGGCGTGACGTCTAACGAAAGCCTCACAACCCCAAATCTTCATAAAAGACATACTAGGACGCTTCCCAGTCCATATCTCATATGGTGTCTTTTCCACTGATTTAGATGGAACACGGTTCAGTAAGAAAATCGATGTTTCTAGAGCGTGTCCCCAAAACGATATCGGAAGATCTGCATGACTCATCATTGATCTAACCATGTCTAACAAGGTTCGATTTCTCCTCTCGGATACACCATTCCATTGTGGAGTATACGGAGGAGTGAGTTGTGGGACTATCCCACATTCCTTTAGATAGTCATGAAACTCTTGGCTTAAGTATTCACCTCCTCGATCTGATCGAAGGATTTTGATACTTTTGCCAAGTTGGTTTTGTACTTCATTCTTGAAATCTTTGAACTTTTCAAAGGTTTCATGCTTATGCTTCATTAGGTACACATACCCATATCTACTGAGGTCATCAGTAAATGTAACGAAGTATTGAAAACCACCTCTAGCTTGTGTACTTATTGGGCCACATACATCACTATGTATTAGTCCCAATAAAACATTTGCCCTTTCAACATGTCCCTTGAAAGGGGCTTTAGTCATCTTGCCCATTAAACAAGATTCGCATGTTTCATATGATTCAAAATCAAATGAATCTAATACTCCATCCTTATGAAGTTTAGATATGCGGTTCTCGTTTATGTGGCCCAAGCGACAATGCCAGAGATAAGTCGGATTACAATCATTATTTTTATCCTTTTAGTATTTATGTTATAGATAGGCATATCAAGATTTAATACATAAAGACCATTCACCATTTGTGCACTAGCATAAAACATATCATTTAAATAAATAGAACAACAGTTGTCCTTTATTATAAATGAAAAACCATACTTGTCTAAACAAGAAATAGAAATTATGTTTTTAGTAATAGATGGCACAAAATAACAGTCTTTTAAAATCAACGATAAACCAGAAGGTAAAGTTAAACAATAATCTCCTATAGCTAATGCAGCAACTCTTGCTCCATTTCCAACTCGGAGATCAACTTCACCTTTCGCCAACGTCCTACTCCTTTTTAGATCCTGCACATTTACACAAATGTGAGATCCACATCCAATTTCTAATACCCATGATGATGAAGTAGATAAATTGACTTCTATAACAAAAATACCTGAAGTGGAAGTCACACTTCCTTTCTTTAGATCCTCCAGATATACTTTGCAGTTTCTTTTCCAATGGCCGGTCTCACCGCAATGGAAACAGTTCCCTTCCTTCGCTATCCCTCCCTTTGGTTTCAGTGCATAAGACTTTGGCTTAGATTTAACAAAGACCTTCTTTGTTTTCTTATTGCCTTTAGCTTTGGCCTTTCCTCTGCCCTTATTCACAATAAGAACATTTGTGGCCTTAGTCTTCTTTGTATTTGCTTCATATGTTCTCAACATACCAAGCAATTGTGGTAGAGTCTTTTCCATGTCAGTCATAATGTAATTTACTACAAATTGACTGAAGCTTTCAGGCAACGATTGCAAGATCACATCGGTGGCCAACTCTTGGTCCAATGGAAAACCCAGCTTGTCCAGATTCTCAATGTACCCAATCATCTTGAGCACATGAGTTCCAACTAGGCTTCCCTCTACCATCCTGCACTGAAATAATGCCTTAGAGACATCACACCTCTCTTGTCTTGCTTGCTGTTGGTACAATTGCTTTAAGTGTTCGATCATATCGAACGCCTCCATTTCCTCATGTTGCTTCTGAAGCTCAGAGTTCATGGTGGCAAGCATAAGGCACCCAACATCAAGTGCGTCACTTTGATGCTTCTTGTAAGCATCTTTATCAGCTCTTTTAGCTGTTAGGGGAGGTTCCTCAGCGGGTAAGGGTTCCTCAAGGACATATTGTTTCTTTTCTTGTTTGAGGACTATCCTCAAGTTCCTATGCCAGTCTAGTAAATTTGTCCCATTTAATTTGTCCTTCTCAATGACCGATCGCAGTGATAAAGTGCTAGTAACGTTGTTAGTTGCCATGGATATCTACAATATAAATATGCAAAATAAGTTTATTATTTAATCATTTAACATGGTCTTATATTAAATGATACTCCCACTATTTTGTTTAAAAAATATCAACCCTCAAAACCTTTAGTGGGCCAAGATCCATATTTCGCCTAATCTTGAGTTAGCTTTGGCTAATCGCCCAAGACTCGGTTATTTAGGTAGACAACACTTTGTCAATTATATCACATATAATTCTTGGATAGTTGGACGAACAACACTTTGTTCAATTCATCAAATGAATTATAATCCAACCCATGCCTCTAAGTTCTCAATCCTATAACCTAGTTAAGTCATACCCAATTTAAAGTATAACGGATATCACTTTTATCCTTTAGCGCCTTACTAAGATTGCCACGGTGCTTTGCTTTGGCAAACCCACACATGTACAATCGAAGTTATTGACGAATACTTTTAATTTTGGAAGGCATCTAAAACTTAATATTTTAGAGGGATTTATTGATCTCATGATTAGTTTGATAATTTAAAATATGTCCACTACATATAGTTGTATACATATCTACATATATGTGTAATACAATTATCAATCTAAAACATAAGATAAATCATGCATCAACATACATAATCAAACGTGACATGGTTATCGTACGCTCGGGACATCACATGCCACGAACTTAAGCGACTAAGCCACGAACCACCATGGTTCGAACCACAAAAGCACACGGCTGGACCAATTTTGGGCCTAGGGTTCGAAACCCTAGCCCATGGCCGAGCCAAGCTCGAGCGGCGGCGGCGCTAGGGTTCCAAACCCTAGCCGCCACGCACCACCTTGGGTTTTCATTGAGCCATCTTGTTCGAAACGCCGGGATTTGTTAGCCACGAGTCACGGTCAGGCCATGCACGGGGTTGGCTCAACCATCTCGAGCAAAGGGTTTGAAAAACCTTGCTCTCATGTGGTAAAGCTACTAATCCATGCATGCGTGAACCATTATCGAGCCAAAGAGTTCAAAACTCATCCATGTCTCAAAACCTTAGAATAAGAGGCGACGATGGCCGAGCCCATGCACGGCTACTAGGGTTCGAAACCCTAGCCGTCATGAGCTAGCCGTCACGAGCCAATGGGTTCTAAACCCTATTCAATTTTCGACACTCCCATGCACAATTATTAGCCACAACGACTAAGCCATCTCGAGCCAAGGGTTTGAAAACCCTAGCCCTCATGTGGCTAGCCGTGGTGTCATTTGTGATGGTGATGGCCAAAAATATTGCCCAATAAATATGATTATTCGCCAATTATATCAAATACAATTTTACGATGATTTTCACAAACTAAATATTAACATATCATATATGTTCATACAGTTGTAAATAGCATGCAATATTAATTCTAATATGATTAAACTATTTAACCACATAAATCCGATATGAGCCTTGTACACGGCTCTGATACCACTGTAAGTAATCCTTAGAGCATACAACACATCGGAATAAAATATTTTGGATTACTAGAACAATGGATCTATACATAGGGATTCATATCGGATAAAGGATTTACAAAAGTCCCACCCTTGTAGCGTGTTTGATACAGAATCCTCGATGTAGCACCACGAGTCACAAACAAAAGTTTGCACCTTTGTCTCTACGGTATCCACACGATCAAATCGAAAAGGGGATTTAAGAACAAGTTTGCTAGACTAGTTCTTAAAGCAAAACTCAACTCACGGTTCAAAACCGATCGACGGCGGCCAATCAAAAACCAAAACCAACTCGACGGCGGCGGCGGTGATGGTTGATGAAGGGACGGCCGAGAGAGAGAGAGCTAGAGTAGGTTTAGGTTTTGATATCAAGCAATGATATAAAAGAATGATTAACAATTAATCAAAACCTTATAATTATATTATAAGGCTTTTAATTAAGGTTCAAGACTTTCTTAAAGTCTTATGGGCCCAAACCCATGATTTAATTAAAACCTTTTAATCACTTAATTAAGACTCTTCTTAATTAATTAATTCATCCAATTAATTTGATTTCCCTTATCGATATCTCATATCGACTCATTCGAGCATGGCCATGCATTTTAGTTCTCACTTGATCAAGGGCCAAACACATCTCCTGTTATATAGGAGGGACAAATCCTATCTCGATCAGTCAACATCCCTCTACATAATTCGTAGTGTATCCAATAGTCGCCTTTATAGATTACCCTGTTACGTGTAACGTTTGACGATATCAAGATACATAACTCCTTATGTTGGGATCTCTGATGATCACAAGTCGTAAGGATTACATACATTATTATCACTATGAGAATTTCATATGACGATCATATAACTATCCATGTTGCATTCTCATGGTGGGTCTGTCCAGTACATCGTTCTCTAACATGTACCCATATGTTGATTTGATATCTCATATCAATGAACAATTCATCGATCAACACATACTAGTCTCTACGTATTATCATTATCCCTATTCATGATAATACTTGACTAGGGACATCTTTAAGAATAATACAATATTATTCTAAGGACATTAACATATATTTTTAATTCACATTGCACAGTTAAAAGAATAATATATAATAATGAATTTCCATTCATAAAATCATAAACATTGTATGTCAAAACAATCATCTAATGATTTGTCTTAGGGCATATCCCAACATCATATAGGGCGAGGAAAGAATATTTGCCGCTCAATGTGAAGCGAGGGGTGGGAGCGCCGCATGTCCATTGAAGCGAGGTTATTCTATGCCGCCTATATGTAAATAAGCGAGGGGCATTAAAATACATTGTGATGGACAGACTAGGGATTGGTGATTGGTATTTGGTGTTGATGAGATGGTATTATGTCATGACATGTCTAGACCATTAAATAATCTATTGAATATGAATGATATTATTGCTCATGTTTGGGGGTTGTCCTTGTAGGTACACTTTTGGCATGATAAGAAGGGCTAAGCGGGTTGAGGTGGTGAGCTTGTGAAGAATTCTTTTGAGGAAGGAAGGACATGATTAATTTTGTATAGTATCTACTCTAGGAGTAGTGTAAAGCTATAGTAAATACATTCATTCGATTGAGAATGTAACTAATCCATTTGATAGTCCTCATTTTGGCATGTAATTCTTAAGGCTCATAGTCTCAACGTGATTATTCTACTCTGATCATTTATATTAGCTCTAATTATGCCTTTAATCCGCACTTAAGGATCTAGGGTCCTTACAATATATCTCTCGTTGTGGTCTTCTAGATGGTTCAGCTTCCTCTACATTCCGCGTTTGTGATTGAGGAGTCTAATCCTAGCGCTGGACTCACCAATATCATGATATTATGGAGTCAAGTCGGAGAATGTAACAGGTGAAATATCAAAATGTGAGCATGACTGTGTAGGACCGGGTACACGAAGCAGAAGATCCATAAATGAGGTACCTGGTTCTACATATCCACGTCCACATTTTGATTTCTCACCTGTTATATTCTCCGACTTGACTCCACAATATCTTGATATTGGTGAGTCCAATGCTAGGATTAGACCTCCTCAATAACACACACGGAATGTATTGGAAGATGAGCCATCTAGAAGACAACGAGAGATACATAGGCTTGGTTGTGGGACCGGATGAAATATTTAGAGTTTAATATAAATAATAATATATTTATTTTTATGTGTACTATTTCAGATCATCAATTCATATTTTAACTATTTATGTGGTTTAAAATATTATGGACTGAACCAATCCTGAAAATATTAGGGATAAAAAATTGTAATTAAATGCAAATATATTTGATACATTCTAATTAAAAATTGTATATTGAAATGCAACTTTACAAAAAAATTATTTTTTTTATTCCTTAATATTTTCAGGACCCGGTCCAGTCCCTAATGTTTTAAACACAAATATATTTGATGCATTCTAATTAGAAATTGTATATTGAATTGAAACTTTATAAAAAATTATTTGTTTAAAATTTAAAATAGTTAAATTCGCAATCCCGGATTGCAACTTTATAATAGTTAAATTCGCATACCGAGATCGCAACTTTAAAACAGTTAAATTTGCATACGGAGATCGCAACTTTAGAACAGTTGATTCGCATACCGAGATCACGAATTATAATAGAATGTTAAATTTTTTCAATTAACGTTATTTTTTGAATTTGTTTTTTATTATATTAAATTAAATTAGCTCATAAATGATGCGGATATAGAGAATATTTAGATATATAATGAAATTTGATTATGTTGAAGATGTTATGTTATTTTGAGGACATGGATTTAGTTTTAATATGTTTTTATTTTGATTTTGATGTTGAGACTTATTTATATTATTATTGGGATATTGGTATTGCTAGATTGAGTGATCTGGCTGATCACATGGTACAATTTTTAAGAGGAGACTCTGCCCAATTTTTTTTTAAAAGTCAAAGTCAAATTTTATTAAGTCAACACATTTTAGTTTGTTATGAAAATTGGAACGTTTCCACTAAACAGAAAATCAAAGTGATAACTAATTTTGGAATTGAGTGAAGCCTTGTGTTCAAGCAATTGAACAAGGCGGGTGACCCGTTGGGGAGGGCCGTCACAGTTGGTATCAGAGTAGTAGTTTATATGTTTAGCTCAGTCATTTGTCTTAAGAATAGTTTATTTATGTTTGACAATTTATCTTTCTTGCTTCACGAATCTTATGATAAAACTCCACTCTTGTTTTAAGATTCCAAATGGCTAGAGGAAGAACTAGTAGTAATCAGAGTGGTAGTCAGGAAAATGGCTCAAATCATGACTCAGAAGAAGGACAAAAACAGGATTTGAACCAAAATCAAGGTGGAAACCCAAATATGAATTTGGGAACAATGAATGAGGTGGACATCACAAACATATGCCGCATTATAGCTGGAGTTTTGCAACAAAATGTTGTTGCAGCACCACCTCAGCCAGAACAACAGAGAAGAACCGAATTTGAGAGATTTAGAGCACTTCGACCACCATATTTTAGAAATGTGACTGATCCCCTGAAGAATGGCTGAATAAGATCGAGGAATTACTTAAAGCTATAAACATTGCTGATGGAGAAAAAGTTACAGTGGTGACTCCATTCCTAGAAGGAAATGCAAAGCACTGGTGGACCTCAGTGGAAGCAAGTATGGGGCGAAATCACATCACCTCGACGAGTTTTAGAGAGAAATTTCTGCAACATTATTTCCCTGACGCGGTCCGAATGGCTAAAGAAGATGAATTTTGAGGCTAAGACAAACAAATAATATGACTGTGCTGGAATACCTTAGGAAGTTCCAAGAGCTGGGAAGATTTTTTCCTCTATATTTGCAATCTGAGAACAACAAGATTACAAGGTTCATACAAGGCCTTCGCACTGGCATCAGGCTTAAAGTGGCACCTCTCATGGATACTAAATTTGATGAACTCATGGAGAGGGCGTTGTTCATGGAATCTGAATTGAGGAATCTAGAAACCCCTCAAAATCGAAAGCGGAAGCCTGAATTCAGAAATAGAGATCAGAGGCCACCACCTCGCAAACAGATGAACATTGAGACTAAGAAGAATGAAGTCTACCCAAAGTGCAATCGAAGTCATATAGGGGAGTGCTACTGGAACACTGTAGGTTGCTTCAATTGTGGATCTAAAGATCATCGGATTAGGGACTGTCCCCTTATGAAGTAAACCTCAGGAACAAATCAACAACGTGGACAACAACAGCGCAATCAAACCAGATTGTACGCTGTCCGTGCTGAAGAGGATCATGAGCTGATCGGAGTAAATTTAAATTCTTGAATCAACATGTTTATGTGTTATTTGATTCTGGCGCCTCAAATTCCTTTATATCTGAGTCTTGTGTGGAGAAACTTGGTTTGCACTTCAGTCAACTGTTATATATAATGCAAGTATTGAGTCCACTAGGAAAGACAGTCTCAATTAAATATGTATGCAATGACGTAACACATGTAGTGGTAAACGAAGAATTCAAGGCCAACCAGCTCATTATCAACATGAAAGAATTCGACATAATTCTGGAAATGGATTGGCTGAGTAATGCAAGGGTTCACATTGACTGTTACCGAAAGATTATAACCTTACAAGCAAACTCGGGGAAAATTTGCAAAATTTGATAAATTTGACTTCTGGCTGGATTCAGTATCTTTTCTGGGGAACATCATTGATACTCAAGGAATCTGAGTAGACTCAGCAAAGATCCAAGCCATCACCGAGTGGAAAGTTCCAACATCAGTGACAGAAATTCGAAGTTTTCTGGGATTGGCCGGATATTACCGAAATTTTGTGGAAGGATTTTCTCGGGTCGCATTACCACTCACAAAGTTAACTAGAAAGGGAGTAAAGTTCGAATGGATTCCAAGTGTCAGAAGAGTTTTGAGAAATTGAAAGATTTACTTGTGTCAGCACCTATCCTTACATTGCCTGATGGTCACGAAGGATTCTGTATCTACAGCGACGCATCAAAAGAAGGGTTAGGGTGTGTACTCATGCAAAATGGAAAGGTGATTGCATATGATTCACGGCAGCTGAAAGAACATGAAATGAGGTACCCCACTCATGACCTGGAACTGACAGCAGTGGTTTTTGCATTGAAATTATGGCGACACTATCTATATGGAGCCACATGTGATATCTATACAGACCACAAGAGTTTAAAGTATATTTTACTCAAAAGGAGTTGAATATGAGACAGAGAAGATGGTTAGAGCTGATCAAGGACTATGATGTGAAATTGCACTATCATCCTAGAAAGAGTAATGCAGTAGCTGATGCACTAAGCAGGAAGAGTTATGGATCAATGCTATTGACTAAGCAACAAAAACTCATTGATGAGATGTCCAAGTTAAATATGAATGTCGAATTAAAAGACGACCAGAATGGGACGATGATGTTGTGTAATCTCATGGCACAACCTGATCTTATTCTCAGGGTTAAAGAAGCACGATCAAAGGATCCTATGTGGCAGACTTTCTTACAAATGGCTGAATCAAACCAAGGAAGTTTTAGAATGCATGAAGATGGGACATTGAGATTCAATGATAGACTATTCGTTCCAGCTGTATTAACTCTCAGGGGTGAAGTATTACAAGATTCACATCAGACAGTATTGGCCATGCATCCAGGACAGAATAAAATGTATCAAGATATTAAGCAATTATTCTAGTGGCCAGGAATGAAACAAGATGTGAAATTTGTGTCAAAGTGCTTAGTGTGTCAACAAGTGAAAGCTGAAAGACAAAAGCCAGAAGGGACACTGAGAAACTTGGACATACCAAGCTGGAAATGGGAACATATTACTATGGATTTTTTGACCGGATTGCCCAGAACCACGACACAGAAGGATTAAGTTTGGGTTATTGTTGATCGACTTACTAAGTGTGCTCATTTTATACCGATGAAGAAGACTACATCAATGAACGATTTAGCACAGCTTTACATTAATCAAGTGGTATGTTTGCATGGGATACCAGTCAGTATCATATCAGATAGAGATACCCGATTCACCTCTCAATTTTGGAAAAAAACTTACAGTCAGTGCTGGGAACAAATTTGAAATACAGCACAACTTTTCACCCACAGACAAACGGACAATCTGAAGGACGATCCAGATTCTCGAGGATCTATTGAGAGCTTGTGTCTTAGATTTCCAAGGACAGTGGGATCGCCCTTTGAAACTAGCAGAATTCGTGTACAATAACAGTTATCAATCTAGTATCCAGATGGCACAAATCGAAGCTTTGTATGTGAGGAAATGTCGAAATCCCAGTGTTGGTTGAAAATATGAGAGAAGTTATTGGAAGAACCGGATTTGATCAGACTCACGAATGAAAATGTTTCCATCATCAAACATAGATTACTTACAACTTAGAGTAGGTAGAATAATTGGGCTGATGTCCGCAGACGAGATTTAGAATTCCAGCAAGGGGATAAGGTATACTTGAAAGTGTCACCATTCAGACAAGTAATGAGGTTTGGCAAGCATGGGAAGTTAAGTCCGAGATTCATAGGACCATATGAAGTTCTGGAAAGAATAGGAACATTGGCATATCGACTTGCTCTACCTTCGGAACTAGACCGAGTACATAATGTATTCCATCTTTCGATGCTCAGGAAATATATTTCGGATGAAAGTCATGTGCTTAAGGCAACAAAGATTCAATTATCCAAGGAGTGCACATATTCAGAATATCCTGTCAAGATACTAGACCGTCATGAGAGAATTCTACGAACTAAGACGATTCCCTTTGTTAAGGTTCAATGGAGCAATCACTCGTCAGATGAGGCAACATAGGAAAAAGAAGATGAACTATATGCTAAGTATCCGGATATAAAATCTGGAGCAAGCTTCGAGGATGAAAGTTTTTAGAAGGTGGGGAGATTGTAATGGCCCAAAACTATAAAAGCCCATAATTAAAAAAATAAAAATAAAATAAAATAACTTAAAAGCCTAAAGCCGTGCCTATCTTCTCCTTCCCATTTCCGCTTTCAGAAACACAAAATTTCACCATCAGCACACGTCCGCCTCTCTTCAGTTCCCCAATTTTCAGTTTCTACTCCATTAATTTTGTCGCATCAAATTTGTAATCACAATAGCAATTCCACAACCCCTCTTATTTAGAACCCAATTCCTTTCTCTGCCACCAAAACCACATGAAATTTCATCGACCGGAAGGAGCAAATTTCGATAGAAATTCTGGAAATTTTGGTATAAATTCCTCTTCCTCTTATGCTTGTATTTCGATATTATTTGTGTTAAATAGGATAGATTATACTTGTGAAACATTGGTTTGACTATTATAGAAAATGATTTATATTCTTTCCATTCCATTGTTTATCTATGACCGTGAATTGTTAGTATTTTTCAACCTCTTTTTCATCGATTTTTTTGGATATAAACATTTAAAGCTCCTGTATAGTTGTTGTAGGATAAGAATGTAGGTTGAGAATGGCTCTAAACGTTCAAATATATGCCTTTTATGCAGCATGAAATTTAGCAAAAACTGTACCCTTCTAGTGAAATATAGATATGTTCCTTGGCATTAAAATTTGTTTCTGGAGCGTTTATAAATCTGTTTTGAAGGATCAAATGAAGTTCAGAAACACTAGGCATTAAGCGAGTACGAAATAATTAGTTTCCACTTCGAATCGATTGTCACCTCAAAAGCTATAAAACCACTGCTGGATGAAAATTCCATGCTTGAAAAGTTTTTCCCAGCCCTTTGAAATCGTATTTTTTTAAATCCTAAAAATACTCCGAACTCGTAGAAATCTTAGATTATTATTTTTATATATTTTAGATATTCAATTAGGCGACTTTTGTAGAAATTCAGATAATTTTATAAAATCATAGAATAAGAAATTGTGGGACTAATTTTGAGTAAATGGTCATGGTTTTAACTTGTGTAATAGGAAATCCTTGATATCTTTTGAAGATTCCTGGAAATGTGTAACTTGAATGTGTTATAGGACGCTTTGAGGTACGTAAAGGGAGTTACATAGTTTATTTATGTTTGACAATTTATCTTTCCTGCTTACGAATCTTATGATAAAACTCCACTCTTGTTTTAAGATTCCAAATGGCTAGAGGAAGAACCAGTAGTAATCGGAGTGGTAGTCAGGAACAGGGCTCAAATCATGACTCAGAAGAAGGACAAAAACAGGATTCGAACCAAAATCAAGGTGGAAACCCAAATATGAATTGTATGATATAGAAAAGGCCACTGATGGTCTTGATGACAAAGGAGGTACAGATTCAAATTGTATGCATACTTTTCATATTATCGTTGTTTTATCTACTCATGATACTGTTTACCCTCTTTATTCTCACTTACATGATCCTATTGTCGAGCCATCGGCAGTCCATCAGCCCTCGTGTCTGGCCGACATCGGCACACTCGTCGCTACTGCATCTCTCAGCTCACTCTCTCCGCCGAGCCATCGGCGTGCCCATCATCCCTAGACACGCATCACATATACCAACGAAAAAGATAAGGGTATCAACGAAAGAATCGGTAGCCAAGTAATTTCACGTAAGTCAGGCAAGTTTAGCAAATCATGTATCAAATAATACAGATATCTGTCGTATGTTACCGATCGCAACATACCTATTTCTTTCTTTGTTCTAGAAGCTGAAATGTGGTCTTCTTAGTTCGTGGAACTCCCATGCCGTGTATTAATCTATCAAATTAATTCAACACCATTTCATTACTTCTTTACCACTAAAGTTACCTCAACATACATATAAGCAATTCTTTAACTTGAGGCGTCTAATCAGATCTAAACTATGTAAGATAGAAGTAGTCCGATTCTCGTAATATAGTAGCAGATGCGAATCAACATAGCAAGGGAAAAGAATGCACATGCTGTTAATAATTGATAATGATTCCAATAAATGACCTACTTAGCTAAGACTCAAATTCATAAGGTCATAATTGACTAAATTGGAAACTAAACTCCTTGGACAGCATACAAAGTCTACCACAAACAAGAATTAAGGACTTTCACCTCCTAAGCCCCTGAAACTCGATTGCTTTCCTTCATTCAACAACTAAAATCGAACCACTCAAAATGTCATTGAGCTTACATGACATTCGCTCCTACATGATTCTTGAAGCTAAAACACATACCAAAACAAGAATTCACAAGCTCTATGGACAATAATCACAACAATGGAAGTAGCTCAAGGTCCAAAACAGCATTGGAATATATCATTGGATCGAACCAGAAGCTTTATTGATCGAACTAGTCAACAATAACCTTGGAATTTACATCCATTTCTCTCACATGATTCAACTAAAACAATGATTTAAGTAAATCCAAATTGACCAAGGCAAGGAATTTAGAACTTTCACCCTAAAACCAAGAAAAATGGTCGAACATACTAACATGCAGAATCAGTACTGATGTCATATGAAATATTGACCTCATCGGGTAAAATCCCCGCAAGCGCCGAACAAGTCATATACCGAACAAGATACACCGAACAGATAGCACCGAGCAGGGTTTTACCGAACATCTGCTAACCCTCCTCGATTTTCTGGTCAAAGATTAGCGGAAAACTCGGGAGTAACTAACAAATTAACCGGCGTGAATGAACGTGTAGTAATGGGGCGCGGATATCTCGGACGCGTGAGGCTCCAGTTAAGCCACGATCATGTGACATCGTGTTCCGGATCTCCCGCGAGTCAATCACTAGGAACAGTCCTATAAATACCCGCGGATGTCATCACACAGAAGGTGGGATTTTTTCTGGGCAAAAAGACTCCGAAGAGAGCAAACTTGAGTCTGTTCGGTCTTTTTTATAATTTCTCTAAATTTGAGGGTTTTCCACGTAAAAATCTTGGTGTATTCCTTTTATTTTTCGTTAACATTTAATTCTACCAAACACGTAAAATAACGGATCACATCATTGGCGCCGTCTGTGGGAACAAAAAGAGCAAAGACGTTGAAGCAGAGATTTTTTCATCAAGAGTCCAAGGCGAAATGGTTAGAAGAAAAGGGCGAGGGCCAATGTCGGGGAGGGATAAACCAATGACCCCCCCACGTTCATGCCCAGAACCAGAACGGGCTGGGGAGGCTGGATCATCGCAGAATGTTTCACGAGTATTACCTACCCAAGGAATACCCATGGAACATTTAACTGAGGTGATTGCCAAAACTGTTGGAGAAGTTATGAAGCAATTCATGATCACCCCCCCCCCCTGTCAGGAAGAAAGTAAAGAAGAGGAAGAAGATTCAACTTCTATAAAGAAGTCGGAGGAGGAGGCGGAAGAATCGAAAGATTTTCTTAATCGTTCAAATGATGAAATAGATAGGGCTTTGCACCATCAAATGGAGGATCTAAAGGAGGAGCTACAAAGAATGCGCAATAAAATGGAAGGCCGTATTAACTCGGCAAGAAGAAGCACTCCATTCACTCCTCAGGTCATTGATGATCCTCTGCCTATTAATTTCAGAACTTTGAGTGTGGGGAATTATGATGGTAGCACAGATCCAGAAGAATATTTATCTCGATTTGAGAATGCCTCACTCCTTCATCAGCTGTCAGATGGGGTGAAATGTAGAGTGTTCTTGACTACTCTAGCCGGCGCTGCTCAGTCATGGTTCAATCAGTTACCATCAGGAATAGTGGATTCCTTTCCCAAATTCAGCTCGTTGTTCCTTCATCAATTCGCGAGCAGTAGAAGTTGCAAGAGAACAGCCTTGAGCTTGTTCGGTCTCAGGCAGATGGAAAAGGAGTCCCTGCGGGATTTTCTGAAAAGATTCAATCAAGCATGCCTTGATGTTCCACATGTGACATCTGAAATACTAGCCAGCGCTTTCACCCAAGGGTTGAGAGAGGGGGATCTGTTCAGATCGTTGGCCAAGAAGCCACCGCCAGACTATGATGAATTACTGGGGCGTGCCTCTAAATATATTAATTTAGAGGAAGCGCAGAGGATGAAACAGAAGAAGGAAATAAAAAATGGTGGTGAAGTCAATAGGAAGGAGAGGCCATTGGAACAGCCCAAGAGGAACTTTGATCAGTACCTACCGATGAGACCTTATCAGGAAGTAGCCATGAATCAAATTATGCTGAAGAGGGGTCGGGGGGGACCTTATGGAAGAGGAGTATTCCGAGGAGGAAGTGCCCGAGGAGGGAGTTTTCATGAAGGAAGAATGGATGTAAGGCGAGGAGCTGACGATGACTTGAGAAACAGTGCTCCTTTCCCCCGTAATAATGTTAATCCCGGGAGAGGAGTACTTCCGCCAGTTCCTTGGGCAGTACGGGGGGAAAGAGTGGAGGCAGGAAATCAAGTTACCAGGGAAAGAGCCATGAGCAATATTCCTAACCGAGGGACTATACATATAATTTCGGGAGGAACATCATGTGGAGATTCTAACCGAGCAAGAAAAAGTTATGCTCGAAAACTCGAAGTGTTATCCATTAATCCAAGTCATACTCAGGAGAGTCCTTCTATAGCTTTCGGACCTGCTGATTTACAAGGGATTTATTTTCCCCACGAGGATGCACTGGTAATTTCAGCCACAGTAGCCAACTATAATGTGCAAAGAATCTTCGTCGATACAGGCAGCTCGGCAGATGTGCTCTTCCTTAGTACGTTGAAGCAGATGGAATTAGGAAGTATAGCTGTGCAAAAAGTAAATACTTCTTTGCATGGGTTTACTGGAGAAGCCATAAGTCCTATAGGACAAGTGTCTTTACTCGTCACATTAGGAGAGGAGTCCAAGACAAAGACGAAGATGATCACCTTCCTCATAGTGGATGCACCCTCCTCCTATAATATAATATTGGGTCGGCCGGCGTTAACGGCCTTCGAAGCAGTTGCTTCTACTTACCACCTGAAGATAAAATTCCCGGTAGGAGAGGAAGTGGGACAAGTAAGGGGAAGTCAAAGTTCATCAAGAAAATGCTATGTGCAAGAGTTGAAGCAAGACAAAGGAAAAAATGGAGAAGATGGGGAGCGAGGAAGTAATAAGAGGAAACATGGACAGCCCGAGGAGGAGGAGCGGATAATCCCCGAGGAGGAATTCATGAGTATCGAGTTAGGTCACCCGGCGAAAACTACTCGCATTGGATCTAAGTTGGATCCCGAATTGAGGAAAAGGGTGATTGAATGCTTAATAGCTAACGTGGATGTGTTCGCTTGGAATTCCTCTGAGTTAATTGGGGTAAAACCAGAGATTGCTGAGCATCATCTAAATGTTGATCTGGGTGCTCGGGCAATTAAACAGAAGAGAAGGCATTTCGGACCCGAGAAGGATGCCGTTATAGTTAAACAAGTAGAGGAGTTGTTGAAAGCAGGTCATATACGGGAGATTAGTTTCCCTACATGGCTCTCAAATGTGGTTCTAGTACCTAAAACGAGAGACAAGTGGAGGATGTGTGTAGATTTTCGGGACGTGAACAAAGCGTGCCCCAAAGATTGTTACCCATTACGAGGATTGATCAATTAGTGGATTCTACTGCGGGACATGAGCTGTTATGTCTTATGGATGCTTATCAGGGATATCATCAAATCCCCTTAGCCCGCGAGGATCAGTCCAAGGTTAGCTTTGTCACAGCGGGAGGAACCTTTTATTATGTCGGTATGCCCTTCGGATTAAAAAATGCTGGGGCTACTTATCAGAGACTGATGGATAAGATGTTCAAAGATCAAATAGGACGGAACGTGGAGGTTTATGTTGATGACGTCCTGATCAAAAGAAGGCCCAAAATCTGATAGAGGATATGGAGGAAGTCTTTGCCACTTTAAGAAGATTTGGCATGAAGTTAAATCCAGCCAAATGTACCTTCGGAATTCATAGTGGAAAATTCTTGGGGTACATGGTTACAGAGAGAGGTGTGGAAGCTAACCCTGAAAAAATACGAGCAATCCAAGAAATGAACCCTCCTCGGACCTTGAACGAAGTACAAAGGTTAGCAGGAAGAATAGCAGCACTTAGTCGATTCATTCTAGATCGGCTGATAGGAGTTTGCCTTTCTTTAAAGCACTAAGGCGAGGAATGCAGTTCGAGTGGGATGATCAGTGTCAGAAGGCTTTCGAAGACTTGAAAGAATATTTAGCTCAGTTACCCTTAATGAATAAACCCGAGCATAATGAGACCCTCCTCGTCTACTTGTCGGTAACCGAGGAAGTTGTCAGCTCGGTATTAATTCAAGAGAAATTGGGACGGCAGCAACCGGTATATTATGTCAGCCGAGCCTTGCAAGGAGCTGAACAAAGATATCCTGAGATTGAAAAGTTAGCTTTGGCTCTGGTAATTACTGCAAGAAGGCTTCAGCCGTATTTTTTATCTCACCCTATCATGGTGGTAACGAGCACTCCTTTAGAAAGGCTCTTGTCAAAAGCTGAAATTTCAGGAAGGATGGTGAAATGGGCCACAGAATTGAGCGAGTTCGATATTTCTTATCAGCCTCAGAATACCATTAAGGCTCAGGCCTTATCTGATTTTTGGTGGAAGTAACTCATATTCGCGAAGAAAAATATTGGAGCCTCTTCGTAGATGGGTCATCTACTCAGAAGGGAAGCGGGGCAGGAATTATACTGATCAGTCCAGAAGGAGAGGAAGTTTCCATTGCTATTCAGTTCGGTTTCATTCCTCAAACAATGAAGCCGAATTCGAAGCTCTCCTCTCTGGTTTACAAGTAGCATTAGACGCCGGAGCTCGGAAAGTTAAAGTGTTCATGGATTCAATGCTGGTTGTACAACAGGTAAATGGGGTGTACAAGGTGAAAGAAGAAAAGCTGAAAAAATATGTGGAGAAGGCTCAATTATTAACGACTCAGTTCCAGGAAGTAGAGTTAAAGCAAATACCACGAGAGGATAATGACCGAGCAGATTCACTTGCAAAGTTGGCCAGCTCCATCCATGAGTGGAAGAACAGGAAAGTGCTGGTACAAGATCTTTTGGTCTCACACATAGCAATCAACAGTATAATGAATTTGGAGCCTTGTATCATATCTGATTGGCGGGAGCATATCATTAAATTCTTGAAAAATAGGGTGTTGCCGTTAGATCCAAAGGAAGCTGCTCGGGTGAAGAGAATGGAGAGGTGTTTTGTGTTAGCAGAAGGTAAATTGTTCAAAAGGGGATTTTGAGTTTCCTTCTTGCAATGCACATCAACACAAGAAGGAGAACATTTACTAAAGGAGATTCACGAAGGCTGTTGTGGGAATCATTCGGGAAGTAATATGTTATATCAGAAAGCCCTTCGGGCAGGATATTATTGGCCCAGTATGAGAGAAAATGCCGAAGAAATTGTTAAAAAATGTAACAATTGCCAGAAACATGCAAATTTATCTCATATACCCGCAGAGGTCTTAAATAGCAGTATCACTTCCTGTCCCTTTGATCAATGGGGGATGGACATCGTCGGACCTTTTCCCCTTGCCACGGGGCAAAGAAAATTCCTCCTAGTAGCAGTTGAGTACTTTACGAAATGGGTGGAAGCCGAGCCTTTAGCAAAAATAACTGAGGAGGAAATCATCAAATTCTTATGGAGAAGCATAGTATGTCGGTTCGGAATACCGAGGAGAATTATTTCGGATAATGGAAGGCAATTTCAGGGAAAGAAAATACAGGAGTGGTGCGAGGAGATGAAAATCAAGCAAATATTCACGTCAGTAGCCTATCCACAATCAAATGGGCAAGTCGAAGTTATTAACCGTATTCTATTACATGAGATTAAGACGAAGCTGGAAGGGGCCCGAGGGGAATGAGTAAATGAACTACCTGGAGTCTTGTGGGCTTATCGAACAACTCCTCGGGTATCTACAGGGGAAACTCCGTATAGTCTAGTATACGGTTCGGAGGCCCTCATTCCAGCAGAAATTGGGATTGAGTCTCTCCGCGTACAATGTTATGATCCAGAGCAGAACGAGGTTAAGAGAATGCAAGAGTTAGATGAGATTGATCAGCTAAGAGAACAAGTTGTAGCAAGAACAGAGCTATATAAAGTAAGGATTACCAACGCCTATAACCGAAGGGTTCGATCAAGAACATTTCAAGTTGGTGATTTAGTGTTACGAAGAACAAATCCTGCTGGTGAAGTGAAAAAGTTGGCACCCAAATGGGAAGGTCCTTACAAAATTAAGGAAGTAATCGGAAGATGAGCATACAGGCTGGAAGATCATGAAGGTCGGAAATTGGTAAGACCTTGGAACATTCATAACTTGAAGAAATACTTTGTGTAATCTTTCTTTTTTATTGTTTTATGAATTCAGCAGTTATAAAATGAAAGTATTTGATTCATCGAGTTTGTTCGAAATTCTAATGGTTTACTCGTGGGATCGGGATGTTTGGTCCACGTTTAAACATTACATTATCATCGGTTTACTCGTGGGATCGGGATGTTTGGTCCACGTTTAAATGTTAAATTATCATCGGTTTACTTGTGGGATCGGGATGTTTGGTCCACGTTTAAACGTTAAATTATCATCGGTTTACTCGTGGGATCGGGATGTTTGGTCCACGTTTAAACGTTAAATTATCATCGGTTTACTCGTGGGATCGGGATGTTTGGTCCACGTTTAAGCGTTAAAGTATCATCGGTTTACTCGTGGGATCGGGATGTTTGGTCCACGTTTTAAACCTAAAATTGCCTAAGTGTTTGTGCTCGGGGTAGCGAGCTGTTCGGAATTTTAGTTGTTTACTCGTGGGATCGAGATGTTTGGTCCACGTTTTAAACCTAAAATTGCCTATGTGTTTGTGCTCGGGGTAGCGAGCTTGTTCGGAATTTTAGTTGTTGACTCGTGGGATCGGGATGTTTGGTCCACGTTTTAAACCTAAAATTGCCTATGTGTTTGTGCTCGGGGTAGCGAGCTGTTCGGAATTTTAGTTGTTTACTCGTGGGATCGGGATGTTTGGTCCACGTTTTAAACCTAAAATTGCCTATGTGTTTGTGCTCGGGGTAGCGAGCTTGTTCGGAATTTTAGTTGTTGACTCGTGGGATCGGGATGTTTGGTCCACGTTTTAAACCTAAAATTGCCTAAGTGTTTGTGCTCGGGGTAGCGAGCTGTTCGGAATTTTAGTTGTTTACTCGTGGGATCGGGATGTTTGGTCCACGTTTTAAACCTAAAATTGCCTAAGTGTTTGTGCTCGGGGTAGCGAGCTGTTCGGAATTTTAGTTGTTTACTCGTGGGATCGGGATGTTTGGTCCACGTTTTAAACCTAAAATTGCCTATGTGTTTGTGCTCGGGGTAGCGAACTGTTCGGAATTTTAGTTGTTTGCTCGTGGGATCGGGATGTTTGGTCCACGTTTTAAACCTAAAATTGCCTATGTGTTTGTGCTCGGGGGTAGCGAGCTTGTTCGGAATTTTAGTTGTTTCCTCGTGGGATCGGGATGTTTGGTCCACGTTTTAAACCTAAAATTGTCTAAGTATTTGTGCTCGGGGTAGCGAGCTTGTTCGGAATTTTAGTTGTTGACTCGTGGGATCGGGATGTTTGGTCCACGTTTTAAACCTAAAATTGCCTAAGTGTTTGTGCTCGGGGTAGCGAGCTGTTCGGAATTTTAATTGTTGACTCGTGGGATCGGGATGTTTGGTCCACGTTTTAAACCTAAAATTGCCTATGTGTTTGTGCTCGGGGTAGCGAGCTTGTTCGGAATTTTAGTTGTTTACTCGTGGGATCGGGATGTTTGGTCCACGTTTTTAAACCTAAATTGCCTAAGTGTTTGCGCTCGGGGTAGCGAGTTTGTTCCAAGATACAAGCAAATGATTTCATTAATAAAAAAGAAAGAAATACAATAAAAGGTAAAAGCTCTACCCTACGGCTGAAATAGCTCCTCAGGGAGGCTCTCCAGAGCAGCATTGACGTCAAGGAAGTCCTTTGAAGCCTCTTCGGGAGGGTATCCTTGAGATCTAAATTGGCCAACGCATGCTTCAAAACCATGATCAAAGAACTTGTAAGCACGGTCAGCCACCATGCTGCTATACTCTGGAGACTTCAAAAACTCAGCTTTCTTCGAGAGCCATAGTTCTTCCGCACGAGCAGCTGTGGAAGATTTCTCTTGAGCCAGCTGCTCGGAGACAGCTTGATGTTGCTCAGCCAGGGATTTATACTTCTCTGACAAAGTAGAGTTAGCATCTTCCAGAGCAGCAAACTTTGTCCGCTCCTCTGCCAGGACCTGCTCCGCCTTGTCCCGAGCTGATACCAGGGCCGAGTGCCGCTCCTCCAAAAGGCTCACTGTTTTCTTCAACTCCTCACCCATACCCTCTAACTGTCGGATGCGCTTCTGATTTTGCCCATCAGCCAATCGAACTGAATGAAAGCGAGTGAGAAGTTCACCCGCCATCATGTGGGCCTGCATCAGATCATATATAAAGTTAAAATAACAAATGAAGGTATTGAAAAAGACAAACGGAGCAAATTAATGGGTATAAACATTTACCTGAGTAAAGGAGGAGGAGAAATCATTCACCAAGTTGCTGAAAGCCAGCTCCCCGAGGTATTTTTGATCAGCAGGGTTGGGGGTATAGCACAACATGGAATGGGAGGCTTTGGGATCGGGTTTTTTCAGTAGTGGAACAGTGGGGGAGTAAGTCCACGAGGGGATATGGTATCTCGAGGAAGGCCGGGAGACACCGAGAGCGGGTTGAGAGGAGGCTCGAGGTTCGGAAGGGATGAGGGAAGAAGAAGTTTTCTTAGTAGGAGGTGCTTGGGGCGAAGAACTTGGACCTTCGGGAGTAGTCTTTCTCTTGCGATGAAGAGCATGAGTCTTCTCAGGTGAAGCCTTCTCCTCAGAAGGAGTCAAAATCTCAATAGAAGGGGGAGGTGCAGGAGTAGCAGCAGCCTTAGAAGTTTGGCCTTTTTGGCTCTTCTCCCTTAGCTTCTCGGCTATCATTGCCTTCATCATTTTTGTTTCTGAAAAGAGCAGAGAAATATTAGTCCGAACATGATAATTTAAAAGTAAAACGAAGAAGATTACTTGGAAAACACTCACCGAGGGGCATGTTCAAGGATACACCCTTGGGGCTCAATTGGAACAAGTATAGCAGTCCGTCGTCAATCAGCTCCATCAAATTAAAACACTGATCGCCAAGTGCACGACGAACCGACAAATACGGTTCCTCCTCAAGGTGACCCTTGATCGATTTCCCCCTCGGGAGATTTTCCCTCCACTCCATAGGGCAACCCCAAGGCTGGAGGGGACGAGCAAAGAAGTAAGAGTTTTTCCAATTTTTTATAGACGAGGGGTAGTTTTTGAGGAAGCCAACCCCTGTCCTTGAGGAAAAGTAAAAAAGCCCGATCTCTTTCTTGTTCAGTTGGAAGAAACAATGAAAAAACTCGGGAGTAGGGGTAAAACCCAGATAAGAAAGAACTATGAAGAAGCCTGCTAATAACCTATAGCTATTGGGGAATAATTGACTAAGGGAAACGCAGAAGTAGGAGGCCACCTCAATAAAGAAAGAAGGGACGGGAAAACGGAGCCCTCCTCGGAGTTGGTCTATATAGAAAGGAAAATACCCCTTAGGGGGTAAGTGGGGACGAGATCCAGAAGGGGGAGCAATAATAGAAGTCCCCTCAGAAATCCCCCATTTAGTTCGGATATTGATGAGTTGCTGAGGCAATTTAACCTCAGACTCGAAGATCTCGAACCAAGGAACCTTGGCTTTAACTAAATCTCGCTCCGTAGCACGTTTCTGCTCTTGTTTATGAGCAGCCGACGCAGCAGAAGAGCTTAGGGTTTTGTCACTATCAAAAGAGGAAGAGGCTTGAGGAGAGGGGCTAAGAGCATCTCCTTCGGTAAACCTATCTATAGCTTGCAATGAAGAATCGGCTGAGGAAGAAACCATACGTAGGTGATTAAAAAGAAGGGAACTGGTGAGACAAGTTGTTCGACCGTCTGGTGCTAGCTCGGAAGCAAAATGCGGTAAAGTAAAAACAAATGAAGAAAATGGAGGGGTATTTATAGCGGGGACCATGTGAACAGTCGTTTAATCCTTACCGTCCAAAAATAAGGGAATGGACGGTTATAAAGGAGCCTCGGGAAACGAAACTTCGCCAGGCATTTGAAATATTCGGGCGGGAAAAAAGGGCGGCAAAATATCCCGAGCAGGTTAAGTTTGGATTTTACCCGAAAGCAATAAAACAAGACTTCAAAAGTCTCGTCTTGCTTTACTTTAGGGGTGAGGTGATGTCATATGAAATATTGACCTCCTCGGGTAAAATCCCCGCAAGCGCCGAACAAGTCATATACCGAACAAGATACACCGAACAGATAGCACCGAGCAGGGTTTTACCGAACATCTGCTAACCCTCCTCGGTTTTCTGGTCAAAGATTAGCGGAAAACTCGGGAGTAACTAACAAATTAACCGGCGTGAATGAACGTGTAGTAATGGGGCGCGGATATCTCGGACGCGTGAGGCTCCAGTTAAGCCACGATCATGTGACATCGTGTTCCGGATCTCCCGCGAGTCAATCACTAGGAACAGTCCTATAAATACCCGCGGATGTCATCACAGAGAAGGTGGGATTTTTTCTGGGCAAAAGACTCCGAAGAGAGCAAACTTGAGTCTGTTCGGTCATTTTTATAATTTCTCTAACAGTAGTCGTGTAAGTCATTGAGTGATTATTTTGTGTCCAGATCATCTTGTAAATCATCAATATTTATAGTGAAGCTTTATACTGGACTAGGTCCCGTGGTTTTTCTCTCAATTTGAGGGTTTTCCACGTAAAAATCTTGGTGTATTCCTTTTATTTTTCGTAAACATTTAATTCTACCAAACACGTAAAATAACGGATCACATCAAGTACCAATCGATCCAAACAGCAGATGTAATTCAAAGTTTCTACAATTCTTTCATACTTGATTCATGAAGCTAGAACATGGTTTAAATGAGTTAAAATCAACCAAAAACAAGATTTGAACACCTTCATTCCCAAAATTTTGAAAAACGAACGCAACAACCCAACATGCATCGGTAACCATCGACTCAATCCAAAACAGACAAGGGAATTTCATGCAAGCCTCTCATACAAGATTCATCAGCTTAAACATGATTAAAATGGGTTAAATGTCAATTAGGAAAACAATTTAAGCATTTTCACTTCCAACTCTGAAAAGCAATCGGCTTCCCTCAACATGCAACGGAAAAACTGAACCAAAATCCACAAAAATTGCAGAGAAGAACAGTTTAGGTTTAGGAGTAAGGAAGGATTACCTATACACGATTTGAAGAAATCGCCCAAAAATAGCATGAACCCTAGCTTGAGCGCATTCCATCGATTTCTGGTAAATGCCGCTGCGAAACCGCAAAGAAACATCAAGTTCCTGGTATGGAAAGGTGCGCTTGATAGAGGGGAAGATGGTGGTGGGCCAGACTTGCCGGGGTGGTGGCTGACGGCGGCGAGCGCGACGATTTATTATGAAGGATCCGGATGAGCACGGGAGAGGGGAAGAGGAGGTCAAGTCTGAAGCGTGTGTTTACACCTTTAGTGTGTTCGCAACATAGCAACATGAGGAAAAATACATCACGAGTGACCGATAAAGCCGGTGACAATGCCAATCTATAGGCAAGATTTCCAATTCGATCTTGGATCTCATACGGTCAACATAACAAGATGATAATTTTCTCGCATGCCAAAACGAGTAGTGTCTCTAACAGAGGAATTTTCATAAACATTTGATCACCTATCTGAAATTTTATGGGTCGTCTTCGTTTAGAAGCATAACTAGCTTGACAATCCTGGGCAGCCATCATCCGCTATCTGAACAACTGAATCTTATCATTCATTTCTCGTATAATATCAGGTCCATTCAACTGGTTTTTCAATGATTTCTTTCCAGGCTAGAGACAATCTTCAACGTCTCTTCTAAAAGGTTTCAAAAGATGTCGAATCTAAGCTTGTTTGGTAGTTATTAATACAATAACTTTGATTATAGGCAAAGCTTCATGCCCACCAAAGTTAAAATCATTCGCCACATTACGTAACATACCCTCGATAAACAATGATCATATTCGGATACTGATAAGTCCGCTCGTAAGGAAAGAAAAGTGCAGACTTATGATGTAGATCAATAATGTCCAAACAACATCACAGTCTTTGGGTGATCAAGGAATACGGGTCACAAAATCCATAGCCATACATTGGGGACTTTTGACGCCATGAAGTAACCCACGAGTTTCATTCATTTGGTTTAAACCTGTTGACAACCTCAACATTTGACACTGCATCAGTAACGTCTTATCTCATACATCTCCATCAGAACTGAGGTCTCAAAGTCATATGCATCTTACGTCTTCAGGGTGAATACTTTATTTTACAGTTATGGACTCCTCAAATAATTTCAGAGGTCAAATCAGAATTACCAGGAACAACTTATCAACCATTAAGGCGTAAAAACTATCAGAAAATACTTGGAAGCTAAAAGGACGTCATGAAATACAAATCCTTAAGATTTCAAAGTTCGAACATCAATTCGTTGGTCTTTTCTGGTGGTTAGAATAAATTCCGACTCAACTTGAAATGTTGAGACAATGATAGAATTTCTGGTTTGATTGAAAAGCTCAGTCGAATGTATACATATCAAAATGTACTTGGTGCTACGAATATAAGCTAGAATAGACTCACGAGCTTTACGACTAAGGACAGCCGTCGACATTCATTCTCCTAGGATGATATTGAGCTTCACCATCGTAATCCTTCAAAAGATTCATCAACATGCGTTGTCTCGTAATAAGACCGGAATAGGTATTTTAAGTTCTTGTGGTCCGAATAAAAACAAATTTTTCCCCGTATAATTAATGACGTCAAATTTTTAAAACAAAACAGTTGTTACCAGTTCAAAACTATATACAGGATCTCAAAAAAACAATTTTCATACTCATCTGACCAAATACATTTTCAACTTTTCTGTGTCAGTTGAGTAATGGGTTTAGCCATTTTTCAAAAACAAAATCTTTCAATCGACATTTGAAATCCCGCTAAACCATAAAACATCGGACCTTATGAACATTGGTAGGTCTTAGCCAGTTTAACACTACTTTGACCTTGGTTGAATTAACAAAAATGCTACGTCAAGAATTTACGTGGCCCAAGAGTATCACTTCGATCATCCAAAATTTCTTTTAGATAGCTTGGCACAAAGAATCATTTCCTAATAGGAAATAGAGAGATCGATTCAGATCTGTCCCACTTTCTTTGATGTTAGAATAAATGACAAAAACAGATTCGGTGGTGAATCAAAGAATCAAAGTTACGCTCGTCTATTCAGAGAAATATCTGATTCGCTTGAGTTAATCGCAAAAGAGATGTGATATTTTCATATTCTTCGCTATCCATAAGAAAAATAACCATCCTGTGCAATCCACATTCAGATTGGATGGATTGATCAAAATTATTTCATATATGAAATCTGAGATATCTGTTTCGGATATTCGACACAACCTATTTTCATCGCGAAAAACTTTACAATTCTATCAAGAATTTGTCAAAGGGTTCGACTCGTCGAGTTCCAAAAAATATCAGGAATTAGGATACTCGTATGACATAGTCATATGTCGAGTACACAAGATAGATTTGGAAGATCTTGGTTTGGATTGACACCAGAGACTAGTCAAAGTCCAGATCTTCTCGTAGACGAACATAAATGTTTTTAGTAGATCATTAACATAAGACGATCATTGTTGAAATTGTCTCAATTCCATAGCGAGTCAAGGTCTCTTTATCGATATGCTTACAAATCATCATTGTAGTATCTTCGAAAGTTTTACACGTTTTAAAATTTTCTCAAAATTTTACAATAAGTGCATTGAGTCTAAACCAAGTTAATACTCAAGTCCATGCAAATTATATTCTTTCATATACCCAAAATCATCACTTCAGTTAATCTGAATTCCATAATAGTTCCGAGTACAGTTTCGTGTACAATACTGCATCAACGTGACTTCCAGGTCTGGGTTCATACCACTTTTAATTTTTCAAAAATTTCAACTTCGCTTGAAACAGATTTTATGATACATTTACGCAAAGTTTGTATATAATCATTTCATTAATGGTTTTCAAATATATTGAACCATTTTAGCATTTATTTAATTATTTTTTGTGCATCGTTCAATTCATGCTCCGGATGTCCATCTGTACAATCTCTTATTATGTATGTTGATGAGTCACAACATTTGTACTTCATCTATGTTATTAACAAATAACAACTTAAAGCTTAATCATTTTCTTAGAATTGGAATTTTCGGATAAACTACAAATTAATTCATTAATCCTAAATTATTACTTCATTTTAGTCAAATTATGAAGTACCGTAATACATAAGGAGTTTCGACTTAGGCATTCTGCCACTAAAATTCCATCTACTCATATAATCCATTAACATTGAACTACTTAATGAAAATAATTTTTGTAGGTTCAATCATATATTCATATCATCGTTAAATTTCATTCAACATGTTCATCGGTTTATTCTTTTATGTTTTATAAAAATATCATACTCAAATCTCATTCCGATATAGCCATATCTCATCCTGTTCCAGCATCTCAATGCCGAAATCTAAATGGCTCTATGTCCTGGAGTTATCTCAATCACACACCCAAGGACTCTCATTACAAATATCTCATAACTCATTCAACCATGTTATTCTCAATAGGTTCGAGAGCAACTTCATTGCTCAAAGACATGTTATTTATTAAAACTTCATAAAACAATTTGAATGTCTCATGATATGCATACTCTTCATTTATTCACTCTAATGCAGCAATGACTCAAGAATGATAGGTTTCATAGGTGTTCGAGTGTAAACTCTTTCCCTACTAAGTTTTAACAAACATAAACAGTAATGTATCGATATCGTGGTCAATATCACACGACTCAACATACTCAAATATAAACCACATATCGACATCGATATATCAACTATTTCACACCAAATCAGGTAAGAGCCAATAAGTCAAATAAGTTTCAAACACATAAGCACATGTTCATTCGTGTCTATTCAAAGACACAAGACTCAAAAGTAGAGCATTCCCAGTTTATGCTCTGATACCAACTGTGAAGTAAGGACCCTAGTTCCTTAAGTGCGGATTAAAGGCGTAAATAGAGCTAACATACATCAACAGAGTATAAAGTTCATGTTGATGCCTTGAGCTGTTAAGATTACAGTGCCAAAATAAAATTTCCAAAAAGGACTAATTACATTCCCAACCAATTGAATGCTAATCCTATAGCTTTACATTACTCCTAGAGTAGAGACTATACAAAAGAATTATGCATGTTATACCAAAAGCACTCCTCACAAGCTCACCGCATCAACCCGCCTTAGCTCTTCCGCCCAAAAGTACCTACAGGAACAACCCCAAAACCATGAGCATGTAACAAACCATATTCACAATAATATGATTGTAATTTAGAAATGCATAAATCGTAAATACGAATCACTTCCTGTATTTAATACATTTAAATGCTCCCTTTGGTGGTCCCTGTACCACAATCATAATCAATAGATTATAATACAAATAATGTATGTCATGACTGCATCCATTCCATGTATACCAATGGCCATTTCCAGTCTTATTATATCAGTGGCATAATACCCCTCACGTTTACATGACAGCGGCATTAATACCCCTCGCTTCGACTTAGCGGCATAATATCCCTCGCAGTAGTAATATGACAGCGGAATTATCCTTCGCTTCGACATATTTGCGGCAAATATTCTTCATCTCTATAATATGACAGCGGCAAGTATTCTATCATCGCTTCGACATGAAGGCGGCAAGTATTCTTCATCACTGGAATATAACCTCGACTCACAATCACATGCACCAATGCATCCAATATACACATGCAACCATAATGCATATCCAACCCATGTATGCAACCATGATGCATAACCAAGACCATGTATGCAACAATAATGCATAATTAAATCCACGTGTGCAACCATAATGCATAACCAATTCAATGGGTAAAATACGTTTTACCGTCCAATGACCGTACGTTTTACTACGTACCTTAGTTCCAAAATGAAGATGTCAAAGGACTTTATCTCCTTGGCTGTGTTGCCACCTGGGATGGTCCTACATATTCACACAAACCAATATTAGGAGACAATAATAGTCCAATAGCAAAAATCCCACAAAATAACCAAAACATCACTTTTTGGTGACTCGCGATCCACTAGTCTCGAACCACCCTTCGGAAAAACTGGATACAATAACACCCATTGCATCCCAAGTACACGGATTCCCCAGATCGAGTCAACGACGAATTGATGATTCTCTTGTTGGTACTCCAACATTATGAGCTGTCCCAGACAAGTCTCTCAAAACAATAGACGTATAAACGTTCTCATGGGGTGTCACATGCCTCAAACATCATACTACAAAGGGACAATCAAAAGCCTGCCAAAAGTCTTCATCGTATCATCATACGATTCACCAAACTCGGTTCCAACGTGTAGTATAATGGCTCCAACAATCACACTATATCTTTCCCCCAATATCTGGCTAGCAAAGCGCTGTCTCCATAGGCTCATATCAAGCCCACCAACAAACCATATGTTCCATCTCGGTATGCCATACCGTACAAACCGTTAGAGTAATGGGTCATCGCCCAACATATCTCTAAAATACCAAGCACAATGGACAACCCGGTGTCCTTGCTCACTTATGATACAATCATAATCCGTTAAGACTTATCCCACACCCTCAGGGTGGGTGTAACCATGTCTATCCTACGTCACAACACAAGCGAGTAGTTTACTCAATGACTACTCTTACCACCAATCACTTGGCCCTAGCCAAACCAACGAGCATACCCAAGGGTATCATTGCTCGACAAATATTTAACTCTATAACATGATGTGGTACATTTACCGGTACAATACATCCAATACTCCACAGAGCAAACCTGCTTGGCAAAAAGGTCTCGTCAACTAGTGACCCAGACTCTACCATGTGCTCACCATCGGCACTCAAACCATACAACTAAATACATAACATAAATGTATTAGCCATCAAAACGACGCTACACGTCTACATAGAACATCCACTATGTCATTGTCATCCCGTGACGGTACCTGTCAACATATGACTTTGAAATAATATAATAATATTGTCGACTCGTGACAGTATATGTCGATACACGACGTCTATAATCTAATCGTCAAACACATGACAATATAAGTAAATCAACACATGATATCCACAATAGTGCTAAATAAACAGTAATATGCCATACCTCATTGCTAACAATATAGCGGCATACCTGTCTCCGTCATCCAACAGTGGTACGCAATCAGCACTCATCGCTCGTAGGTGGCGTAATCCAGCGTCATGTACATAGCGGCATAACCCGTCGCTATAGAATCAGGGGCATAATCCCTCGTCATAGAGTCAGCGGCATAAAACTTCGCTATAGACATCTAGCGGCATGAACCATCGCCATAGATGTAGCGGAATGTACCATCGCTATGAATACCCGGCGGCATAGGTCATCGCCAATAGAATAGCGGAATGAGACATCGCTATCAATACCCGGCGGCATAAACCATCGCCAATCAATATAGCGGAATGAACCATCGCTATCAATACATCTGGCGGAATGAACCATCGCCAATCAATATAGCTGAATGAACCATCGCTATCAATATATCCGGCGGAATGAACCATCGCCAATCAATATAGCGGCATGAACCATCGCTATCAATACATCTGGCGGAATGAATCATCGCCAATCAATATAGCGGAATGAACCATCGCTATCAATATATCTGGCGGAATGAACCATTACCAATCAATATAGCGGCATGAACCATCGCTATCAATATAGATAATGTGGTTGTTCCGGTCCTGTTATAGCAGCGGAATTTTAGGACCCCTCGCTTCGACATATAGCGGCATCATATGATATCCCTCGCTTCGACAATGACAGCGGCATGTTACCTCGCTTAGACATGACAGTGGCAAATATCATATTACCATCGCTTCATATGACAGCGGCAAGTACCTCCCTCGCTCGAATATAACAACTACCGGAACTTTCACTAGCTCCATGTACCTGCATCCAGGTTAATACCACAGTTCACAATATAATGATCGATATCACTTTTCAGTTATAATCACAATATTCCACAATAATCACAATATTCCACTTTAATCACAATATTCCACATTAATCACTAGAATTGTGACTGTTCCGGTCCCAATACAACATCGGAATTTTAGGACCCCTCGCTTCGACAATGACAGCGGCATGTTACCTCGCTTAGTCATGACAGCGGCAAGTACCTCCCTCGCTCGGAGATAAAGGCTACCGGAACATTCATCAATTCTACCACAATAATCAAGCACAACAGTTGATTCCATTATCACAATATATATCACTATCATTTCACATATACCATCACATGTAAGGGTTCACTACCCACATATACATAATCAAAGGTGTAACACGTTTTACCATCCGAAGCCCGTACGTCTCACCTTTCCTGATTTTCCCACAAAATCAGATCCCTTAACACATAATACATGAAGGGCCAGACATCACCATTAATGCCATCCCATCTCATGCTACACGATTCCTGCAATCACAATGATTAGCAACACCACTTTTCATATCATAAAAGCACATAACAACTAGTTGTGTCATACAACATTAATGCCATCATGCATAAATATGTGCCATCAATAAGTTCCTAGGCCCTTAACAGCCCCAAAGAGCTAACCACTGCTCTGATACCACTAAAGTAAGGACCCCAAGCCCTTAACCCTTGATTAGTGTACTAACCACTATGTGTGGCACATGCTTTCAATAAAAATCAATCGGGAAACTCAATGATACTTTACCATTGAATGGCAACTACAAAATTTCTTTAATACTCAATGTTATAAGATCATCATCCTAACAACATATAGACTCATCGAGTTCGCCCATTACCATCCCCTTTTTGCCACTTTTTACATTGTGGACTTTTATAAAAATTTGGGCAGAGTCTCCCCACAAATTGAGCTATCCCAAAACAAAAGCACGTCACATAATATAATTCCCGGCCAGGGAATACACAATACTCAACAGAATACAGAACACAAAGTAAATTCCCAGCCAGGGAAGACACCACACATAAGACGACAAAAGTGGGTTTCAACACCCACATAATACACTAACGACTCTCATATCATTAGCAATTCTACCCTTAATTGCATGCAACATATAATGAAAGAGAGAAAGGCTCATGCCTTTATATACAACCCATATACAAGAATATCCGTGCTCACATGCGAGCATCATAAATGTGTATATAAGCCTCGGGTGTATATAAGTACTCTATACGATACCGTGCTCCATCAAGCCCTGGTACCACGATCCTGTGAGTACATCCAATCAACAGCTTGAGCTCAGCTCCACAGCCATCGATGCACCTGTTCACCTGCCCCAACAGAGACAGCCCCCAACGGGGTGAGCATACCAATACACAAAATCCCATAATCACAAAAATGAAATTCATAATTTACAACACAAGTAAATACTAATGAATTTTAAATGATACTCCCTGGATGGCAACGTCCTCATCCGAGATTCCGTGTACTGTCCCTGTTCTCACAATCATCAAACTCATCAAATCTCAAAAATCAGTAAATCAACACATTGATTTAACTCATAGCATGCCTGATTCTCAAGTATCAATAATTAATGATTCCAAATTCATTATACATACAAACATAGATATCTCGATAACTAATACTGATTTTCAACTTTGCTACCAATCACAGATAGCTCAAATGCCTAGCATTTATTTTACCAATTTCCATTTCACTTAGACATCTCACATGTCTTACAATGAATACATGATCCCACGATCATTCTCAGGCATCTCAAATGCCCTACAATAGTCATATAAACCCAGTACCCCATATCTATTATAAGGTCATACTACTCTAGTATTACGCACACTTGTGGCAGATTTTCAAGACTAGGTCGTTCCATAGTCATATCGACACATATATATATAACCATACCCACAACCATCTAATGCAATTAAAACACATTATGCATTTCACAAATGCTCTACTATATAGTAATGCTCGTACGTCACACGTACCTTAATCTCCGAAGTCCGAGCCAAACCTTGCTCGAGTTCCATGCTCCGAGGAACGATGTGCTAACACGATAAATAATTCACAATTATTTACGAACATGCAACCCATGCTCAAGCACACCCATAACCCTCAAAAATATTGTCAACACACGACAATTAACCATTATCGAAAATTGCTCAAGAACACCCCACAAATTTTCGAACCTTCACAACACAAATCGAACCCAAACTAAACACCACAAATCATCTAAAACATGAATTAATCAATTACTAACAAGAATCATCACCCTTGCCAAAAATCCCCAAAATTCGAACATAAACCCCTAAAATCGAGCCCTAACCTCACGCAAGCAATGATGAAATTCAAACCATAAAGCAACAATTTTTCGAACCATTAAAGTCTGAAATTTTCGACCCAAATCAAAGCACAAAACGCCCCAAAAACACCTGAATAAAAGCCCCAAAAATCGTACCAAAATCGAGCCACAAAATCGAACAGAAACCAGTTTCGAACCCTAGCTCTTTCTGCAGAAATCCGAGCTCAAATCGCGACCAAACTTCGAATTACCGGTATAGAAAGGAGCGCCTGGACGAGACGAAGCCGGCGGCGGGTCGGACACGCCGAACGGCGGCCGGACGGCGGCGGGCGCGGCGCTTGAAGCTGCGTGGGTCAAGGGGATCGGGCTGACGGGAAGGGAAGAGAGAGAGACGGGTGAGGTGCTGAAAAAGCTTCCAAATAATTAAAATTTCGGGTTCAACTGGTATTTATAGCAAAAATACCCCGAAATACTAATAGCCCCACAAATACATCATGATTCATTAAAAATCATCTGTTTTCAAAAACTCTCTCTCTAACTCAAAAACCCCCAACCGGTGCCCACACAAAGCACCCGAGATTCCGAGTCACACTAAAAACCCAACTCTTAGATTTTTCACCGTAATGAGAATACAATCTCAACCTCGGGATCAAACAATCCCAACTACCCAAATAAATGAGCCCAGAAGGCCCAACACCGCGATTAAACTCCAAGTCGCCACGTAAAACAACTTTAGGGGTTATTAACACTCCGAAATTAACATCCATAATCTCTGGTCATCACAAAAAAGCTGAAGGCGATCGATCGCCCTTTTCTTTAAACGATAAAGCTAAGAGCTGGTTGAATTCATTGCTTGCAGGGTCGATCACTACGTGGGAGGGGATGGCGCAAGCATTCTTATCAAAATACTTCCCCCCTTCCAAGACAGCTAAGATGCGCAATGACATCACCACATTCATGCAACATGATCCGGAGACACTGTATGAAGCTTGGGAGCGCTTCAAGGATCTACTTCGAAGATTCCCACATCATGGCCTTCCGATTTGGCTTCAGGTATAAACATTTTAAAATGGTTTATTTTCTACTAATAGATCCATGATTGATGCAGTAGCAGGAGGTACCATTATGAGAAAGTCACCTAAGGAAGCTTACACATTCTTGGAAGAGATGGCATCCAACAGTTACCAGTGGCATTCTGAGAGGAATGTGCCAAAGCGACCAATTGGGATGCATCAAGTGGATGAAGTGACATCAATACAAGCTCAATTGGAGGCTTTGAACAAGAAGATGGACAGTTTGAGCATGACAGCCATGCAAGCTCAAGTGATCACGTGTGATTTATGTGGAGGCAACCAACCAAACACGGAATGTCAGGCAGGTAATCCTTTTATGCAATCTAATGAACAAGCAAATTTTGTAGGAAATAGACCACCACAGGGGAACTCATACTCCAACAACTATAACCAACCGTGGAGGAATCATCCGAACTTCTCTTGGTCCAACCAAAAGAATGTCTTGAATCCACAACCTCCACCGGTTATCCACCAAAGCCGAGTATGGAAGAGTTGCTAACTAAGTTCATGACGATGACGGAGAATAGGATGCAAAATCAAGATGCATCTGTTAAGAACTTGGAAACTCAAATGGGGAAAATGGCAAATATGTTAGCGGGAAGAGCACCAGGAAGCTTACCAAGTGATACGGAAAAGAACCCCCGAGAGAAAGCCAAGGCGATCTCATTGAGGAGTGGAAAAGAAATTGGATCACAGAATGAAGATCGGGACGATGAGCACGAAGTTGAGTTGGAAGGTGAGAATGACATTCAGACACGGGAAAATGGTAAGTCTACTACTACCACTACACCTATCGCACCACCCAAGAAGGTACATATCCCTCCCCATTTCCTGCTGCATTAAAAAGGGCAAAGGTAGATGCTACTTTTGCTAAATTCTTAGAAATTTTTAAGAAATTACAAATAAATATTCCATTTGCTGATGCTTTACTTCAAAAGCCTAGCTACGCTAATTTTTTGAAAGATATTCTGTCGAATAAGAGAAAATTGGGTGAGCATGAGACGATTAAGTTAACTGATGACTGTTCTGCAGTTGTCCAAAACAAACAGCCTCCTAAGTTGAAAGATCCAGGGAGTTTTTCTATACCTTACACAGTTGGGTCTATTTCATTTACAAAATCTTTATGTGATTTAGGTGCAAGTATTAATCTTATGCCTTTGTCAATTTTCAGGAAGTTGGGGCTTGGTGAGCCAAAACCGACCATGGTTTCTTTACAATTGGCAGATAGGTCTGTGACATACCCATGAGGAATCATAGAGGATGTCCTAGTGAAGGTCAATAAATTCATCTTCCCGGCAGACTTCCTTGTGTTGGATATGGAAGAAGATGCGGACACGCCACTGATCTTGGGAAGACCATTCCTCGCTACTAGAAAGGCACTTATAGATGTCCAACAAGAGAAGTTGATCCTTCGTGTAGGGGAGGATCAAGTCACTTTCAACGTTTTTAAAGCTTTAAAACACCGACATGATGAGCATATGTGTTTTAGTGTTGATATTATTGATGTGTTGTCTGCTAATATGTTTAAGGGAACACACAAGGATGAATTGGAAGCATGCTTGGTAGAGGACATTGAAAAGCTGGGCGAGACCGTCGAGTTGAAAGAGACTTTTATTTAAACGCCAATATTCCCCACAATAGGCGTGTGAAGAACAACTTAGGTGAGTTGGGAGAGAGGGACATGAAGCCACAAAAGCCCTCCATTGAAGAACCACCAACTCTTGAACTCAAAACCCTCCCTCCTCATCTCAAGTATGTTTATTTAGATTTTAATGAGTCATTGCCTGTAATTGTCTCTTCATCTTTAATAGGTTTAAACGAAGACAAACTACTTAGGATTTTGAGGGAGCATAAGAAAGCATTCGGATGGAAAGTAGCGGACATAAGAGGGATAAGCCCATCAACATGTATGCATAAGATCTTGATGGAGGATGCTTACAAACCCGTAGTTCAACCACAACTCCGGTTAAACCCAAAGATGCAAGAAGTGGTAAAGGCTGAGGTCATCAAACTGCTGGATGCAGGTATCCCATTTCTGATAGTGCATGGGTCAGTCATGTGCAATGTGTACCCAAGAAAGGAGGTATGACTGTAGTTAAAAATGAGAATAATGAATTGATCTCGACTAGAACAGTCACAGGTTGGCGTGTCTGCATTGATTATAGAAAGTTAAATGGCGCCACCCATAAAGACCATTTTCCCCTCCCATTCATTGACCAAATGATAGAGCGTCTGGCAGGGTATGCTTTCTATTATTTTCTAGATAGCCATTCTGGGTATAATCAAATAGTTATTACACCTGAGAACCAAGAGAAGACTACCTTCACTTGTCCTTATGGTACGTTTGCTATTAGGATAATGCCATTTGGCTTGTGTAATGCGCATGCAACTTTTCAAAGATGTATGATGTCTATTTTTCATGATATGGTTGAAAAATTCTTAGAGGTCTGTATGGATGACTTTTCTGTCTTTGGGGATTCTTTTGATGCTTGCTTAAATAATCTTGACTTAGTACTAACAAGGTGTGAAGAGACGAATTTGATACTAAATTGGGAGAAATGTCACTTCATGGTACAAGATGGAATAGTCTTGGGAAACAAAGACGGAATAAGGTATTTTACACTATTTACTATACTAGTAGAACTTTAAATGAGGCACAACAAAACTATGCCACCACTGAGAAAGAACTTCTAGTAGTAGTATTTGCGTTTGATAAATTTCACTCTTATCTCTGTCTATCAAACGTAATTGTGTACACTGATCACTCGGCACTTAAATATCTTCTTGCTAAAAAAGACGCTAAACCACATTTAATCCGATGGATTCTCTTATTGCAAGAATTTGACTTAGAAATTAAAGATAAGATGGGTGTAGAGAACGTAGTAGCGGATCATCTATCTAGGATTGATAACGAGATGGAGAAACATGATAATGAACTTGAAGAAATCAATGAAAAATTTCCTGATGAACAATTTTTCAAGTTCTTGCACTACCGTGGTATGCCGATTTTGTAAATTATCTGGTTAGTGGTATCCTCCCACAAATGACCTTTTATCAAAAGAAGAAATTTTTATCTGATGTTAAACACTACATGTGGGAGGAACCATTGTTGTTTAAGGTTTGTGCAAACAACATGATCATGAGGTGTGTACCAGAGGAGGAGATGGCATCTATTATGAGCCACTGTCATGACCGTGAGGTAGGGGGACACATGGGTCCAACAAAAACAGCTGCCAAGGTACTTGAATCGGGTTTTTACTGGCCTACCTTGTTTAAAGATGCATACAGGTATGTGTCCACTTGTGATAAATGCCAAAGAACGGGCAACATTTCTAGGAGACATGAAATGCCTTTAAACAATATGCTTGAATGTGATTTATTTGATGTTTGGGGCATAGATTTTATGGGACCATTTCCAGTTTCATGTTCTAATTATTACATACGTGTCGCTGTGGACTACGTTTCAAAATGGTTGAGGCTAAAGCTTCACGCACTAATGATGCTAGAGTGTGGTAAATTTTTTGAAAAAGAACATGTTTACTCGATTTGGCACTCCTCGAGCAATCATTAGTGACGGTGGGTCACACTTGTGCAATAAACTCTTTGAAAAACTTTTGAGCAAATATAGTGTTACCCACAAGGTTGCAACACCTTACCACCCACAAACATGCGGACAAGTAGAAGTTTCTAATAGAGAAGTGAAACGGATTTTGGAAAAATCGGTCAATAGGTCTAGAAAAGATTGGTCCTTGAGGTTAGATGATGCTTTATGGGCATATAGGACTGCATTTTAAACACCTATTGGTACTACACCATATAGGTTAGTTTTTGGAAAAGCATGTCATCTTCCTGTCGAGCTAGAACACAAGGCATTTTGGGCAATAAAGAATCTGAATTTTGATTTAACTGCTGCAGGTGATAAACGTCTTCTACACTTAAACGAAATGGATGAGTTTAGAAACCAAGCTTATGAGAATGCCAAGATCTATAAAGACAAAACAAAAAAGTGGCATGATGCTAAGCTAAGCCAGCGTGATTTCAAAGAAGAAGATTTGGTCTTACTTTTTAACTCCAGATTGAGACTCTTTCCAGGTAAGTTGAAGTCTCGATGGCAAGGATCATTCACTATCACAAGAGTATTTCCATCCGGAGCGATCGAGATCAATGATCCAACAAAAGGTTTTTCTTTTTCTTTTTTTTTCAAAAACTTGATCGCTTTTATTTTGAGCAATTATTTCTCAGTGTAGCGATTCTCTACCGTAAGTGCACGGTGTCAAGTTTTAGTATAATGGTTTAAAAGTAAGGATTGGCGTACCCACAGGGACTAGTAGTAATTACCAAATTTAACTAGTGTTCTATATTTAACCTACGAAATTGTTCGAAAGATTAACTAATTTACTCAACTCCAAGATTCAACCACACCACAAAGAATTAAGATATTAAACAGGAGAGATAAATATCAAGATATCGGTTCACTCATGTAATTCCCCAAAAGTTGTCTATTAATTAAGATTCAAAATTCTATGTTCTAAGGTGACGAGTTTTCCTATTTCATTCGTTATACCTTGGTCTGGTTATAACAAGTCTAGCATTAATCAATCATAAACCACTCCCGTGTCTTTATTGAATGATTAATACAAAAAAATGCTTCGTGAAAACTACTAGCCTTCGATTTTGGTAAATCTATTGTTATCACACGTGTGCTAGATTTTACTTGGTCCGTCTCAACCTAAAACCCTACGTCGTATCGTAATCTCCTATGGTCAATTCATTACGATTACCAAAATCATGCAAAAGGTAGCTAATCTTTTACAAGCATTAAAAACATAAATTATGCGCAAATATCATAGAAATCAAATCAAAACCGTTAATTAACTCAAGGGTTCAAACATGGGATCCCTATGTCTTGATAAACAAACTTAGCCTAGCATATTAACGGAAAAACAACGTTTTATAACATCTAACAACATTATAAACATTGGAATTCGAAAATAAAACTAAAGTAAGGTTCAGAAATACTAATAAACACTCGATGTGAAATCGTACGTCGATCCGATGTTTCCGTCTCTAGCTGCGTTGCTTTGAATCGTCTTGAAGGTCCTTTCTCTTCCACTGGTAGGCTGCCTCTTTAGAGCTGAAAAGAACCCTCTAGCTGCCCTAAAAACTCTAATTTATATGCTCCTTCACGAGCCCAAGAAGTCTGGTACCAAAAATAGCCCAAAACTTAATTAAGGAATTTTTTTAGTTTGGGACTCTGCTTGCGATCGATCACCTTCAGCTTTTTCTCCTCGACGATCGGTCTCTTGTGATAGGCGATCGATCGCCTATATGTTCTGCCCTGAGGCGATCGATTGCTTGGTTTGTTGCGATCGATCGCCTATCGCTTCAAATTTCCTTCATCATTCTGGCTTCAGGCGATCGATTTCTTGTGATAGGCGATCGATCGCCTGTTGCTTTTATCATCTTTTTAGTCTTTTTCACTTCTTTTCCCATGGCTTGCCTCGTCTTGTCACAGTTCCACCTTCTAGTCCATAAAACAGGGTTTTTTCAGTGTTTCTTGCACTTCTACTGGATTCCTGGAAATATAACAAAACACAACCAAAAGTATAAAATCTTCCAAGAATCACTATAAAAATCGCAATAAATATATGCAAATATAAGTGTAAAATGACACTTATCAACTCCCCCAAACTTAACTCTTGATCGTCCTCGAGCAAGAATAGAATTAAAAACAGTGAATTCACAACAGATAAGTGACATGGATCATTTCGTGCTCATATGTTTATCTCAGAACTTTTACTCATACCACAACAAAGAGTCCTTCAAATCGTTGGACACAAAGTATTTTCTCTTTAGTCAAATAACAGTCTCAAATTCGGAACGTGTGTGTGTGTTGTTGTCAATCCCAAGTATCATACAATCATCATAGATCAAAACAGTGTTAATCAATAACAATCAAGATTTTCATCGAGTATCTCATATACCTAGTTTTCAAGCACTTCTCCACTAATATAATCAATTCATAGACTTGGATCAAAAGGACTTTTAAAGCTTATAATGTTAGGCCTTTTGGTGTCGGTTACAAAGAAAAGATAGGATAAGCACAAAGAAGAGAGTATCATGTAAAGTTCATTTTTATGCAGCACATATCGGATTTCTCTTACTTTTCTTTTAGCCTTGCCCGCTTTGGGTCTTCTTTAATCATTTTTTTTTCAAGGCTTTCTCTATCCTTTCCTTTTTCTCATTCACAAATTCTTTTCACACTAAGCTCATCAAAATAGCCATTTATGTGCATCTAATGAGATTCATTATACTCCCTTGGGTGAAGATAAATTTTTTTTCATTTTTTGGCTAAACAAGGTAGGTATAATGAGTTTATCAACAAAAGTCGAATGGTGGCTAATTTCCATTCTTATTCAATCAAGCACAAAGTTGGACACTAGGGATAAATGTAGACAAGGTAAGCTTGAAAGGCTCAAACGTTCCAAAAATCGCCTAAATCATATCCAAGTCTAGTTCAAAATTATAAAAATTTCGCCTCAAAGTGCCATCATCAAATAGGTTCTATGATTACTCTAAGATGCTCAAGACATGTCATCAAATTCACACATATCGTCACTACTTTAAAAGTAATCAACAAGTTCATGACTCAATGTGCTCAAATTATTCCTCATTTTCAACATGTCAACTCAACTCAAAATATTCACAACATGTTTACAATCATCAAGATTCAAGTCATAAGTAGAGTAAAACTAATATCATCATAGCATGGAGTCACTACTTTAATCCAATTACACCAGTGCAAAATTTACATGCTTTTCATCGGACAATAACAAGCTAATCATAAATTCCACAGCAGTAGACATGTTCAGATGCACAGTTTGACATATTAAGACTCAGTATCAACACCATTCACACCTCAAACATAAGCAAAAACACAATTCTCATATCCAAAATATCAAATGACAGTTCAACAATTACTCCCCCAAACTTAAGTAATACATTGTCCTCAATGTATTGAACAAGAATAAATATTAGGACAACGTAATACCAGTGGTGACAATCGTCAGTGGTCGTCACCCTCATCTTCATCGGCATCGCCATCATCATCATCATCGTCATCTGTGGGTGGTGGGTATGGCTGGAGAGTTGGTGGCGTGGGGAAAACCAAGTGGGGGTGAGCTTGAGCCGCGACACTATGCCAATCGTAGGAGAACTGCTGCCTGGGCTTCGAAAACCACCATTTTTGCACCATATTTTCTTTCCCAACTTCACCAACACATATACCAACAAACCAATAACATAAAAACACCATAAACCTTCAACATACACCTTAAAACAACCAAAATCTAACACCCAACCAAAACCAATACCAACCCAACACAAACCCATTTCAAAACAACAAATACCATTTCAAAACCAAACCAAAAACCATTAAAACATCAAGGAGGGTTCCATACCTCTTATGAACTCCAAATCTCACTAAAATCTCACAAACCAAGCTTTTGTAAAGATTTCTCCTTCCTCCTTTAGCCAAAAACGAAAATGGGTTGGGGATAGGGTTTGGAAGAATGATTTGGGGATTGGTAAAGTGAGAAGGGTAAAGTGGGGTTAGTGGGGTATAAAGGGGGGGTTATAATTAAACATGTACCCCATTAGTTAACATGATGTATAAAATACCCCAACGTGATATTTTAAAAGCATTATACCAAAATGCGCCAAACCTCAACTAAATCCATACTTTCCAGGTCACGCCCACCATGTGACTAAGCATTTCGCCATTATAATTTATTCCAACACATTAAATTAATTATCACCATAAATAACCACATAATCATAATTAATGCCCCAATTGCAATTCATTATTTCAGGGATATCACAATACTCCCCTACTTAAAAGATTTCGTCCTCGAAATCGCATGAACTTACCCAAATGAAACTAAACATAAATCACATACCAGAAAACAGTTCCGGGTAATGCTGCACCATATGCCGCTCCGTCTCCCACGTGGCCTCCTCGACACCCCTGCGATCCCACTGGACTTTAATCATAGGTATCCTTTTTTCCGAAGTCTGTGGTCTGCTCGATCCAGAATTCTAACAGGCCGTTCCACATAAGATACATCGGATTCTAACTGAACCTCGGAAGGTTGCAACACATGTGACGGATTCGGCTCATACTTCCGCAACATGGACACATGGAACACATCATGTATACCAGACAAAGAAGGTGGCAAGGCCAATCGGTAAGCTAAGGTACCAATGCGCTGTAGGATCTCGTACGACACAACATACCTCGGAGACAGTTTCCCAGGCATTCCAAATCGCACAACACCTCTGAAAGGTGAGATCTTCAAAAAGACCTTATCCTCCAACTGAAATTCTAACGGTCGCCGCCGTTTATTAGCATAAGCTGACTGTCTGTCCTGGGCTGCTTTTTTTTCTGCCTTATCACATTTACCTTCTCTTCCATTTCCCGAACTAATTCTGGTCCTCCGACCGATTTACGATCCAAGTCATCCCAACACAAGGGGGATCTACATCGTCTGCCATAAAGGCCCTCAAAAGGAGCCATCTGAATGCTTTCCTGGTAGCTATTATTATAAGAGAACTCTACCAAGGCCACTGAATCCTGCCATGAAGTATCAAACTCCAACACACATGCCCTCAACATGTCCTCGAGCGTTTGGATAGTACGCTCGGTCTGGCCATCCATTTGAGGATGATATGCAGTGCTCAACCTTACCTCAGTTCCCAAGGCTGACTGAAGACCCTCCCAAAAATGAGATGTGAATCGCGGATCTCGATCCGACACTATAGAAATAGGGATCCCGTGCAATCTCACCACATCTCGAACATATAACTGAGAGATCCTCAAATAGGTGAATGTCATATCATAGGGAATGAGCTACTTTGGTCAATCTGTCCACAATCACCCAATGGCATCAAAACCCGAAGAACTCCTCGACAAGTGGGTCACAAAGTTCATGGATATGTGTTTCCACTTCCATTTTGGTATCTCTAAACTCTTCAATTCACCACCAGGTCTCTGCCTCTCTGCCTTAACCTGCTGGCAGATCAAGCACCTCTTAACGAAAGCGATGACATCACGCTTCATTCTTTTCCACCAAAACTGACCACATAGATTCTTATACATTTTCTTCCCACCTGTATACATTTTCTTCCCACCTGGGTGGATACTAAATCGGCTACTATGAGCTCGCTCCATGATTCCACTACGCAACTCTGGCGTACTCGAAACTACCCAATGGTTACCGAGCCTCAAAGAACCATCCTCAGCCACTCTGAATTTTGATGGCTGACCAAGATGTACTAGTGATGACCATCTCTGAATCTCATCATCTACCTTCTGAGTTCTCCGGATATTCTCATAAATATCTGGCTCCGCTAATAAGGTCGATACACATACCAGCGATGTATCCACATCAAAATCATAGCCAGATGGCAATAAGAAGTCATCATAGCCGATAAACACATGGCGTCCTCAGCAGTACTCTTCACCTTCCGACTCAAGGCGTCTGCTGTCAAGTTTGCTTTTACAGGATGATACTCTATCTCACAGTCATAGTCCTTGAGTAAATCCATCCATCTCCTCTGTCGCATATTCAACTCCGCCTGAGTAAACGAGAACTTCAGGCTCTTGTGATCCGTATAAATGGTAAACGACGTACCATACAAGTAATGCTTCCAGATCTTCAGGGCAAAAGTAATAGCCGCCAACTACAAGTCATGGACTGGATATCTAGTCTCATGTGGCTTCAACTGCCTCGATGCATAAGTTACCACATGCTTATCTTGCATCAATACACATCCAAGGCCCAGAAGCGATGCATCGGTATAAAGAACAAACCTAGTGTTCTCCGTAGGAATCACCAACACAGGTGCCGTCGTCAACCGGTGTTTCAACTCTTGGAAGCTCTCCTCACAAGCCTCAGACCAAAAGAATGGTACTCCCTTTTGGGTCAACTGAGTCAAGGCTTGGCGATCTTTGAAAATCACTCGACGAAGCGTCGATAATAACCGGCCAAACCAAGAAAGCTCCGTACCTCGGGTACAGAAGTGGGTGTAGCCCACTCCATCACAACCCCAATATTCCTGGGATCCACCGATATCCCACTGCTAGATATAACATGCCCCAAGAACACCACACTGCTTAACCAGAACTCACATTTGCTGAGCTTGGCAAATAACTGATTATCCCTGAGGATTTGGAGCACTGTTCTCAAGTGTTTCACGTGCGCTTCCTCATTCCGAGAGTAGATGGGTATGTCGTCAATAAACACTATGACGAACTGGTCAAGATATGGTTGAAACACTCTTTTCATCGAGCTCATAAAGACAGCTGGGGCATTCGTCACACCGAACGGCATAACTAGGAACTCGTAGTGCCCATACCGAGTCTGAAATGCTGTCTTCTGCCCATCCTCCTCCTGACCCGTATCTGATGGTAACCTGATCTCAAGTCAATCTTGATGTATAACTTAGTGCCCTGCAACTGATCAAATAAATCGTCAATTCTTGGGTAAGGATACTTGTTCTTCACCGTGGCCTTATTCAGTTGCCGATAATCGATGCACAACCGCATCGAACCATCCTTCTTTTTCACAAAGAGAACTGGTACGCCCCATGGCGATACGCTAGGGCGTATATATCCTTTGTCAAGGAGTTCCTGCAACTGCTCCTTCAATTCCCTTGACTCTGCCGGTGCCATCCTGTAAGGGGCACGAGAGATAGCGGATGTCCCCGGTAGTAACTCAATCCCATACTCGACTTCTCTAGCCGGTGGGAATCCTGGGATCTCCTCCGGGAACACATCAGCAAACTCTGCTACCACGGGTACATCCTCCACCCTCAATTCTTTATTCTTTCCCGTCGTGTCCACGGCATAGATAAGATAGCCCGTGTGACCACGTTCCAACAACTGGGGCATTTTGATCGCTGATATCAATGGGATTTTCGCACGATAACCGTTTCCATAGAAAGTCCACTATATTCCCATATCAGATCAGAACCGAACCGTTCTCTACCGACAGTCCACTACTGCCTGATATCTGTTCAGATTGTCGATGCCCACGATACAATTGAAGTCTGACATGCCCAACACAATCAAATCTGCCTTCAACTCATTGTCCTCAAAATAAATGACGCAATCCGCAAGAAACTGATCAGCAACAACATTTCTTTCGGTGGGTGTCGAGACCATAAGAGGCGTGGGTAACGAAGACGTGCACATATGGTGTCTCTCCACAAAGCCAACAGATACAAAAGAGTGGGAGGCACCTGTATCTATCAAAATAAAAGAAGGGTGCGTAAATAAATGGCACGTACCAGCGATCACCTCTTCCGGGACTGCCTGGGCCTGCTCTCTAGTCAGTGCTTACACTTGTCCCTGGGACGGTCCCACTGTCTGACCTCCCGACGGTCGAGGCATAATCTGCAGCCTCTGATGCACTGTCCTATCCTTAAATCTCGGCCTATTCATCTGAAAGTCTGACTGTCCTCCCCTAGTGGGGCAATACCGAGAGATATGGCCCATCTTACCCCAACTGTAACAAGCTGGGCAGTTGATCGATGAGTGTGGCCCTCCACAATTGTCACATCTTGTTCCCCCGTTCTATTCACTTGCATGGGTCCCCGGTTGGCCAATAGATTTCTCTTCCTACTCTCCTGTTTCCGGTTAAAATATTTCTTCCCACTGAACCGAGAGGATGAAGAAGCACCAAGAGGCTTAAATGCCTCCCCTCGTGGCCTCAAGCTATCAGTAACTTGCCTCTGCGGTGGCACATGTGGGGGTACAGCATTAGGATATGCCCCAACTCCAATCTCTGTCAGTTCTGCTCTAGTAAGAGCATCATCGGAAGAAGTGGGGTTGTTGGTGATAACCCGGTCAAACAGTTCCGGCCGCAACCCCTTCAAGAAGTGCTTCATCTTTGCATGTCCGTTTGTGGCAATATGAGGGACATACCTCAACAGTGAAGAATATTGCATGGCATAGTCTGATACAGTCATGCCTCCTTGCTTCAAGTTTGTGAACTCGTCCTCCTTCATCTGTCGCGTAGCAGCAGAAAAATATCGGTTTAGAAACCGGGTCCTGAAGAGAGTTCAATCAATCAACATACCCTGAGCCCTCAATTCCATCACCGTCGTCTTCCACAACATGGAAGGCTTCTTTGCTAGTTGGAACTCCGCCAACCTCAGCCATGCTGTCCTAGCAAAAGGAGCGGACACAAATATCTGCTCCAGTCTCTCAAGCCACTCCTCAGCTTCTTCCCCTGTCTCTGTCCCGTCAAATCGGGGCGGGTGGAAAGTCAGGAATTGAGTCGGACTTAGCTCCCCAGGTAGTAACAGCTGAGCTACCGGTTCCACACCCACAGCCGATGGAGGTAAAGGATTTGTCTGACCAATACTTGCATTCACGCTTCCTACAACACCTACTCTTCATTGAGGTTCCCCAAGTTCATAGCCGCCATGCTGTAACACAAGGGTTAACAACAATTCCAAAACAATACATATGCTATACCGTTAGTTAACATGAATGATAAACATGCCCAAATGTAACCGCCTAGCCAACCATGCTAAGGCTACACTTCACTCGTTCCCGGGTTCTCTAACCACTGCTCTGATACCACTAATGTAAGGACCCTAGTTCCTTAAGTGCGGATTAAAGGCATAATTAGAGCTAACATGCATTATCAGAGTATAAAAATTGATGTTGAGACTTTGAGCCTTAAGAATTACATGCCAAATTAAGGACTTTCAAATGGATTAATTACATTCTCTAACAAATGAATGTTATTCACTATAGCTTTACAATACTCCTAGAGTAGACACTATACAAAATAATCTTGTCCTTCCTTATCAAAAGCGTTCTTCACAAGCTCACCGCCTCAACCCGCCTTAGCCCCTTTATCATGCCAAAATGTACCTACAAGGACAACCCCCAAAACATGAGCATATAATAATCTATATTCAACACAATATGAATATAAGGCGTAAATGCATAAACCGTAATAAAACACTTCCTGTTTTGCACATGCATTTTAAACGCTCCCTTTTTTGTTGGCCCTGTACCATAACTCATGAGTATAATCAATAGATTATTTAATGGTTCTATACATGTCATGACATAACACCATTCTATTATCACCAATCACCAATCCCTAGTCTGTTTTGTATTATAATGCACCTCGCCTGTCATGACAGCGGCACTAATACCCCTCGCTTCGACATATTAGCGGCATTGAATAACCTCGCGCAAATGCGACATGCGGCAATTCCCTCGCTTCAATATTTGGCGGCAAATATTCTTTCCTCGCTACAATATGACAGCGGCAAGTATTCTATCATCGCTTCAAGTGACAGCGGCAAAGCATTAAAATCATCACTCTATATAACCATGACTCATGGGATGTGCACCAAACAATGATCATATACATATGCAATCATAATGCATAATTCAACATGTATTTGCATCCACAATGCACAATTCCATATATACTTGCATCCACAATGCATATTCAAGTGAGTATATAAAATACATGTACCGTTGGGTGCCCGTACGTCTCTCTACGTACCTTTCCAAAAGTAGGATGTGGTAGGACTTCACTTCCTTGGCTATTTCTCTGCACTCGGTGATCGATTGCCACACATGATGAGATCGATCGCCAGCCCGCCGATCGATCGCCCAAATGTGGCGATCGATCGCCAAGCGCTTCTGGAGCGCACTGGCAGCGGGCGATCGATCGCTCGCTTCGGGCGATCGATCGCCGTTGCCTGGGCTTCGAAAACCACCATTTTTGCACCATATTTTCTTCCCCAACTTCACCAACACATATACCAACAAACCAATAACATAAAAACACCATAAACCTTCAACATACACCTTAAAACAACCAAAAATCTAACACCCAACCAAAACCAATACCAACCCAACACAAACCCATTTCAAAACAACAAATACCATTTCAAAACCAAACCAAACACCATTAAAACATCAAGGAGGGTTCCATACCTCTTATGGACTCCAAATCTCACTAAAAATCTCACCAACCAAGATTTTGTAAAGATTTCTCCTTCCTCCTTTAGCCAAAAACGAAAATGGGTTGGGGATAGGGTTTGGAAGAGTGATTTGGGGATTGGTAAAGTGAGAAGGGTAAAGTGGGTTTAGTGGGGGTATAAAGGGGGGGTTATAATTAAACATGTAGCCCATTAGTTAACATGATGTATAAAATACCCCAACATTATATTTTAAAAGCATTATACCAAAATGCACCAAACCTCAATTAAATCCATGCTTTCCAATTAATTAACAACCCACACAAATAAACCATGTTAACACCCAATTTCCCAACATACACATCATGCACCCTGAAATGCATTACCAGGTCACGCCCACCATGTGACTAAGCATTTCGCCATTATAATTAATTCAAACACATTAAATTAATTATCACCATAAATAACCACATAATCATAATTAATGCCCCAATTGTAATTAATTATTTCGGGGATATCACAAATATATGATGCTCCCATTATGCACCGAGCGGTGCGTCATGATTGCGAAAACACCGCTCTCTCCTTGGTAACCACGGCAGTATGAGTAGATGGAAGGACTCGATGAGAAATAAATGTAAACTAGATGTCTGCCTCTAGTGTCAACTGAGTCTTCTTGCAATGCTTGATCTGCCCCTCAGGATTCAGAATCCATTCCGCCCCTTCCCCACATATGGTCTCAATGACTTCATTGTAGTCAAGGTGGTGATGCACATAAGCAGAGTATTCATCGTCTCCTATATTCGGCATATCATATATGCGATTAATTCGTTCGCTATCAAAAAGAAACTTCTTCCGCCGAATAGTTAGATATGGTCCATTCACTGCGACCTTAAAGTTTGCATAGAATTCCTTGACTACGGGGATGACTGCATGGCAAGGGGGTGTCACAAAGCGCAACCAACCACGGCGTTCTGCCTCTCAGAGGATGGCTGAATCTGGTGTGTCCATGTCCATTCCCCTCTCTCTTACCAAGGGCCTAGCAGTCCATTTTTCATAGAATTCAGATGTGGCATGGTTAGCAAAGCGGGTCGTGTCATAAGTCGGGGTGGGGGATGAAGAGGAAGCCCCTCCTCTTGGCTTCTTTCTTGGTGCCATGATATGATATGTATGGAAACAACAATCAACTCCTCATAATTTCCAACGTCCAACTTGTCTCACACCACTTTCAAGAATTCACTTAGCACCGCCAAGCCTCAACAACATCAATAATAGCAAGCTTCTTACACCAATATCAAAAATTAACTTTCCTACCAACAAAGAATTTAAATCCTTTCCAACATTCCCCAAATATCTAGCAATTAAGCATGACCCTGAAATCTCAAGCCAATTTACCTCTAAATTTTGAAAATTTGATGGTGTGTGGTCCTTGGCTTGGAGTAATCTTCACTTTGTGCTTGAATGTCCACCCTAGCTTGTAAGCTGTAGAAAAAATTTGCACAACTTAGCTAATTGTAGTAGAGAGGAGAAGAATTTACTCTTGTATGAAGATTTGAGGAGAGATTTGGAAGGAAATTGGGATTTGATACATATGCTACCTAAATGTATATTTGTGTGAGTGTCTGTGAAGTGGAAGAAACCGAGCTAATAACGATGAATAAAGATCAAGAAAAGCATTGGAAAAAATAAAGAATCAAGGAACTCAAGTTTTCCATCTTAAGATAGGCGTACGCCAGTCTGAGGCGTAAATACGCCAATGCTACGGCAATTGCAAAATCCGAAGAATTAAAGTAGGTGTATTTAAGCCACTTTGAGGCATAAATACGCCAGAGCTAGCGTAGTAACGCCTGATCCAAGGCGTAAATACTCCAGATACACGGGAAGACGGAAGTTTGACACGTCATCGGCGTAAATTCGCCAGTATCCTCGGCGTAAGTACGCCAGCAGAATCCTGATTTATGGAAACTCGATTTTTCCATCTTTGTATAGATTTTTACCTATTATATCAGATTCCCAACATATATGCACGAGATTGGACCTCAAATTAGAGAATTCCATCATATTTTAGAGTTAGAAGAGAGATTTTCTCTCAACCCGAACAACTTGAAGAACGAAGAATGAAGACGAAAGCGACGCTCCGGAATCGTGCTTCTCTATAGTAATTCTTTCTTTTGCTTTTAGTTTAATTTTTCTAGATTAGTTGCTAGTGTTTTCGATTTAGTCATGCTTGGCTAAACACTTTTGATTCTTGGTTGAAGGAATACAATACCTTGGATTTTGTGTTTTCATGAGATTGATGTTCTTTTATTGAATTTTATTATCATGTGTTTTTCTATGATTTGTTGCCATCATTGTTGTGTTTTGATTATAAGATTGGTCATCTAATGATTTTTACATGCAATCTAATGATTGGCCTTTGAAGCAACTAAGATTAATAATTGCATGTTGTTGGTTTGTTAAATTCTTAGGAAAAACGCTTGACTAGATTAAAAATAGACGCTTGGATTATGTTGTCTGAGTTTCATCATTCTTACTAAATTTGAAATCTATTGTTAATATTTATCTTAACTGCTATTGTTTTGATCGATATAACGATACGGGTTAACTTAAAACGTTTGGGCTATTTTAACTAGGCATAAGGTCAGAAGATATGCTGCACTGAGTGATTCACCTGGTGTCCCTGATGCTCTTGAATCTTTCGGCACTGAGTGATTCACCTGGTGCCCCCGATGCTCTTGAATCTTTCGGCTCTTCGTGTTTTATGGAGGGTTTATTTCATGTGTTGATGATCCAATGGTGCAGATTTATGACATGGACAAATTCATGCATAATATATGTGCTTACGGAAGATAGTGAGTGTTCCAGTACATACACATGATCTTTTGTTTGACATTGTAGTACAAGGAATCAGCCTTCTGCTCGATGTTTAACAAGTAGGTTCTATTTTTCCAAGTTATTTGGAAATATGATAATAGTGCAAGGATCATGTCCGAAAAAAATGAAAATGACAGGAAATTTAAATTCTTCATAAATTAGAATGAAAATTTAAATTTTACTCCAACCATCTTCCCAGTGTCGTTGGCCCAAATTAGAAGAGTAATAAGCGCAACGTGTGGAAGTCACCCAACCTAGGGGTGCTTATCGGGTCGGTCAAACCGAACCCGAGACCCAGCCCGAAACCGAACCGGTTAGTCCGATTTGGAACCGGAATCGGACTAACCGGTTCCGAACCACCCCAGAATAGGTAAGAAACTGGTCCGGGGCGGTTTCAGAGATCCAAACCGGTAGCACCACCGTTTTCGGTGCTACCGGTTTGGTTCCGATTCCGCAATCGGAACCGGTAATTTCGAAAAAAAAATGGAATGTCAGCAAGGCAATGACTTTATAGCCGTTGCCTTGCTGAACGTTGGCAACGACTCTTTAGTCGTTGCCAACGTTCAGTTTGTATTTTTTTATTTTTAAAAAAAAACTATAAATAGGTGTGTGTGCTTTGTAAATCCTCACAATTCATTCTTGCAAAATTGTATATTTCAATCTCATATTTTTCTCTCCATTGTGTTATCTACAATTTACTTATATAATAATGGCATCTTCATCTAGCAGTGGCAATGGTCGTAGCCAGGGTCGCAATTGAGGTCTTGTCCCGGGTCGTCTATCACTGAGTTCATCTTCACCTCAATGTTGGTGTTTCCTCCATGAACGTCGAACCGCAACAACCCGACAACCTGCTGAACCTCCTGCTGCCCAAGCCCAAGAGAGATAACAATTGGAGTCATCCGGAGCCACTACAGCAGCTAATAGACAACCGACTCGTGCCAAAAGAAGTAAGATATGAGATCACTTTGAACTTGCTCAAAAGAAGGTACGAATGAATCTGTTGCAATATGTAAATTATGTAAGATACAATATTCATATAAAGCTGGTGGTTTCAGTGGAGGCACCGGAACATTTAAAAAACACTTTGTAAAAAAAACATAATTTTGATGAGACAACCTTACAACCATTAAGTCGAGAAGCAACACAAGAACAAATTAATGTTCTCACCCGTACGAATTTTATTTTAACTGCTGAAATTAAACGTAGGTCACTTGTTCGATATGTGATTAGATGTGAACTACCTTTTTTACAAGCTGAATATGCTGGTTTTATTGAATTCCATGTTACCTTACAAAGATATTTCAACTCCATTTTATAATTCATATCAAATGCCTGATAGCGATGAAAGTATTTATTTGATTAATGAGGACTGGGAATTTGTTGAAAATTGTGTATCATTGTTATGTACTTTCAGAGAAGCGACGGAACGCTTCTCCGGTGTTACTTATCCAACTTCCGTTTATTTTCTTCCTTTAGTATTTAACATGTTTGATAAGTTTATAGAATTTAGAGATGACTGTAACTTGCATGCTTTTGTTGTGCAATGGAAACTAAATTTATATAGTATTGGGAACAAATCTCACACGTGCACTGCATCGCAACATTGCTAGATCCTAGTCAATGTTTATGTTCATTTGAGATATTTTTTTAAATTTTATACTAAATTTTTGGGGATGGATGTTGACGATCAAAATACGTCTACAATGCAATATCTCCAAAATATGTTTCAATTGTATTATAATCAACAGACAAGTGAATCATCGCAACAAATGGCTGTTGAAGAACAACTCGAAGCTCAATCTAAAGGTGGGGGCATCAATTTGCTTAGGATGCTGGACAGGAAAAAGCTTAAGGGAAAAGGACCTCTACTAGCACGTCGATTGAGTTGCAAATTTATCTGAATTATCAATTTCTAACGGAAGACAACTTCGACGTCTTACAATGATGGAAGACAAATGCATCACAATTCCCTATCTTAGCCAAAATGGCTAGAGACGTGTATGCGGTACAAGCTTCAAGCGTCGTTTCTGAATCGGTATTCTCACCATGTGGCCGAATTATTGGAGAATACAGAAGTAGTCATCTGCTGATTCGTTATGCATGCTCACATTACTTAAAGATTGGTTTGAAGCAGAATGTAAGAATAGAAGAGATGGGGCGGTTGACGAATTCATAAATCATTATGACGAGCAAGAAGAAGAGAACACCAAAAAAATACTTATCAATTATGAAGAGTACTAAATAGTAATATTTTTTTATTTAGATTTTTAATTGCCATTTGTTTACAATTATTTGTATGCATTTATATTAATTTTGTGATGAATATTGGGGAAACATTTACAACATTAAAAAAAAAATTCAAAAAATTTCAAAAAAAAACAAAATATTCAAAACAATTCAAAAAAAAAGGATTGGACCGGATCGAACCGAAACCGGTTGGAACCGAAACCGGGGTCCGATGCGTTCCTTAACGGACCGGACCGGTTTGGTCCGTTAAGCACCCCTAAGTCCCAACCTTATTGGTACCACATATTAAGATCTTTACTTTTTTTTTGAAGACAAAATCTAACTTTTGGTTATGAAGAAAAAATCCTATTAATTTTATTTTATTTTTTTATCAACTATTACACCTATAATGGAGGATTATTTTTACATGGGTGTCTCCTCAATGGGAGATGTTTATGCCACTAGACCAAGACTTCATGGGATTATTTAAATCAATTAAATTTGTTTTGACCATGATTTTGAAATATAACCTTCTAAATTTTTATATTTGTTTGGATTTTGTTTCTTTGTATGTGTTTGAATGTCATTTTGCAAAAAAATAAATCTTCAAAAATAGTCACAAATCAAAAAATGTGTTTGATCAATGTTATTCTTCAAATTATCCGGTAACTTTCAATATGAGGTAATATTGGGAAGTTGTAGGAAATATGAAATTCTCAAACTTGGTGAATCATTATCTCTATTTGTTTGGGGATTGGAGCGCCATTTTATAGAGAGAGAATATTTGAATTTCCAAAAGTATGTAGTATTATTTACCATATTGTTGCAGTCAGTCCAAATAGGAAGCAAAATTATGTTAATTTTTAATAAGCTCTTCCACTATCCCTCGATGCATATAGCATCTGCAAACATATACCCTTCTGGGATTAATGTGTAGATAAGAGAGTCCTTAAATGTATTAGAAAGGAAATAAGCTGTAAAAAATAGATGGAAGTTTTTGTATTGTGGACTGCCGTAATCTTCTGATTTTCATAACTTTAAGCTTTAGAAAATAATCACAATCTCTCCACAAGCCTTTTCTGGTTTTGTTTTTCATGTCACCAACCTCTCTTTTACGACTTTTTGGGTCTTAAACAGCTGTGCTACGCCACTAAAACATAGTATGGAGGTTTTGTGGGCTTGATGATTTTATGTGCCAGTGAAGTGTGTAAGAATGTCAACCTTGGAGATGAGACCGCCACAATGATATGTAAATTCGTGGTTCGAGCTTCATATGCATCTATCACGAAGGAGATTTATTCAGATCTACAGGGTTGGATGGATGACCTTACTGATGGTAGCGTTGAATACATGCCCGAAGATGAAGTCAAATCAGTTGCTGCTGAGAGGCTAAGGATCTCAATGGAACGAATAGCACTGCTAAAAGCAGCACGGCCCCATCCAAAATCTCCCAGATCTGATGATGATGATGATGAAGGGAAGAAAGTGGAACAAGACAGTGAAAGGAAAAATACATAGCCTTCAACGTTGTTTAAATTAACTGCAGAAGAATTTGAATATCGTGTTTTTTCTAGTTGCGGTGCTACAGGAGTGGCACTTGTTGTGTAAAGACGGAGTTACTAATGCCAATTAGCTCTTTTTTGCCAGTTCAGTAAATTATGCATTCCCATCATCTTGTGTTGTGCTTTTGTTTCATATTAGTTTGATATTTTTCACTTTATTTTACTCCATGATGTTGAGCTGCTTATAGGTCTCCATGTGCGTATTATTTCTCGAACTTAACAAATTGAGCTTGGAAAAAGATACAGTGAAACATGTTTTATAGAAACTTTATCTCCTTTAGTTTATTGACATTAACGTAGGAAGAAGTAACAATTTTTTTTTAAAAAAATCTACCTAATTTTTTGTTAAAAGTTCTAATCAAGAATGTGCCATAAAATGAAATGGAAACGGCGGCATCATTTTGCTCCAGCGAAAAGATAGAGTTGTGAATTCAACTTGCCGATATTGATGGAGTTCTTTGAGATGAGTTGAGTATCCAAAGGCAGCAATTTTAAACTTTACTCCAACCGTCTTCCGAATGTTGTTGGCCCAAATTAGAAGAGTAATAAGCGCAACGTGTGGAAGTCACCCAACCTTATTGGTACCACATATGAAGATCTTTACTTTTTTTTTTGGAAGACAAAATCTTTACTTTTGGTTATGAAGAAACAATCATATTTATCTTATTTTATTTTTTTATCAGCTATTACATCTATAATGGGGGATTATTTTTATATGAGTGTCTCTTCCCAAATGGGAGATGTTTATGCCAATAGACCAAGTAACTTCTCGGGATTATTTAAAAAAATTACATTTGTTTGACCATGATTTTGAAATATAGCTTTCTAATTTTTTTATATTTGTGTTGATTTTGTTTTTTGTATGTGTTTGAAAAAAAAATGATATAATCACAAAGGAGATAAACCAAGAAAGACAAACTCGTGCAAGGAAAAATCCAACGTGGCATCAAGATTATATCACCAAACCTACTAGAAGCTCCATGGAAGGAACGGAAAGATTCCCCCACAGACGCCAACGCCAACACTGAGAAAGTTGTTGCAACGGATTATGGTTATTAAAAATTGTTATTTGTCATTTTATTATTGTTTCACGGTTATAGAGAGAGAGGATGAAGAACTATATATATGTAAGACGAATTGAATGAAAGGCTTATGCCATTTATTGAAAATTCTTCTCGTCTTTATATTTCTGGAGTTTGGTATCCTCGAATTACCTATAATTAATATATCTGAGCTACCAATTTGGTGCTCTCGTTGATCACATGGCGGATGGCACTCGCTCTTCTCTCCGTATCGAGGAATGTATCGGGAGACTCAACACCCACGATGAACAACTCACAGCCATCGGCACAGCAATGAAAGACATTCTCCATAACTTATCCAATATAGAAACAGCCATACACACACCTATTAGCGATACTTCATCACACAACAATATCCAAAATATAGTTAATCCAGACTCCTCACATCATCCTCTCCGATCCATTAAATTAGAGATTCCTAAATTCAATGGTGATGACCCTCACGGTTGGACATTTGCTGTGGAAGAATTCTTCGAATTCTATCAGCTTCCCCAAGAACAACGGCTTACCTTAGTCTCATTCATCTTTGAAGGTCCGGCCCGTGCATGGTGGCAATGGATGAAAACCAATCATCAACTTCATTCTTGGAATGGTTTCGTCAACGCCCTTTTAGCTAGATTTGGTTCATCGGACTATCGAGACCTCAAAGGTGAACTATCCAAACTTACCCAAAATACATCAGTACAAGAATACCATAACAGATTCGAGGCCCTTTCAAACCAAATATCTGGTATTGATTCAGACTTCTTGCGCAGCTGTTTTGAATCAGGCCTACGCTCTGATATTCGTCGAGAAGTCCGCCTCCATCGTCCTACCTCGCTACTCCAAGCATTTAGTATTGCAAAAATGATAGAAGACAAAATTCTTGATACAGCAAACACCTTACCCAAAACACGTATATTTCCAAATACCTTTACAAAATCATTACCCCCCCCCCCCCCCACTCCTACCCACACCCATCCATCACACATCTTCAAACCCAACCACAAACCCAGGTCGTACACAAATCCATTTCCGATGTCTCACCCCTGCCCAAATGGCGGAACGACGTGATAAAGGCCTTTCCTACAACTGCGACGAGAAATTTCACAAGAATCATAACTGCAAAGGCAAGATGTATTTGCTTATTATGGAGGACGGACCTTCTACAATACTATTGGATGATCTTGTTGAACTTCCTAGGGACAGTGAACCACCAGATAATACTACCAATGAAGAACAACATCCAGCTATTAGCTATCATGCTCTTGCGGGATGTTATTCACCAAAAACTCTTCGACTTCAAGGTTATATTAACTCCATAGCAGTGCAAGTCCTGATAGGCAGTGGTTCTACACATAACTTTATCCAACACTGACTCGTCAAACATCTGGGAATCCCTCTAGTTCCTACCACTAATTTTAAGGTAATGGTAGGAAATGGTCAGACACTACATTGTTCAGGACACTGCCCAACCATCGACATACAATTACAAGACCATTCTTTTGCCATCGATTTTTTCATACTTCCAATTGGGTGTGCAATGGCTGGAAACATTGGGTGACATTCTAACCAATTACAAACATCTCTCAATGAAATTAACGTGGCAAACGAACAAATCACATTACAAGGAGACACACATTCACCTATTGAACATGACAAATTCCATCAACTTAAACGTTTATCCAATGCACATTCCATCGCATCATATTTCCACATATTACCTATATCCCATGATCAGCAACCTACATCCCCTTCACATTCCAAGATTCCACCCTATATTCAATCATTACTCCCAGAATTCCCAGCTATATTCAATGAACCAAAAACTCTACCTCCCCACAGAAATATTGATCACCACATCTCTTTATTACCCAACACAGCCCCGGTTAGCACTCGACCTTATCGATACCCGTATTCCCAGAAAAATGAGATCGAAAAACTTATTCAAGATATGATAAGCTCCGATATTATCCGACCCAGCAACAGCCCATTCTCATCCCCAGCCTTACTTGTCAAAAAAAGATGGTACATGGCGATTTTGCGTTGATTACTGTGCTCTAAATGCAGTTACTATTCCCGATAAGTTCCCGATGCCAACTGTCGACGAAATGTTAGAGGAATTACATGGAGCAAAAGTTTTTTTCTAAACTTGACTTAAGGGCTGGCTTTCATCAGATTCGAATGGCACCAGATGACATATTTAAAACAACATTTCGCACCCAGGAAGGCCATTACGAATTCGTTGTAATGCCCTTTGGTTTACGAAATGCCCCTGCTACTTTTCAATGCATCATGAATTCTGTTTTAAGACCTTACTTACGACGATTTATTACAGTATTTTTTGATGATATTCTCATCTACAGTGAATCCCTAGAAGATCACACGCAACACCTTCGGACCATTTTACATTGCTTGGCAGAACATTCCTTATTTGCTAAGGAATCCAAGTGTGTTTTTGCCCAAGCACAAGTGGCTTATCTGGGACATATTGTTGACTCAGCAGGGGTGTCCTGACCCAACAAAAATACAAGTTGTTGTTTCTTGGACCTCTCCATCATCAATCAAAAACCTTCGAGCATTTTTGGGACTTGCTGGCTATTATCGTAAGTTTGTTTGTAATTTTGCCCGCAGTGCTTCTCCTTTAACAGCATTATTAAAGAAAGATGCGTTCCAGTGGTCTACCAATGCGGAATCTGCCTTCCAAGCTCTCAAAACAGCACTAACTCAAACACCAGTGTTAGCCTTACCCAATTTCAAAATACCATTCATGATAGACATTGATGCTTCGGGCAGCGGCATATGAGCTGTACTCATTCAAATGGGACACCCATTATCATTTTTCAGCAAGAAACTCACCACAAAAATGCAAGCAGCATCAACCTACAAACGAGAATTATTTGCTATCACAGAGGCAATAAGCAAATGGCGCCTTTATATCCTGGGAAATAGATTTATCATTCGTACAGATCAACAAAGCATCAAAGAACTGACTTCTCAAGCAGTCCATACTCTTGCTCAACAAAGATTCCTCATAAAATTATTAGGATATGATTTTTCAATCGAATACAAACCAGGCTCCACCAACAAAGTAGCTGATGCATTATCTAGGTCATTCCAAGATACCAGTCATCCACAAGTTTTTCTACTTTCATCCATCTCAAATCCACTCTTAGATGAATTACGCCAAGAGACATCCCAACATCCGGACTTGCAGAATTTAGTCAATAAAATAAAGTCCAACACAGATGAATTCTCCAAATTCGCCATACGCGAGGGCCTCATCTTCTTTAATGGCAGAATCGTTTTAGCCACAAATTCTATACATAAGACACGTATTAACTCAGATTTTCACTCAAGTCTTATTGGAGGACATGGTGGGTTTCGCAAGACTTTCAAACGATTATTTCCTCTGTATTATTGGCCGAATATGCGACTGTACATCAAGGAATTTATCCAAACATGCCCGATTTGTCAAGTGACAAAATATCAACCATCATCCCCAGCTGGCCTTCTTCAACCATTGCCAATACCAAGTGCTGTCTGGGAAGACATATCTATGGACTTCATAATTGGCTTACCACCCTCCGGAGGAAAAACAACAATTATGGTGGTCGTCGACCGACTTTCTAAATATGCTCTTTTTTCAGCTCTGCCACCCAGATTTTCTGCGCCTATGGTGGCACAAGTATTCGTCTTTGATATTTGCAAGCTTCATGGACTCCCAAAGACGATAGTTTCAGATCGTGACCGTATATTCATAAGTCAGTTTTGGAGAGAATTATTCAGATTATGTGGATCCAAACTTTGTTTTAGCACAGCAAACCATCCACAGTCAGACAGCCAAACAGAAGTCACAAACAGAGGATTGGAACAATACTTACGTTGCTTCACAATGGACAAACCCAACTCCTGGATATCATTTCTCCCATGGGCAGAATATTCATACAATACCTCATTTCACTCATCGACTGGTTATTCACCATTTGAAGTTTTATATGGCAGACAACCTCCTGTTATCCACCCCTACCAAGAGCTGACTACTCCAGTTGAAGCAGTAGAACATACACTCCAACAGCGTGATGTTCTAATTCGAGAACTTAAACTCAACTTACAACGAACTCAAAATAGAATGACACAAACAGCAAACAAGAAGCGCCGAGACATCCAATTCAACATTGGAGACTTAGTTCTACTCAAACTACAACCTGATCAGCAAAAATCCTTGCGTCACCAACAATACTCCAAATTAAACCGACGATTTTTGGACCATACCCGATTATAGCCAAAATAGGGCACGTTGCTTATCGCCTACAACTTCTAGAGCATTCTCGAATACATCCAGTGTTTCACGTATCTCTACTTAAACCATATCATCAAAATAATACCCTCCATCCATCACCATTGCCACAACAAGAATTCGAAGGACATCCTATCATCATTCCTCTTCAAGTTCGTAACACCAGACAAATCAAGAACGATCAAGGCATACAAACTCAACTTTTAATCCAATGGAAAGATTCGCCACCAGAAGACCCAACTTGGGTAACAATTCAAGATTTTAAAGAAGCATATCCATCTTTTGACCTTGAGGACAAGGTCTGTCTCGATGAACAAAGGAATGATAGAGTCACAAAGGAGATAAACCAAGAAAGACCAACTCGTGCAAGGAAGAATCCAACGTGGCATCAAGATTATATCACCAACCTACTAGAAGCTCCATGGAAGGAAGGGAAAGATTCCCCACAGACGCCAAAGACAACACTGAGAAAGTTGTTGCAACGGATTATGGTTATTAAAAAAGTGCTATTTGTCATTTTATTACTGTTTCACGGTTATAGAGAGAGAGGATGAAGAACTATATATATGTAAGACGAAATGAATGAAAGGCTTATGCCATTTATTGAAATTCTTCTCGTCATTAAATTTCTGGAGTTTGGTATCCTCGAATTACCTATAATTAATATATCTGAACTACCAAAAAATCTTTAAAAATTGTCACAAATCAAAAAATATGTTTGACTAAGATTATTTTTCAAACTATCTCGTAACTTATCTAACACGAGGTATTATTGGGAAGTTACATGAATTATGAAATTCTCAAACTTGGTGAATCATTATCTCTAATTTGTTTGGTGCATGTAGGATGTAGCCCGCTTATTTTATTCTAGAAACATTTCATGCCCCACGACCACAGTCCATGACACATTCAAATGGATATTCCAAAATAACAAACTTCAAAAGAACATAATATCACCAATATTGTTGGGAAACGATTTCTAAGTTTTGATGATTACAAACATCAACTGGATAAACACCTACCGGATGTTGAAGACCTACCGGATGATGAACACCTACCGAATGTTGAAGACCTACCTGGTATTGAAGACTTACCAGGTGATAAAGATCAACTGGATAGACATCAACCGGACAGACATCAACTGGATGGTTACCAACTTGATAGACATCAACCGGACAGACATCAATTGGATGGCTATCAACCGGACAGACATCAACTGGATGGTTACCAACTTGCTAGACATCAACCGGACAGACATCAACTGGATGGTTACCAACTGGATAGACATCAACCGGACAGACATAAACTGGATGGCTACCAACCGGACAGACATCAACTGGATGGCTATCAACTGGATACAGACATCAACCGGATGGACATCTACTGGACAACCATCAACCGGATAGTCTCACACTAAACAAAGACATCTACTGGTCACAAGAGGATGAACGAACAGTTGAACAAAGAAGACCAGCAGAAGTCTAACCACCCAGTAAGAGCACTAAGCAACGAGACAAAATAAGTACAACATTCTCTGACAAAGGTACAACAGAGCGGCGCACCCTGCTATATCTCCGCCACCATTACCGTCAGAACAAAAAGCCGTTGCTTAACAAAATAGGAAAGAAGACAATCTGAATTTGGAAAGCTGATCTCTTCCTAATACAGAAAAACTACCGTTGGACCTCTGAATCTATAAATACGTCCAAGCAAAGAATGAAGAGGTTAGCTGAGCGATTTATTCAATCAAAGAGGAACACTTCATCAAAACAGAAAATCAACTTACTGATATTCTAAAAGTTCAGTAGAAGAGCAGACAAGCAGTTCAACTGAATCTGTGACAGATTATATCCAACTGAAGTCTGCTTCTCAAGAACACTCGAAGCTAAAAGTTTATTTTGTAAAGAGTGTCATAGAATCTTTTGTAATCAAATTAAGAAGTTGTTATTGCTAGGAGTTTAGGCCAAGTTGTGTGAGTGCCTAAGAAGGTTGTATACTGTAAAAGTGTAAACCAAATCTTCTAGTGAATCCATCCTGCAAAGGAAGAAGGGGAGACGTAGAAGCGTTGTGCTTCGAACTTCCAGAAACAATACTTGTGTCATTCGTTTATTGCCTATTTACTACTCAGTTTCTATTCCTCACAAGTCCAGCAGACGTCTTCCGCACTATAATCAGTGTCTGCTGACTTGCCTGATATTGAGAAGCAACTGTAATACTTAACAGTTTACAGTTAACAAGAAAAGAATCGAAATTGAATCTAGTGCTTATTCAACCCCCCTTCTAAACACTACCTCGATCCTAACAAATATGATATTCCATGAAAATGAAATATGTTCAAACAACTTTAAATTGATAAACTGAAACATCATAGCTTTGTTAATCAAAGAGTAAATATTATATTTACGATGGCTTTATATTTCGGCAACTATATTTTTGTTATGTTCTATATAATTTTGAGAACTAAATAAGTACTATTTATATAATAATACATTTATTTTTTATTGAAAACAGAAATAAATGCCTAGTTTTTGGAGAAAAAAAATAATTTCTAAATGACTGAAAATATATATTAATAATTATTATTTTATGTTTAAGTCAAATAAAAAATTGGGGGAGATAATTTAAAATATAATATAGTTTTGTTCATTCTTGATTTAGTCCCTAAAGTTTTAGGTGACCCTATTTAGTATTGAAAATTTTAAAAAAATTCTCAATTCAGCCCCGATGTTAAGTCGGCTATAAGAAACGGAGAGACTTTGACTTGGGAATATTTTTAACTTTAAGAACTGAATTGTGAATCAACTAGACCCGACTTAGCCCCTCAACATGGTTACGTACAAATTTAGAACTGGACTGTGAATTTACAGAAAACTGTAGGGATGTTTTAGTGTATTATCTTTCATAATTTAAATGATGAAATAAAAGTAATAGAAATAATCAAACCAGTGATTACTAATCAAAATAATTAAATATATTAAACAAAATGTCATGAATTATAATTTATTACTTATACTTAAATAAAAATAATTTTGATAAATTGATTATTAAAATAATGAATAGAATTGATATGTAATTAATAACAAAATAATCAAATCCCTACTAATCAATGTTCAACGGCTAAATGGGCTAATCAAATTCGTAATGTGCATCGGTCAGGAACAACTCGTTGAACTTCTCATTATGATTCAACTTGTGGTTTAATAGATATGTATAGTGTTGTGACAACTTGTGGTTTAATAAATATGTATATTGTTGTGATAACTGTGCTTGAACACATGTGATTGAATGCTAGTCTAATTCTACATATGGGGAAGGTAATGATTGTTTTCTTGCTATGAAATCATTTGATTTCATGTTTAGCTTGTACTTGATGCATAAAATTATGGGACTTACAGGTATATTTTGCTTAGCTTTTCACTACAAGTCTCTCGATATTTTAAGTGCAATGGACCATGTATCATCTATGAAGTTTACTTCAAACATTAAGAGACGAAGGTTTTGATATTTTTCTTATACATGTTGAAGAAGTTTGCAAAGAGTGTGACATTGAGATATCTAACATGAATGATATCTATAAATCAAGTGGTCGTCCGCACCAAAAATATATGATATGACAGTAGAGCACCATTATTGCTTTGATGTATTTAATGCTACAGTAGATCTTCATGTAGAAGAAATTAATAGTAGATTCAACGATACAGCAGTAGAACTTCTTATACTTAGCTCTGCTTTGGATCTAAAGATAATTTTAAATTGTTTCAAGCTGAACATATATACACATGATGAGAAGTTTTATCCAGCTGATTTCAGTGTTCAGTAGATGCACTATTTGAGAGGCCAAGTAGAGCATTATACATTTCCATGAGAATTTTCAAAATTTACTATTTTTGAACTGTTTCAAAGGTTAGCTGAGACAAATAAGGCACGGGACTACTGTTTGATCAAAAGATTGATTCGTCTTGTTTTGACTCTTCATGTGTCTACTGCAACAATAGAGCGAGCATTTTCAGCGCTGAAGCATGTAAAAAGTGTTCTTCGTAACAAAATTGGAAGGAGAACACCTGTCAAACTCAATGATAGTCTATATTGAACGCGAGTTGACTAAAAACATTGATTATGATTCGATCATTATGAATTTTATACTATAAAAAACAGCGGATTACAACTTAAGTAGATCTTTCATTTCTTACTTTTGTGAGTATGCAATTGTTCTTATTTATTATAATTTTCTTGGCATATGTCCCTCTGACCAGTTTCCCCCTCTCTCTAAGCGTGGTTTTTTATGCGTTTATGGTTTTCCTTGAGATTTATGCAAGAAAATGGGGGAAACCAGTAGCCCAGATCGTAAAAACAATCTGTTTCATCTGGGTTTTCAAGATTTTGGAGTGATATATAATGGAAGCTGTGCATGAGGATATGTGAGAAGGAAACATGGAATTAAATCTTCAGTACAAAAACAGCACTCCTGGTGGGATCTGTGCATTTTGTCTTCAAGAAAAGCTTGGAAAGCTTGTTTCATCATCATTTCATGTAGCTGTCTTCCCTTCTTCTTCTTCATCTTCAACTCCTTTTAGATCCGACTTTGGTGGTGGCAGCACCGGTGGCAGAGCTGCCACCCTTCAAGGCCTCCATCTTGCATCGGTGTCTGTGTATCATAGGTAATATGATTGTCCACTTTATATCATATTTTTCAGTAAAACAATTGTTTATTTGGTTCGAACTTCATGTCTCCATCTAGGACAAGGGCGGGGATGCAAAATTTTGTATGACACGTGGAAATGTGAGCCCCACATTTCCAAATGTTTTCTGATGGGAATGCAAAATTTTGCATCGTCCCCAGTGGGGTTAACCTAGCCCCAATCTCCCCAACGAGGGTAGGGTTTCTTTGATGTGATGTATGTGGTTATCGTACACCTTAAGATGATATCATCAAGGATAGCATAAAACGAGCCCAAGGTAGAATGCGGCACATTTTCACGTCAGATCCACGTCAATCACCAGCACTAACGACGGTCCTATGGGCTTGGTGAAGACATATTTAAGTCACGCAAGGGATGGAAAATGATTAATAGCATAATGCCATACTTAGACTGAAGTAAGGAATTTAAATGGTGGTCTTATTGTCATTTTCGTTGCATCAACAGTGATGGCAATAATATACACCGACTGATGCCTTGGCTACTTGCACCTTTTGTAATCAGTATCCAACATTCTCTGTGCGGATATTGAGCACAAATCCCGTCTGGACCAATATAATGCTCATTGGAGAAAAGAAAAAAAAGGAGAAAAAAAAGAGACCATTGTACCAACCCTTGTTCCATACTGGGACGCTTAAAAAGTTGTATATAGTATCCTTTCGTCATCTCCAACTTTTGAGTAAAGAGTAATCATACTAAAAGAGCCTAGCAATACCTCCAAGAATGTAAGGCAACACTAGGTTAGTCGTGTCATTTAAGATTGGATGGATTGATCAAAATTAATTCATATATGAAATCTGAGATATCTGTTTCGGATATTCGACACAACCTATTTTCATCGCAAAAAACTTTACAATTCTATCAAGAATTTGTCAAAGGGTTCGACTCGTCGAGTTCCAAAAAATATCAGGAATTAGAATACTCGTATGACATAGTCATATGTCGAGTACACAAGATAGATTTGGCAGATCTTGGTTTGGAGTGACACCAGAGACTAGTCAAAGTCCAGATCTTCTCGTAGACGAACAGAAATGTCCGAAGTAGATCATTAACATAAGACGATCATTGTTGAAATTGTCTCAATTCCATAGCGAGTCAAGGTCTCTTTATTGATATGCTTACAAATCATCATTGTAGTATCTTCGAAAGTTTTACCAGTTTTAAAATTTTCTCAAAATTTTACAATAAGTGCATTGAGTCTAAACCAAGTTAATACGCAAGTCCATGCAAATTATATTCTTTCATATACCCCAAATCATCACTTCAGTTAATCTGAATTCCATAATAGTTCCGAGTACAGTTTCGTGTACAATACTGCATCCACGTGACTTCTAGGTCTGGGTTCGTACCACTTTTAATTTTTCAAAAATTTCAACTTCGCTTGAAACAGATTTTATGATACATTTACGCAAAGTTCGTATATAATCATTTCATTAATGGTTTGCAAATATATTGAACCATTTTTAGCATTTATTTAATTATTTTTTGTGCATCGTTCAATTCATGCTCCGGATGTCCATCTGTACAATCTCTTATTATGTATGTTGATGAGTCACAACATTTGTAATTCATCTATGTTATTAACAAATAACAACTAAAAGCTTAATCATTTTCTTAGAAGTGGGATTTTCGAATAAACTACAAATTAATTCATTAATCCTAAATTATTACTTCATTTTAGTCAGATTATGAAGTACCGTAATACATAAGGAGTTTCGACTTAGACATTCTGCCACTAAAATTCCATCTACTCATATAATCCATTAACATCGAACTACTTAATGAAATAATCTTCTGTAGGTTCAATCATATATTTATATCATCGTTAAATTTCATTCAACATGTTCATCAGTTTATTCTTTTATGTTTTATAAAAATATCATACTCAAATCTCATTCCGATATAGCCATATCTCATCCTGTTCTAGCATCTCAATGCCGAAATCTAAATGGCTCTATGTCCTGGAGTTATCTCAATCACACATCCAAGGACTCTCATTACAAATATCTCATAACTCATTCAACCATGTTATTCTCAATAGGTTCGAGAGCAACTTCATTGCTCAAAGACATCTTATTTATTAAAACTTCATAAAACAGTTTGAATGTCTCATGATATGCATACTCTTCATTTATTCACTCTAATGCGGCAATGACTCAAGAATGATAGGTTTCGTAGGTGTTCGAGTGTAAACTCTTTCCCTACTAAGTTTTAACAAACATAAACAGTAATGTATCGATATCGTGGTCAATATATACCAGCATACTCAAATATAAACCACATATCGACATCGATATATCAACTATTTCACACCAAATCAGGTAAGAGCCAATAAGTCAAATAAGTTTCAAACACATAAGCACATACTCATTCGTGTCTATTCAAAGTGTACACAAGACTCAAAAGTAGAGCATTCCGAGTTTATGCTCTGATACCAACTGTGATGTAAGGATCCTAATTCCTTAAGTGCGGATTAAAGGCGTAAATAGAGCTAACATACATCAACAGAGTATAAAGTTCGTGTTGATGCCTTGAGCTGTTAAGATTACAGTGCCAAAATAAAATTTACAAAAAGGATTAATTACATTCCCAACCAATTGAATGTTAATCCTATAGCTTTACACTACTCCTAGAGTATAGACTATACAAAAGAATTATGCATGCTATACCAAAAGCACTACTCACAAGCTCACCGCATCAACCGCCTTAGCTCTTTCGCCCAAAAGTACCTACAGGAACAACCTCAAAACCATGAGCATGTAACAAACCATATTCACAATAATATGATTGTAATTTAGAAATGCATAAATCGTAAATACGAATCACTTCCTGTATTTAATACATTTAAATGCTCCCTTTGGTGGTCCCTGTACCACAATCATAATCAATAGATTATAATACAAATAATGTATGTCATGACTGCATCCATTCCATGTATACCAATGGTCATTTCCAGTCTTATTATATCAGTGGCATAATACCCCTCGCGTTTACATGACAGCGGCATTAATACCCCTCGCTTCGACATATTAGCGGCATAATATCACTCGCAGTAGTAATATGACAGCGGAATTATCCTTCGCTTCGACATATTTGCGGCAAATATTCTTCATCGCTATAATATGACAGCGGCAAGTATTCTATCATCGCTTCGACATGAAGGCGGCAAGTATTCTTCATCACTGGAATATAACCTCGGCACACAATCACATGCACCAATGCATCCAATATACGCATGAAACCATAATGCATATCCAACCCATGTATGCAACCATGATGCATAACCAAGACCATGTATGCAACCATAATGCATAATTAAATCCATGTGTGCAACCATAATGCATAACCAATTCAATGCGTAAAATACGTTTTACCGTCCGATGCCCGTACGTTTCACTACGTACCTTAGTTCCAAAATGGAGATGTTGAAGGACTTTATCTCCTTGGCTGTGTTGCCAACTGAGATGGTTCTACATATTCACACAAACCAATATTAGGAGACAATAATAGTCCAATAGCAAAAATCCCACAAAATAACCAAAACATCACTTTTTGGTGACTCGCGATCGATCGCCACAAAGCCCCGATTGATCGCGAGATCACACTGCCCGAGCCAACAATTTTATGCCCTCGGCGATCGATCGCCACATTTGGCGTGATCGATCGCGAGGCCCGCCGATCGATCGCCAAGTGCTCCTGCCGCGCACTGCCTGTGCGCGATCGATCGCCAAAAACGGGCGATCGATCGCCGCTACCTGTAACCCAAAAAACCACCATTTTTCTTCCCCAATCCACACCAACACAAATACCATTAAACCAACAATATAAAAACAACATAAACCTTCAATATACACCTTAATATCACAAAAATCCAACACCCAATAAATACAACACAAACCCAAAACTCACATCAAAATATCACATTTTTTCAAAACCAAACCATTTCCAAATCCCTAATACAAACCCATTTCAAACCTAACACATACAAAACCAAACAAGAAGGAATTCATACCACTTCTAGGCTTCAAATCTCACCAAGAAATCAAGCAACCAAGATTTCTGCAAAGTTTCCTCCTCCTTCCCTTGTTTCAAACGTGAATGTGGGGTTTTGGGGATAGGGTTGGAAAAGTTTTATGATAAGGAGTGATGGTAGAGTGAAAAGAAGGGTAGTGGTTAAAAGGGGTTAATTAAACATGTCCCGGTATTTAGCATGATGTATAAAATATCCCAACACGATATTTTAAAAGCATTTTCCAGAAATGCACCAAAACTCAATTAAATACATGCTTTACCAAATCATCACAATTAAACCATGTTAACACCCAATTTCCAAACATGCATAACAAGCACCCCGAAATGCATTACCATGTCACGTCCACATGTGACTAAGCATTTCTCATATTAATTAATTCTCACATTAAATTAATTAACACCATAAATAATCACATAAACATAATTAATGCCCAAATGCATATTAATATTTCGGGGATATCACAATACTCCCCTACTTATAAGATTTCGCCCTCGAAATCGCATGCACTTAACAATCCGAACTAAACATAAATCACATACCAGAAAATAGTTCCGGGTAGTGCTGCACCATATGCCACTCCGTCTCCCATGTGGCATCCTCGACTTCCCCTACGATCCCACTGAACCTTGACCATCGGTATCACTTTGTTCCGAAGTCTGTGATCAGCGTCCAGAATCCTGACTGGCCGTTCCACGTAGGACACATCAGAATCTAACTGCACTTCAGAAGGCTGCAACACATGTGACGGATCGGCTCATACTTTCGCAACATGGATACATGGAACACGTCATGAACACCCGACAATGACGGTGGCAAAGCCAAACGGTAAGCGCTGTAAGATCTCAAACGGTCCCACATACCTCGGAGATAATTTCCCGCGCATGCCAAACCGCACCACACCTCTGAAAGTTGAGATCTCTAAAAAGACCTTGTCTCCCAATTGGAATTCCAACGGTCTCCACTGTTTATTCGCATAGGCTGCCTGCCTGTCCTGGGCTGTCTTCATTTTCTATTGGATAACCTTTATCTTATCCTCCATTTCTCGAATCAGCTCGGGTACTTCCACTGCTTTACTGGTCAAATCATCCCAGTACAATGGCGACCTACAACGCCGATCATACAGAGTGCCTCAAACGGAGCCATTTGAATACTCGCCTGATAGCTATTGTTGTAAGAGAACTCTACCAAGGCCAATGAATCTTGCCACGAAGCATCAAACTCTAATACACAAGCCCATAGCATGTCCTCGAGCGTCAGTATAGTACGCTCGGGTCTGACCGTCCGTATGGGGATGATATGTTGTGCTCAACCTCACCTTAGTACCCAAAGCTGACTGAAGACCTCCCCAAAAATGAGATGTAAACCGCGGATCTCTATCAGATACAATAGACACTGGAATCCCGTGTAGTCTAACTATATCCCGGACATACAGTTGAGTCATCCTCAAGTATGTGTACGTTATACTGTAGGGAATGAAGTGAGCTACCTTCGTCAGCCTATCAACGATCACCCAAATGGCATCACAACCAGAAGTAGTCCTCGGCAAGTGGGTCACAAAGTCCATAGATATGTGCTCCCACTTCCATTCCTGTATCTCTAAGATCCTTAGCTCGCCACCAGGTCTCTACCTCTCTACCTTAACCTGCTGACAGATTAAACACCTCTTGACAAAAGCGATCACGTCACGCTTCATCCGTTTCCACCAAAATTGACACAAAAATCCTTATACATTTTCCTCCCGCATGGGTGGACACTAAATCGGCTGCTATGAACCCGCTGTAATATCCTCTACGCAACTCCGGCGTACCCGGGACTACCCAACGGTTATCGAACCTCAAAGAACCATCCTCAGCCACTCTGAATTTTGATGGCTGTCCCTGAAGTACCAATGATGACCATCTCTGAACCTCATCATCCGTCTTCTGGGCTCTCCTGATATTCTCATAAATGTCCGGCTCTGCCAACAAAGTCGATACCCGTACCGGTGATGTATCCACATCAAGGCAAAAATAATAGCCGCCAACTCCAAGTCATGGACTGGATATCTAGCCTCATGCGGCTTCAACTGTCTCGATGCATAAGCTACCACATACTTATCTTGTATCAAAACACATCCCAAGCCCTGTAGTGATGCATCAGTGTATAGAACAAATCTCTTGTTCTCCGTGGGAATCACTAACACAGGAACCGTCGTCAACCGATGCTTCAACTCTTGGAAGCTTTGTTCACAAGCCTCAGACCAATAGAATGGCACTCCCTTTTGAGTCAACTGAGTCAATGGCTTAGCAATCTTAGAAAATCCTTCGATGAAACGTCGATAATATCCGGCCAAACCAAGAAAACTCCGTATTTCTGGCACAGAAGTGGGTGCAGACCACTCCATCATAGCCTCTACCTTCCTTGGATCTACCGATATCTCACTGCTAGAAATAACATGCCCCAGAAACACCACACTGCTCAACCAGAACTCACACTTGCTGAGCTTGGCAAATAACTGATTATCTCTGAGGATCTGGAGCACCGTCCGTAAGTGTCTCACGTGCTCCTCCTCGCTCCGAGAGTAGATGAGTATGTCGTCATCATCAAGCTCATTAAGATAGTCGGGGCGTTCGTCACACCGAACGAAATAACTAGGAACTCGTAGTGCCCATACCGAGTCCAAAATGTTGTCTTCTGTACATCCTCCTCTCTGACCCGAATCTGGTGGTAACCTGACCTCAAGTCAATCTTGTTATACAGCTTAGTACCCTGCAAGTGATCAAATAAATCGTCAATCCTTGGGAGAGGATACTTGTTCTTCACCGTTACCTTATTCAGTTGCCGGTAGTCGATGCACAAACGCATCGAGCCATCCTTCTTCTTTACAAAAAGAACAGGTACACCCCAAGGCGATACGCTAGGACGTATATATCCCTTGTCAAGGAGTTCCTGTAACCGCTCCTTCAATTCTCTTAACTCCGCCGGTGCCATCCTGTGAGGGGCACGAGAAATAGTGGACGTCCCCGGTAATAAGTCAATCTCAAACTCGACCTCTCTAGTCGGTGGGAATCCTGGGATTTCCTCCGGAAACACCTCAGCAAACTCTGCCACCACGGGTACATCCTCCACCCTCAACTCTTTATTCTTCCACGTCGTGTCCACGGCATAGATAAGATAGCCCGTATGTCCACGTTCCAATACTTGGGACATTTTGATCGTCGATATCAATGGAATCTTCTCACTAGAACCGTTCCCATAGAAAGTCCAATGAATCCCCATATCATATCTGAACCGAACCGTCCTCTGCCGACAATCCACTACTGCCTGATATCTGTTCAGTATGTCGATGCCCACAATGCAATCGAAGTCTGACATACCCAACACAATCAAATCTGCCTTCAACTCATTGCCCTCAAAATAAATGAGGCAGTCCGTAAGAAACTAATCAGCAACAACATTTCTTCCAGTGGGTGTCGAGACCAAAAGAGGCGTGGGTAACGGAGACGTGCACATATGATGTCTCTCCACAAAGTCCACAGACACAAAGGAGTGCGAAGCACCTGTGTCTATCAAAATAAAGGCGGAATATGTAAATAAAAGGCACGTACCAGCTATCACCTCATCTGGAGCTGCATCGGCCTGCTCCCTAGTCAGTACATAGACCTGTCCTTGAGGTGGCCCCATCGTCTGTCCTCCCATCTGTCGAGGCACCATCGGTTGCCTCTGCTACACTGTCCCGCTAGAAAACCTCCATATGCCTTCCCTAAGGTCCATTTGTCCTTCACGATTGGGACAACGCCGAGTAATGTGGTCCGGCTTGCCACATCTATAGCATGCAGAACAAGCATGCATCAAATGCGGCCCTCCGCAGAAGTGAAACTTTACTTCCCCAACTCTACTTGTTTGAGTTGGTCCCCCAAAGGTAGATGCACCACCCCTCCGGTCTCCTTGCTTCCGGCTATCCGGCCCCTTCCCACTAAACCGGGAAGAGAAAGAAGTCCCACGTGACTTAAAAGATCCTCCCCGGGGCCTCAGATTATCAGATGAAGATCTTTGTGATGGAACTTGTGGGGGTACGGCATCAGTATAAGCACCCACTCCTATCGCCGCCAGTTCCGCTCTAGTAAGAGCATCATCAAAAGAGGTTGGGTTGTTGGAAATAACCCGGTCAAACAGTTCTGGTCGCAATCCCTTCAAGAAGTGCCTCATTTTAGCATGCCCATTTGTAGCGATATGAGGGACATACCTCAAAAGTGAAGAATAATGCATGGCATAGTCCGATACACTCATGCTTCCTTGATTCAGATTAGTGAACTCATCCTCTTTCATCTGCCTAGCAGTAGCAGAAAAGTACCGGTTCAGGAACCGGGTCCTAAACAGAGTCCAGTCTATCAACATACCATGAGCCCTCAACTACATCACCGTCGTCTTCCATCACATGGAAGACTTATTTGCTAGTTGGAACTCTGTCAGCCTCAACCATGCCGTCCTAGCGCAAGGTGCAGACACAAATATCTTCTCAATTCTTTCAAGCCACTCCTCTGCTTCCTCCCCTGTCTCTGTCCCCTCAAATCTAGGCGGATGGAAGGTTAGAAACTGGAAGGTCAGAAACTGCCTCAGACTTAGCTCCCCAGACAATAACAATTGTGCTATCGGTTCCACGCCCACAGCCGGTGGTGGTAATGGATTCGTCTGAGCAATACTTGCATTCACACTTCCTACATCGCCTACCTCCACATTGAGGTTCCCCAAGTTTATGGCCGCCATGCTGTAACACAAGGGTTAACAACAATTCCAAACAATACATATGATACACCGTTAGATAACATGAATGATAATAAGCATGTTAGTATAACAATTTTATACACCAATATGCACCACATGTATAAACATGCCCAAATATAAACACCTAGCCAAACAGTTGCTAAGGCCCCCCTTCACTCAATCACGGGTTCTCTAACCTGGCTCAGATACCACTAATATAAGGACCCTAGTTCCTTAAGTGCGGATTAAAGGCGTAAATAGAGCTAACATACATCTAACAGAGTATAAAGTTCGTGTTGATGCCTTGAGCTGTTAAGATTACAGTGCCAATATAAAATTTCCAAAAAGGATTAATTAAATTCCCAACCAAGTGAATGTTAATCCTATAACTTTACACTACTCCTAGAGTAGAGACTATACAAAAGAATTATGTCTGCTATACCAAAAGCACTCCTCACAAGTTCACCGCATCAACCCGCCTTAGCCCTTCCGCCCAAAAGTACCTACAGGAACAACCCCAAAACCATGAGCATGTAACAAACCATATTCACAGTAATATGATTGTAATTTAGAAATGCATAAACCGTAAATACGAATCACTTCCTGTATTTAATACATTTAAATGCTCCCGTTGGTTGTCGATGTACCACAATCATAATCAATAGATTATAATACCAATAATGTATGTCATGACTGCATCCATTCCATATATACCAATGGTCATTTTCAGTCTTATTATATCAGTGGCATAATACCCGTCACGTTTACATGACAACAACATTAATACCCTTCGCTTCGACATATTAGCGGCATAATATCCCTCACAGTAGTAATATGACAGTGGAATTATCCTTCGCTTCGACATATTTGCGGCAAATATTCTTCATCGCTATAATATGACAGCGGCAAGTATTATATCATCGCTTCGACATGAAGGCGACAAGTATTCTTCATCACTGGAATATAACCTCGACTCACAATCACATGCACCAATGCATCCAATATACGCATGCAACCATAATGCATATCCAACCCATGTATGCAACCATGATGCATAACCAAGACCATGCATGCAACCATAATGCATAATTAAATCCATGTGTGCAACCATAATGCATAACCAATTCAATGCGTAAAATACGTTTTACCGTCTGATGCTTTTACGTCTCACTACGTACCTTAGTTCCAAAATGGAGATGTCGAAGGACTTTATCTCCTTGGTTGTGTTGCCACCTGGGATGGTTCTACACATTCACACAAACCAATATTAGGAGCCAATAATAGTCCAATAGCAAACATCCGACAAAAATAACCAAAACATCACTTTTTGGTGACACGCGATCGATCGCCACAAAGCCCCGATCGATCGCGAGATCACACTGCCCGAGCCAACAATTTATGCCCTCGGCGATCGATCGCCACATTTGGCGTGATTGATCGTCCAAACGTGGCGATCGATCGCCAAGTGCTCCTGCCGCGCACTGCCTGCGCGATCGATCGCCAAAAACGGGCGATCGATCGCCGCTACCTGTAACCCGAAAAACCACCATTTTTACACCATTTTTCTTCCCCAATCCACACCAACACAAATACCATTAAACCAACAACATAAAAACACCATAAACCTTCAATATACACCTGAATATCACCAAAAATCCAACACCCAAAAAATACAACACAAACCCAAACCTCACATCAAAATATCACATTTTTTCAAAACCAAACCATTTCCAAATCCCTAATACAAACCCATTTCAAACCTAACACATACAAAACCAAACAAGAAGGAATTCATAACACTTCTAGGCTTCAAAATCTCATCAAGAAATCAAGCAACCAAGATTTTTGCAAAGTTTCCTCCTCCTTCCCTTGTTTCAAACGTGAATGTGGGTTTTTGGGGATAGGGTTGGAAAAGTTTTATGATAAGGATTGATGGGAGAGTGAAAAGAAGGGTAGTGGTTAAAAGGGGTTAATTAAAAATGTCCCGACATTTAGCATGATGTATAAAATATCCCAACACGATATTTTAAAAGCATTTTCCAGAAATGCACCAAAACCTCAATTAAATACATGCTTTACCAAATCATCACAATTAAACTATGTTAACACCAAATTTCCAAACATGCACCCTGAAATGCATTATCGGGTCACGTCCACATGTGAGTAAGCATTTCCCATATTAATTAATTCTCACATTAAATTAATTAACACCATAAATAATCACATAAACATAATTAATGCCCAAATGCATATAATTATTTCGGGGATATCACATGTGAGGACCCGTTCCTAATCAAGTGTTTAATTATCACACAATGATTATTTATTTGTAAATAGCGGAAGATTATTTAAAAGTGCTGCCAAAAAGTGGCTCTAAAAATTTCGCATGACCTCCGTGCACGATGAACTTACCAGAAAAAAAAAAGGAAAATAATAATGTCCAGTGCAGCAAGTAAATACATAATATCATAGCATGCATCATCCCCACCCAGCACATAAGCCGTACTAAAAATATTTACATCATACCATAGCATGCACAATAAGTCTCCAGCACACATTTCATACTCAAAATATTTGCATAATACCATCAGCAATAAGTAAAACACCAAATAATCACAAATACACAAGACTGAACTGAAATAAACTCAATTCACATAATTATACTATACAGGACACACCCTGGTATACTTAACTATCCTACGATTGGGATAGACATGAGAAAACAACCTTAGGTAAAACTTCCAGCGAGCATTCCCTCTTTGAGATCCTGGTCACCTCTAATACCTGTCATTGCCCACACACAAAGTCAACAACTGCCCCCTACGGGTGAGCCAAAGCCCAATATGAAACTATCAAGTAAATACAACATGCATCTATAAAATATGATATATGATGTCATGCAATGCAATGCAATGTAATGCGATGCATGACAGGTACAAATCATCTCGGGATAGCAAATGTCCGGATTCCAAGGAATAGCTATCAAATATCTCAAGATACCAGAATATCGGAGTCCAAAGAAAGGTAACAACAATCAATATCATGCTCGAGCAGGGCGTCGACTCGCTCGTCGCTATGACATATCTCTCAGTCGAGCCATCGACGGTCCATCATCCTTTGTGTCTGGGCGCGTGGCACACTCGTCGCTACGGCATCTCTCAGCTCACTCTCTTCGCCGAGCCATCGGCGTGCCCATCATCCCCAGACATGCATCACAGATACCAATGAAAAAGATGTTGGGATATGCCCTAAGACAACTCATTAGATGATTGTTTATGACATACAATGTATTATGATTTTGTTAATGGCAATTCATTATTATATATTATTTGAGTATCTGTGTAATATGAATTAATATATAAGTTAATGTCCTTAGAATAATATTGTATTGTTCTTAAAGATTGTCCCTAGTCAAGTGTTATCATGAATCGGGATATTGATAATGCATTGAGACTAGTATGTTTTGATTGATGAATTGTTATCAAATCAACAGATGGGTACATGTTAGGGAACGATGTACTGGACAGACCCACCATGAGAATGCTACATGGATAGTTATATGAACGTCATAACCAATTCTCGTAGTGATAATAATGTATGTAATCCTTACGACTTGAGATCATCAGAGATCCCAACATAAGGAGTCATGTATCTTGATATTGTCAAACGTTACCTGTAACAGAGTAAACTATAAAGACAATCATTGGATACACCACGAATTATGTAGAGGGATGTTGAGTGATGAAGAAAGGATTTGTCCCTTCTATATAACAGGAGAAGTGTTTGGGCCCTTGATCAAGTAAGACTAAAATGCATGGCCGTGCTCGAATGGGTCGATATGTGATATCGAGCTTATTCGTTTATTCTAGTTCTACTTGGGGATCAAGAAATAAAAGATTGAATATACGAGTATGACTATTACATGACTCGTGTTCAATCTAAACACATTGGGCAAAGGGATTAAGTTACATGGTTAATATTATCACAGTCCGTAGGTTATTTCGAGTCAATGACATTCTTGTAATTTGGGTAGCCTTGATGTGTTGCTAGATACCGCTCATTGCTTGTAACATAAAATTAGATTTTATGTCACTGCCAACATTGCAAGATCATATCGGGTTGCACAAAAGATTAAATCAAAAGGGGAGATAAAATTCATTGGATGAATTAATTAATTAATAAGAGTCTTAATTACAAATATTATATATATGGATTTAATTAAGATATTGAGTATGGGCCAATAAGGCTTTTGAAAGCCCTTTAATTAAATCTAATATAAAATATAATATGCTAACAAGGCTAAAGTTAATTGTTAATTTTATTAAGCAAAACCTAATAGCCTCCATAAGCTTGCTCTCGGCCGCCGCCTCACTCTCACCATTCTTCACGCCGCCACCGTCCTATAGTGGGTGGTGAACGGCCGTCGTTGATCGGTTTTGAACCATGAGTTTAGTTTTGGTTTAAGAACGAGTCTAGCAACTTGTTCTTGAGCACCTTTTTCGATTTGATCGTGTGGATACCGTAGAGACGAAGGTTCAAATCTTTGTTCGTGACTCGTGGTCTTGCAACGAGGATTCTGCTACAAACACACTACAAGGGTATGATTCTTATCAATTTTAGTATGATTAACTTTGTATAGGTCCATGGTAGGAATCCAAATTACTTTCCTCTGTGTATTGCTTGATGAATTCCTAACAGTGGTATCAGAGTCGTGTACAAAGCTCATATCGGATTTATGTGATTAATTGTTTAATCATGTTTTGAATCTTTTGTATGCTTTAAAACTGTTTAATTCATATATGATATGTGTTAATCGATTTTGTGGGAATTATCGCAATATTATATGTGATATAATTGACGGATAGAAGTATATGATAATTCGTGCTCAAAACCGAGCCATTGGCTCACGAAATCTCACGGCCGCCGCATTGAGCTAGGGTCTCGGACCCTTGGCTCGAGCATGGGCCGAGCCAACGTCAAAGGGCTAGGGTTTCGAACCCTTGGCTCCATGGCTCTCGGCCGCCGCCGCCGCCAATTAATTAGGGTTTCGAGCCCTTTTGGCTCGATGAGCTCCAAGCCGCCGCCGACATGGCTAGGGTTTCGAACCCTAGTCTCGTGCAGGTTGGGTCGTGGGTTAGGCTAGGTTTTCGAACCTTGGACCGAGACATGGCTGCAACCGTGGGCTTGCTAGGGTTAGCAAGTCCATGGCTTGAGGCGCGTCAAGTATCCGTGGCATGTGATGTCCCGAGCGTACGATAATTTCATAAAATTTTATTTTACAGTTTTAATTAGAATTAAATTTTAAAATGTTTAGAATTTAATTCATTAATTAGTATAGCATGTTTTATGTGTTGTTTGAGCATGGTTATAGCCCTATGACCTATTAGATAGGTGGTAGCGCTTTTATCGTGTACGCCCCAATTAACCCCACTCAATCCTCAAGATTGATAACAAAAATGTAGTAGTGTGAGTAGGGATCGATCCCACGAGGAGGTTTGAATCTTTGTGTTAATGAAAATCAAAATCAAAACAATAAAGGATGGGTTGTGAGGTTGAATTATACTAAAAAACAAAGATTAACTAATGAAAGCGACTCTTCCTTGGAATTATCATCTATTTCATCGATTCACAAAAGACTCAATTTTTCATATGAATATTCATCGTTGGACGTTTAATCCAATAATCAAAGTCCTATCTCACCTTACGTTTAGTCAAGTAGCCCAAGCGTTCTAGTTTAACCCTTATCAAACAATCAATCAAAATACAAGCGATTAAGATTTAAATCGATGCTAGCATATGAACTAGTGAGATCGATGAAGCTAAACAACATAATCCAAGCGTCTATGTTTAATCTAGTCAAGTGTTCTTCCTAAGAATTTAACAAACTCACAAGCGAAAATTCATCAATCTTAGTTGCTTCGTAAATTAGAAGGATCAAACGATTCCGTATTTGATATCTAATTTAGCATTAGATTTCATGCAAGATATTAGGTTGTCAATCCATTAAACAAACACAACAATCATATCAATAAAATCAGAAAAACTCTTGATACTCAATAAAATTGATAATTAAAGCGTAAGAATCTCCCCAAGACAAATAAAATCCAAGGATTTGTCTTCATCAACCAAGAATTAAAAACTAGCTAGACATAATCTAAGAAAACACAATAAATAAAAGCAAAGAAAAGAAAACTAATCCGATCTCCGCTCGTCAAGGTGTCAATCCCGCCTTCGCTTCGATCTTTGTAGCGTTCTTCAATAAAATTGAAAGAAAAAATATAAAACTAGTCTAAACTATTCTACCCTAACTATCTAGATGGTTAAAAGGTCTGAATTTCGAGTATATATGTATTGGGAGGCTGGTGGAGTAGGTTAGAATCCATGTGGGAAGGAAAGAAATCAAGAATTTTAACTTTCCAAAATCCTATTGGCGTAATTACGCCTAAAATGGCGTAACTACGCCTAAAATCCCGTAGCACTGGCGTTGGTACGCCTGAAATGGCGTCTTTACGCCTGATTTTCCATTTTTCTGGCGAGTTTCGTATTTTGGCCATAACTTTCTCATACGAACTCCGAAATTCGATGAATCAGCTGTCCACGCGAAGATAACTGAAAGTTCTACAACCTCATGCTGACCACATTCCCAAAACTTGGCTGGAATATATAGAATTTGAGGAGAAAGGAGCAACATGTGTCTTTGATTCTGGTTTTTTCCTCTTTTCTTCAACTTTACTCATTCTTTCATCATTTTAGCTTGATTTCTTCACATTTTCCTACATTTACACAAATATACGATTATGTAGCATATTTATCAATTTATCCATCAAAATATACCAAATCATAGACAATTAAGCATACTAGATGTGTCTATTTCTAGTCACATCAAATACCCTCATACTTACTCTTTACTCGACCTCGAGTAAATCAGACAAAACTACATTATTTTTTTTGCTTGGCTCATAGCATCATAACAATCTAACTTGTCCTCACTTTTATGCCTCAACAATTATAAACATGCATAGTAATGAAAGAAGGTGAAAAATTAATAATGGAACAAGTTCAATCTCTAAACAATTCGTACCCAACAAAGTAGTGAACGTGTGTGGGTGGTCATAAACAAGTGTCATGTACAAATTATAGATCCAAAAGAAGTAAACCCACAATAGTTCAAGTCATACACTAACACAAGTATAAGCTCACTTGCACACTCTTCTCCACTATCTTAGCCACTTTGCAAACATAAATCAAGTAGGTCTTTATTAGCTTGTAGTGTGGCATAGGTATTGGCTTATGAAAGAAAGGTAAGGATATATCAAGTAAGAGAGTATGATGATATGCACACTAAAAGCTTCTCTTCTTGCTTGAATTTTTCAACTTTTGTTTCAACATTTTTCTTCTTTTGTGCCTTGGCTCCCCTTGGAGTCATATTTTTATCTATTTCCTCAAGGCATTCCTTTTCTTTCATGTATTTCATTCTTTTGACAATAAAGTTCACAAATATACTTCAATGATTCACAAGTGCATTTGAATGAAATACATCATACTCCCTTAAAAAGTATGGATTGAAATCATATTTAGGCTAAAAGGGTAGGATGATAAGCTAGTCAAGGAATGTTGAATGGGGGTCTTTAGTATGCTTAGCATACTACCATTCTTTTACATTAAAGCTCAAAAAAGGGTACTAGAGATTGATTTTATTTACATGGTAGGCTTGAAAGGCTCAAACGCACCAAAGATTGCCTATATCACTTTCATGTTTGCAAGTAGTCTAGACATACGCCTCAAGAGCATGTAGTTAAGTTCTAGCATGTATTAGAGACTTCTTAAGACTATTACAAAGTTAACACAATCTTCACTAAGCTATGCACACTTCACAAGTAATGACGGATTAGTGCTCAAAATATTCAACTACTATGTTAAAGCAAAATTTGCATTAGAGTTCAAAGTGTTCCAAGGTTAACAATTCACCTATGTTCAAAAGTATGCATGATATCATTTAGGTTTCATCATGGGCTAGTGATTCTAAGCATGCATTCATTATTGACTATGAGCTCAAAATTTTTCAAATTTTTCGATTTTTTTTTATTTTTATAATAAAAAAGCAATAACAAGCCACTAATCCCTCCCCCATACTTAAATCTTACATTGTCCCCAATGTAAGGCAAAAATACAAGAGAAGAGAAAAGTCTAACTAAAAATAATAATAAAAAAATAAAAGGGAGAAAGGAAACTAACTCCCCTTGGGTTGCCTCCCAAGCAGCGCCTCTGTTTAACGTCGGTGACCCGACGTCAGTTCTCTCGCTTAAGGCGATGCCTATTCGCCTTGCACCTCTTGGAGGGTTTTTGTCTTTTCACTATGTCGCCTTCCTCCAAAGAAGTCAGTTGAGGTCGATCAAGATCTACCTCATGGCATCCTTTAACTTGTTGTTCCCTATGCTCGCCTTTGGGAATCTCATTCTGGTGAGATTTCTTGTTATCCACCTCGATCTCTATTTGTTGTTCAAGTATTGATGGCCTCAGTACCATCGTTGCTGGAGTTTCTACCTCTTTGCCACTGTCCAATGTGATGTTGTCTTCGAAAAAATAGTCCCAAGGATCCATTTCATCACAGTATTCTTTCGCCGACTCCTCTTCCATAGCACATGATTCATCTAAGTATTCAACATAGCTCTCAGTGGGAAACATACCTTGCAGAGTTGTAGGATGTACAAGCTCATTTTCTTCTATTGGCACATGTGTCTCCTCTTCTAGCTCGGGTGACATCAGTACCACCTTCTCCATAGTCTCCTCTTCTTCATCACTCCATGATTCGAATGCAATCATGGTCTCCTTTTGTGCTGCTATCCGATCGGCCGATCTTATTAGTTGCTCCATTTGGTTACCCAAATTCTGAGTGCTAGCCCTGAATTCCTGTTGAAATTGCAAAGTACTATCATTAAGTGTTGAAACAAGATCCTCTAAAGACTCACCATGGTTATGGTATTGAGGTTGTTGTGGCCATGGCGGGTATTGCGGTATATATGGCGGTTGTGTGAACTTCATGTAAGGTGGATGTGGGCTCATCCATTGATTGTCATAGTTGAGATTGGGATGATTACTCCAACTTGAGTTGTATGCACTTTGTCCACTCCCTACGCCAAGTTGTTGCACAAGATACTCCAATTCGTCTAGTCGCCTATAGTCCTCCATGAAAAGATCGATTTCTCAGAAATCAACCTGTAAGCACGAACAAACAAGAGTAGCGGTGGGGGGAAAAAGAAGGAGAAAGAAACAAAACAGAAAATATTAACACAAAAATATACAACGCCTCCCCGGCAACGGCGCCAAAATTTGGTAGCGCTTTTATCGTGTACGCCCCAATTAACCCCACTCAATCCTCAAGATTGATAACAAAAATGTAGTAGTGTGAGTATGGATCGATCCCGCGATGAGGTTTGAATCTTTGTGTTAATGAAAATCAAAATCAAAACAATAAAGGATGGGGTTGTGAGGTTGAATTATACTAATTAAAACAAAGATTAACTAATGAAAGCGATTCTTGGTATCGGTCGACTCTTCCTTGGAATTATCATATATTTCATCGATTCACAAAAGACTCAATTTTTCATATGAATATTCATCGTTGGACGTTTAATCCAATAATCAAAGTCCTATCTCACCTTACGTTTAGTTAAGTAGCCCAAGCATTCTAGTTTAACCCTTATCAAACAATCAATCAAAATACAAGCGATTAAGATTTAAATCGATGATAGCATATGAACTAGTGAGATCGATGAAGCTAAACAACATAATCCAAGCGTCTATGTTTAATCTAGTCAAGTGTTCTTCCTAAGAATTTAACAAACTCACAAGCGGAAATTCATCAATCTTAGTTGCTTCGTAAATTAGAAGGATCAAACGATTCCGTATTTGATATCTAATTTAGCATTAGATTTCATGCAAGATATTAGGTTGTCAATCCATTAAACAAACACAACAATCATATCAATAAAATCAGAAAAACTCTTGATACTCAATAAAATTGATAATTAAAGCGTAAGAATCTCCCCAAGACAAATAAAATCCAAGGATTTGTCTTCCTCAACCAAGAATTAAAAACTAGCTAGACATAATCTAAGAAAACACAATAAATAAAAGCAAGGAAAAGAAAACTAATCCGATCTCCGCTCGTCGAGGTGTCAATCCCGCCTTCGCTTCGATCTTTGTAGCGTTCTTCAACAAAATTGAAAGAAAAAAATATAAAACTAGTCTAAACTATTCTACCCTAACTATCTAGATGGTTAAAAGGTCTGAGTTTCGAGTATATATGTATTGGGAGGCTGATGGAGTAGGTTAGAATCCATGTGGGAAGGAAAGAAATCAAGAATTTTAACTTTCCAAAATCCTATTGGCGTAATGACGCCTAAAATGGCGTAACTACGCCTAAATTCCCGTAGCACTGGCGTAGGTACGCCTGAAATTGCGTCTTTACGCCTGATTTTCCATTTTTCTGGCGAGTTTCGTATTTTGGCCATAACTTTCTCATACGAACTCCGAATTCGATGAATCAGCTGTCCACGCGAAGATAACTGAAAGTTCTACAACCTCATGCTGACCACATTCCCAAAACTTGGCTGGAATATATAGAAATTTGAGGAGAAAGGAGCAACATGTGTCTTTGATTCCGGATTTTTCCTCTTTTCTTCAACTTTACTCATTCTTTCATCATTTTAGCTTGATTTCTTCATCTTTTCCTACATTTACACAAATATACGATTAGGTAGCATATGTATCAATTTATCCATCAAAATATACCAAATCATAGACAATTAAGCATACTAGATGTGTCTATTTCTAGTCACATCAATAGGATTTTGTGAATGTTTGTAATTTAATACGGCCTGCGTGTCGTGCCTTCTCTATTTTTTTTTCCTAAATGTTATCCCTCCCCTATGTTCCCCTCGAATGTAACTCGAGGAATTCTCTATATCATGTAATTGTTATATAGTATAGTTTATTTTGTTGATGGAGATCAATGAAGATGGACCAAGGTGCCGGGATGAGGAGGTCATTCACAAAAGGGAGCCAAAGAGGTGCTTGGAGAAGTTACCTTAGGTTGACCTTTTAGGATTTTCTCATTGGCTTGAGAAAATCATTAGTTGGGGCTATAACCATGTCACGTTTATTTTATGTTGATGTATAAGATGCATGTTTATCGTTTTATTTAATATTGATGATTGATATACATATATGTAGATATGTGAATATTCATATATGTACCAGACATATTTTCAATATTAATAAAATCATGATCAATAAATCCCTCTTACAATATTAAGTCAATCAAGATGCCTTCCAATTAAAAATACTCATCAAGACTTCGATTGAACATGTGTGGGTTTGCCAAACCAAAGAACCGTGACAATCTTAGTAAGGCGCGAAAGGATAAAAGTGATATCCGTGTTATTTTAAAATTGGGTTCGACTTAACTAGGTTATCTCAATAGGATTGGGAACCTAGAGGCATGGGGTTGGATAATAATTCATTAGATGAATTTGAACAAAGTGTTGTTCGTCCAACCATCCAAGAATTACATGTGATGTAATTGAAAAAGTGTTGTCTACCTAAATAACCGAGTCTTGGGTGATTAGCCAAAGCTAACTCAGGATTAGGTGAAATATGGATCTTGGCCCACTAAGTTTTCGAGGGTTGATATTTTAAACAAATAGTGGGAGTGTCATTTAATATAAGACCTTATTAAATGATTAAAATCACAAACTTATTTCGCATATTTATATTGTAGATATCCATGGCATCAAACAACGTAACTAGCACACTATCATTGCGATCAGTCCTTGAGAAGGACAAACTGAATGGGACTAATTTCCTAGACTGGTATAGGAATTTGAGGATTGTCCTCAAACAAGAGAAAAAGCAATATGTCGTATAGGAACCCTTACCTGCTGAGGAACCTCCCGTAACGGCCGCTAAAATCGATAAGGATGCTTACAAGAAGCATCAAAATGACGCACTTGATGTTGGTTGCCGTATGCTTGCCACCATGAACTCTGAGCTTCAGAAGCAACATGACGAAATGGAGGCGTTCGATATGATCGAGCACTTAAAGCAACTCTACCAACAACAAGCTAGACAAGAGAGGTATGACGTCTCTAGAGCGTTATTCCAGTGCAGAATGGTAGAAGGAAGCCCTGTTGGAACTCATGTACTAAAGATGATTAGGTATATTGAGAATCTTGAGAAGCTGGGTTTTTCATTGGACCAAGAGTTGGCCACTGACGTAATCTTGCAATCGTTGCCTGATAGCTACAGTCAATTTGTCTTGAATTACAATATGATTGAAATCGAAAAGACTCTACCGCAATTGCTTGGTATGTTGAGAACATATGAAGCAAACTCATAGAAGTCTAAGCACACTAATGTTCTTATTGTGAATAAGAGCAAGGGAAATGCTAAAGCAAAAGGCTTTAAGAAGAACAAGAAAGTCTTTGTTAAATCTAAGCCCCGTGCTTCTGCACACAAGACAAAGGGAGGAGTGGCTAAGGAAGGGAACTGCTTCCATTGCGGTGAGACCGGTCATTGGAAGAGGAACTGCAAATTATATATGGAAGATTTTAAGAAGGCAAAGGGAAGTGTGACTTCCACTTCAGGTATTTTTGTTATAGAAGTCAATTTATCTACTTCTTCATCATGGGTATTAGATACTGGATGTGGTTCTCATATTTGTGTTAATGTGCAGGATCTCAAAAGAAGTAGGATGTTGGCGAAAGGCGAGGTTGATCTCCGAGTGGGAAATGGAGCAAGAGTTGCTGCATTAGCTATAGGAGATTACTCTTTAACTTTGCCTTCTGGTTTATTATTAGATTTACAAGACTGTTATTTTGTGCTATCTATTACTAGAAACATAATTTCAATTTCTTGTTTGGACAAGATTGGTTTTCATTTATTATAAAGGACAAATGTTGCTCCATTTATTTGAATGAGATGTTTTATGCTAGTGCACAATTGATTAATGGTCTTTATGTTTTAAATCTAGATATGTCTGTCTATAACATAAATACTAAAAGGATTAAGAATAATGATTTTTAAATCCAACTTATCTCTGGCATTGTCGCTTGGGCCATATAAACGAGAATCGCATATCAAAACTTCATAAGGATGAAGTATTAGATTCATTTGATTTTGAATCATATGAAACATGTGAATCTTGTTTAATGGGCAAGATGACTAAAGCTCCTTTCAAGGGACATGTTGAAAGGACGAATGATTTATTGAGTCTCATACATAGTGATGTATGTGGACCAATAAGCACACAAGCTAGAGGTGGTTTTCAATACTTCGTTACATTTACTGATGACTTATGGGTATGTATACCTAATGAAACAAAAACATGAAACCTTTGAAAAGTTCAAAGATTTTAAGAATGAAGTACAAAACCAACATGGCAAAAGTATCAAAACCCTCCGATCAGATCGAGGAGGATATTACCTAAATCAAGAGTTTCATGACTATCTAAAGGAGTGTGGGATAGTCCCACAATTCACACCTCCATATACTCCACAATGGAATGGTGTATCCGAAAAGAGGAATCGAACTTTGTTGGACATGGTTCGATCAATGATGAGTCATGCAGATCTTCCGACTTCCTTTTGGGGACATGCTTTAGAAACAACAATATTTATACTGAACCGTGTTCCATCTAAATCAATAGAAAAGACACCGTATGAGATATGGACTAAGAAGCGTCCTAGTATGTCTTTTATGAAGATTTGGGGTTGTGAGGCTTACGTGAGACGTCACGCCTCCAATAAACTTGGACACAAATATGAAAGTGTTTATTTGTGGGGTATCCTAAGGAAACGAAAGGATACTATTTCTATTATCCCACCGAGAACAAAGTAGTTGTTGCTCGGACTGGTGTCTTCCTTGAAAGAGAATTTATTTTGAGAAGAACCAGTGGGAGACAAATAGAACTTAGTGAAGTTCAACCACAAGAAAACATTGAACATGATATTGAGATGGAAACAGAGCAGACACCACAAGCTGTTGTGGATGAAATGCCTGCTCAAGAAACACAAGCCCAGCGTAGGTCTAGATTCCATCGCATCCTATTTCCACATATTACCTATATCCCATGATCAGCAACATACATCCCCTTCACATTCCAATATTCCACCCTATATTCAATCATTACTCTCAGAATTCCCAGTTATATTCAATGAACCAAAAACTCTACCTCCCCACAGAAATATTGATCACCACATCTCTTTATTATCCAACACAGCCCCGGTTAGCACTCGACCTTATCGATACCCGCATTCCCAGAAAATGAGATCGAAAAACTTATTCGAGATATGAAGCTCCGATATTATCCGACCCAGCAACAGCCCATTCTCATCCCCAGCCTTACTTGTCAAAAAAAAGATGGTACATGGCGATTTTGCGTTGATTACTGTGCTCTAAATGCAGTTACTATTCCCGATAAGTTCCCGATGCCAACTGTGGACAAAATGTTAGAGGAATTACATGGAGCAAAAGTTTTTTCTAAACTTGACTTAAGGGCTGGCTTTCATCAGATTCGAATGGCACCAGATGACATATTTAAAACAACATTTCGCACCCAGGAAGGCCATTACGAATTCGTTGTAATGCCCTTTGGTTTACGAAATGCCCCTGCTACTTTTCAAAGCATCATGAATTCTGTTTTAAGACCTTACTTACGACGATTTGTTACAGTATTTTTTGATGATATTCTCATCTATAATGAATCCCTAGAAGATCACACGCAACACCTTCGGACCATTTTACATTGCTTGGCAGAACATTCCTTATTTGCTAAGGAATCCAAGTGTGTTTTTGCCCAAGCACAAGTGGCTTATCTGGGACATATTGTTGACTCAGCAGGGGTGTCCTGACCCAACAAAAATACAAGTTGTTGTTTCTTGGACCTCTCCATCATCAATCAAAAACCTTCGAGCATTTTTGGGACTTGCTGGCTATTATCGTAAGTTTGTTTGTAATTTTGCGCGCATTGCTTCTCCTTTAACAGCTTTATTAAAGAAAGATGCGTTCCAATGGTCTACCAATGCGGAATCTGCCTTCCAAGCTCTCAAAAAAGCACTAACTCAAACACCAGTGTTAGCCTTACCCAATTTCAAAATACCATTCACGATAGACACTGATGCTTCGGGCAGCGGCATAGGAGTTGTACTCATTCAAATAGGACACCCATTATCGTTTTTCAGCAAGAAACTCACCACAAAAATGCAAGCAACATCAACCTACAAACGATAATTATTTGATATCACAGAGGCAATAAGCAAAATGGCGCCCTTATATCCTGGGAAATAGATTTATCATTCGTACAGATCAACAAAGCATCAAAGAACTGACTTCTCAAGCAGTCCATACTATTGCTCAACAAAGATTCCTCATAAATTATTAGGATATGATTTTTCAATCGAATACAAACCAGGCTCCACCAACAAAGTAGCTGATGCATTATCTAGGTCATTCCAAGATACTAGTCATCCACAAGTTTTTCTACTTTCATCCATCTCAAATCCACTCTTAGATGAATTACGCCAAGAGACATCCCAACATCCGGACTTGCAGAATTTAGTCAATAAAATAAAATCCAACACAGATGAATTCTCCAAATTCGCCATACGCGAGGGCCTCATCTTCTTTAATGGCAGAATCGTTTTAGCCACAAATTCTATACATAAGACACGTATTAACTCAGATTTTCACTCAAGTCTTATTGGAGGACATGGTGGGTTTCGCAAGACTTTCAAACGATTATTTCCTCTGTATTATTGGCCGAATATGCGACTGTACATCAAGGAATTTATCCAAACATGCCCGATTTGTCAAGTGACAAAATATCAACCATCATCCCCAGCTGGCCTTCTTCAACCATTGCCAATACCAAGTGCTGTCTGGGAAGACATATCTATGGACTTCATAATTGGCTTACCACCCTCCGGAGGAAAAACAACAATTATGGTGGTCGTCGACCGACTTTCTAAATATGCTCATTTTTCAGCTCTGCCACCCAGATTTTCTGCGCCTATGGTGGCACAAGTATTCATCTTTGATATTTGCAAGCTTCATGGACTCCCAAAGACAATAGTTTCAGATCGTGACCGTATATTCATAAGTCAGTTTTGGAGAGAATTATTCAGATTATGTGGATCCAAACTTTGTTTTAGCACAGCAAACCATCCACACTCAGACGGCCAAACAGAAGTCACAAACAAAGGATTGGAACAATACTTACGTTGCTTCACAATGGACAAACCCAACTCCTGGATATCATTTCTCCCATGGGCAGAATATTCATACAATACCTCATTTCACTCATCGACTGGTTATTCACCATTTGAAGTTTTATATGGCAGACAACCTCCTGTTATCCACCCCTACCAAGAGCTGACTACTCCAGTTGAAGCAGTAGAACATACACTCCAACAGCGTGATGTTCTAATTCGAGAACTTAAACTCAACTTACAACGAACTCAAAATAGAATGACACAAACAGCAAACAAGAAGCGCCGAGACATCCAATTCAACATTGGAGACTTAGTTCTACTCAAACTACAACCTTATCAGCAAAAATCCTAGCGTCACCAACAATACTCCAAATTAAACCGACGATTTTTTGGACCATACCCGATTATAGCCAAAATAGGGCACGTTGCTTATCGCCTACAACTTCCAGAGCATTCTCGAATACATCCAGTGTTTCACGTATCTCTACTTAAACCATATCATCAAAATAATACCCTCCATCCATCACCATTGCCACAACAAGAATTCGAAGGACAACCTATCATCATTCCTCTTCAAGTTCGTAACACCAGACAAATCAAGAACGATCAAGGCATGCAAACTCAACTTTTAATCCAATGGAAAGATTCGCCACCCGAAGACCCAACTTGGGTAACAATTCAAGATTTAAAGAAGCATATCCATCTTTTGACCTTGAGGACAAGGTATGTCTCGATGAACAAGGGAATGATAGAGTCACAAAGGAGATAAATCAAGAAAGACCAACTCGTGCAAGGAAGAATCCAACGTGGCATCAAGATTATATCACCAACCTACTAGAAGCTCCATGGAAGGAAGGGAAAGATTCCCCACAGACGCCAAAGCCAAAACTGAGAAAGTTGTTGCAACGGATTATGGTTATTAAAAAATTGATATTTGTCATTTTATTATTGTTTCACGGTTATAGAGAGAGAGGATGAAGAATTATATATATGTAAGACGAAATGAATGAAAGGCTTATGCCATTTATTGAAAATTCTTCTCGCCATTAAATTTCTGGAGTTTGGTATCCTTGAATTACCTATAATTAATATATCTGAGCTACCGAAAAATCTTTAAAAATTGTCACAAATCAAAAAATATTTTTGACTAAGATTATTTTTCAAACTATCTCATAACTTATCTAACACGAGGTATTATTGGGAAGTTACATGAAATATGAAATTCTCAAACTTGGTGAATCATTATCTCTAATTTGTTTGGTGCATGTAGGATGTAGCCCGCTTATTTTATTCTAGAAACATTTCATGCCCCACGACCACAGTCCATGACACATTCAAATGGATATTCCAAAATAACAAACTTCAAAAGGACATAATATCACCAATATGATATTCCATGAAAATGAAATATGTTCAAACAACTTTAAATTGATAAACTGAAACATCATAGCTTTGTTAATCAAAGAGTAAATATTATATTTACGATGGCTTTATATTTCGGCAACTATATTTTTGTTATGTTCTATATAATTTTGAGAACTAATTAAGTATTGTTTATATAATAATACTTTTATTTTTTATTGAAAACAAAAATAAATGCCTAGTTTTTGAAGGAAAAAATACTTTCTAAATGACTGAAAATATATATTAATAATTATTATCTTATGTTTAAGTCAAATAAAAAAATTGGGGGAGATAATTTAAAATATAATGTAGTTTTGTTCGTTCTCGATTTAGTCCCTAAAATTTTAGGTGACGCGATTTAGTCCAAAAAATTTAAAAAAAATTCTCAATTCAGCCCCGATGTTAAGTCGGCTATAAGAAACAGAGAGACTTTGACTTGGGAATATTTTTAACTTTAAGAACTGAATTGTGAATCAACTAGACCCGACCTGAACTGTGAATTTACCCAAACTGTAGGGATGTTTTAGTTTATTATCTTTCATAATTTAAATGATGAATAAAAGCAACGGAATAATCAAACCAGTGATTACTAATCAAAATAATTAAATATATTAATCAAAATGTCATGAATTATAATTTATTACTTATACTTGCATAAAAATAATTTTGATAAATTGATTATTAAAATAATGAATAGAATTGATATGTAATTAATAACAAAATAATCAAATCCCCACTAATCAATGTTCAACGGCTAAATGGGCTAATCAAATTCGTAATGTGCATCGGTCAGGAACAACTCGTTGAACTTCTCATTATGATTCAACTTGTGGTTTAATAGATATGTATAGTGTTGTGACAACTTGTGGTTTAATAAATATGTATATTGTTGTGATAACTGTGCTTGAACACATGTGATTGAATGCTAGCCTAATTCTACATATGGGGAAGGTAATGATTGTTTTCTTGCTATGAAATCATTTGATTTCATGTTTAGCTTGTACTTATGCATAAAATTATGGGACTTACAGGTATATTTTGCTTAGCTTTTCACTACAAGTCTCTCGATATTTTAAGTGCAATGGACCATGTATCATCTATGGAGATTACTTCAAACATTAAGAGACGAAGGTTTTGATATTTTTCTTACACATGTTGAAGAAGTTTGCAAAGAGTGTGACATTGAGATATCTAACATGAATGATATCTATAAAGCAAGTGGTCGTCCGCACCAAAAAATATATGATATGACAGTAGAGCACCATTATTGCTTTGATGTATTTAATGCTAAAGTAGATCTTCATGTAGAAGAAATTAATAGTAGATTCAACTATGCAGCAGTAGAACTCTTTGGATCTAAAGATAATTTTAAATTGTTTCAAGCTGAGCATATATACACATGCTGAGAAGTTTTATCCAGCTGATTTCATTGTTCAGTAGATGTACTATTTGAGAGGCCAAGTAGAGCATTATAGAGTTGATATACATTTCCATGAGAATTTTCAAAATTTACTATTTTTGTACTGTTTCAAAAGTTAGCTGAGACAAATAAGGCACGGGACTACTGTTTGATCGAAAGATTGATTCGTCTTGTTTTGACTCTTCATGTGTCTACTGCAACAATAGAGCGAGCATTTTCAGCGCTAAAGCATGTAAAAAGTGTTCTTCGTAACAAAATTGGAAGGAGAACACCTGCCAAACTCAATGATAGTCTATATTGAACGCGAGTTGACTAAAAACATTGATTATGATTCGATCATTATGAATTTTATGCTATAAAAACAGCGGATTACAACTTAAGTAGATCTTTCATTTCTTACTTTTGTGAGTATGCAATTGTTCTTATTTATTATAATTTTCTTGGCATATGTCCCTCTGACCAGTTTCCCTCTCCCTCTTGAGCGTGGTTTTTTATGCGTTTATGGTTTTCCTTGAGATTTATGCCAAGAAAATGGAGGAAACCAGTAGCCCAGATCGTAAAAACAATCTGTTTCATCTGGGTTTTCAAGTTTTGGGAGTGATATATAATGGTGATGGAAGTTGTGCATGAGGATATGTGAGAAGGAAACATGGAATTAAATCTTCAGTACAAAAACAGCACTCCTTGTGGGATCTGTGCATTTTGTCTTCAAGAAAAGCTTGGAAAGCTTGTTTCATCATCATTTCCTGTAGCTGTCTTACCTTCTTCTTCTTCTTCAACTCCTTTTAGATCCGACTTTGGTGGTGGCAGCACCGGTGGCAGAGCTGCCACCCTTCAAGGCCTCCGTCTTGCATCGGTGTCCGTGTATCATAGGTAATATGATTGTCCACTTTATATCATATTTTTCAATAAAACAATTGTTTATTTGGTTCTAACTTCATGTCTCCATCTTAGGACAAGGGTGGGGATGCAAAATTTTGTATTACACGTGGAAATGTGAGCCCCACATTTCCAAATGTTTTCTGATGGGAATGCACAATTTTGCATCGTCCCCAGTGGGGTTAACCTAGCCCCAATCTCCCCAACAAGGGTAGGGTTTCTTTGATGTGATGTATGTGGTTATCGTACCCCTTAAGATGATATCATCAAGGATAGCATAAAACGAGCCCAAGGTAGAATGCGGCACATTGTCATGTCAGATCCACGTCAATCACCAGCATTAACGACGGTCCTATGGGCTTGGTGAAGACATATTTTAAGTCACGCACGGGATGGAAAATGATTAATAGCATAATGCCATACTTAGACTGAAGTAAGGAATTTAAATGGTGGTCTAATTGTCATTTTCGTTGCATCAACGGTGATGGCAATAATATACACCAACTGATGCCTTGGCTACTTGCACCTTTTGTAATCAGTATCCAACAATTCTCTGTGCGGATATTGAGCACAAATCCCGTCTGGACCAATATAATGCTCATTGGAGAAAAGAAAAAAAAGGAGAAAAAAAAGAGACCATTGTACCAACCCTTGTTCCATACTGGGACGCTGAAAAAGTTGTATATAGTATCCTTTCGTCATCTCCAACTTTTGAGTAAAGAGTAATCATACTAAAAGAGCCTAGCATACCTCCAAGAATGTAAGGCAACACTAGGTTAGTCGTGTCATTTAACATCATTAATTGTTCTTCACCTAGACAACAATGTCAGAAAATCTCTGAGATACATAAAAATTTCTCCCTCGGTCACGCTAACGGCTCAAACTAAAGCAAGCCATTGTTTCTGGATTCCGAGTAGAACCTCTACAATCCCTCCAATTGAAACACTTTCTACACATAGCATGGTAGTGAAGTATTTTACTTGGGAGGAGAAAACTTCAATTACCCTGTGATGAGATTTATGCGTAACGGAGCCAAGTAAATGTTCTATCTACCTATAGCCCAAGATAATAACTTCATATCAGGGCCTGAAGAATGAAAAGGAGGTAACTGTGAGCACTTCTTCACCACAGTTGATCTAGTTCTCAATCATTGTTGTGGTTCTCAAGCAGTTCGAGGAACTTTGCAACAAGCTTCTTCTTTTGCTCCTCTCTTAGGGTCATGATACTCATCAATGGGAGCCACACCCAATGCAACGAGGAAAACAAAATGTTGTCCATGTCCGAGCAGTTGGGAGCCTTGAATTTGCCTCCGAATATTTTGAATATATTGATTATTATTGAATGGTGGAAGTAGGGATGCTTAACGAACCGGATCAATTCGGAACTAATTCGGATCTGATCTGGTTCATTCTGAAACCGATATATAATTGGTTCATGATGAACTGAATCCGACACCAATGTTGAATCAGGTTGCTTGAAATGGATCCGGAATCATTTTTTGTCCGTTTGAATCCGGTAAGGAACTGTTTAATACTTGAGTACTTTGTTCGATAAATAATTTCTTTGGTTAAAAAAATTATTCAGAACCGGTTCAATCTGATATCCTACATGATTGGTCCGGTTCCATCAACCCGCAATCCGAAACCGGTTTCATCCGGACCTGTAGCATGCCTAGTGTGAAGTTTCGGTATCCCATATAATTCATTGCATGTTCTCAGAGTTAGATTCAAATAAGTTCACAAATGGAGAGATACATAGAATATAAAGAAAGCATACGAAAATGCACGAAAAGGCGTGTTTGTTTAACATCTTTCAGGTACAATGCGCATATGATTAAAACATCTAGCAGCTGTCATCAACAATGTTGATTTTGACTTTTGGTCAAACACTCCTGTTTTGTAAAATCACTTCATGAAGGACACACATAATGCTTCGTGGAAGTAAAATGTTGAAGGTTGACGCATTTATAAGATCTGCTTACGCAACAAAGCAATAACTTCAGTTAGAGATGCAAAATTTCCAGTCTACAGCAGAAAATCAAAATCTCACAAAATTTTATGCGTCAACAATTTTAACTACTCTAGCGTATAGCAAAAACTATAGAAAAAACATTCAGCGGGATATAGGATGAAGATACCAGCTTATAAACTAGGCCTCAAAATTTTTGGAGGAGGAAATTGCTTAGAAAGATGCTGCTAATATGTTGTATAACAGCTACTTCATTAGTTTAAGTTTTCATTCTAAGGAAACCACATTTTGTAAAGCTATATCACATAAGGAAAATAATATAATAAACCTCAAGTAAAAGACATAATTTAAACTGTTATATAATTGCAAAGATTTAACTTAGTACAGGTGAATGGAACATGTAGACATAGAAAAAACCTTAACCTTCATGACGTGAAACTTTCAAGCCTGTCACAGTGAGGAGTTGGAAATTGTCTGTTCCAATGACGCCTCTGCATTTCCATGTGACAATACCGTCCCAGCATGTGTTTGTAGTCCTTGATCACATTATTTTCAATGTCTAGTCGACTAGAGCTTCCAATCGGATAATTCTGGTCAAATTCAGCTGATCTGACAAAAAACTCAACTCCATGATTCTCTGTCATTTTCTTGAACTGATACGTATAGTTCTTTTGCAATGAATACTCCGGCTCAGAGTATGGCAGATAGGCAAGCAGAATAATTATCAAAAATGGTAGCAACTGAAGAAGCAGCATAATATTCGGTCCATTACCACCCAAATCTTCCCTGTGATGAACACCACCATCAGTTGTTCTAGTCCTGTAAACATGAGCATTTCTGAATGCATCACGCTGACTAAAGAAAGCCCTAAATATCTCATCAGGATCAAAGTCATCATCAAACAAGTCATTCCCTGTTCTCCTTCTTCTTTGCCTTACATTATTCTGTTGATTATACTGATCCTCATCCATAAAACCCGTCTGATCATACTGCCTCCTCAAGTCACCATCACTCAGACACTTGAATGCCTTACCAACTTTCTTGAAAGCCTCCTCAGCTCCCGGAGATTTATTCTTGTCAGGATGAACTTTCAGAGACAACTTCCTATATGCCTTCCTAATCTCCTCCACAGAACAGCTCTTTTCGACTCCAAGAATGGAATAATAATCTTTCTTACTCCTAACCTGCCTAACCAACTGCACATGCTCCTCTGTGTAATTCCTCTCCCCATTTGAAACCCCATAACCATTATCTGAACCCACAAAGTTTTTCGCCTTCCTGACATTCTCCTCATCATTAGAGGCACCAACGGAAGGAGAATCAAGATTTTCACATGCAGCCAAAAGATCATCCAAGGGTAAATTCTCATTTAGGCGGCGTGCGATTCCTATAAATTTAAGTGCTCTTTGTTTATTGCCAGCAGCAATAGCCTCTCGAGCAATATTAAAGCACTTTAAAGCCTCATCCTTGTTCCCATCCATAACAATTTCTTGATTAAAATTTTCAGAAATGCCCAAAACAATACAGCCGAGCAAGTTCTAGAAAACGTCAAAAAGTTCAATCTAGAGGTTCAAAACCTAGAAAATCCAATGCCCCGAAAAGTCCAACTCACGAATCAATAAAACCCAAGGTGCTGAATTTCCCGCAAGCCTAAATAATTTACCTAATAAAAAGTAAAAAATAACAACGCTTCAGGATCTCACTCAATTTGGAAAATTAAATGATCGCTAGATGAAATTAAGCAACAAGAAAGACGCTGCGAATAGCGGTTCAATCATCAAGAATCGCATTAGTAACAAACTAAAAGAAGGCGATGATAATTACAACTGACAAATCTAAAGATACACAAAATCAATCAAAAATGGGGCTTACTCTATACATCAGTTCTGAAACCTCTTGTGATGTGGAGAACCAATGAGACAGAGAGAGAAGAGAGAGGGTTTTGGGTGAAAATCTGATGCTAGCTAGTATCTCACTATTTTTAATTTGATATATTTTAAAATATTTCAAATAATATATTCTAAATACATGTTGGGATTATGGGATATATTTTAACGACGTTGTTCATAACGATAACATCAAATAAACCTCTCAATTAAGCTAAAATATTAGGTGAAGCGCAATTCGTATATTAATAAACTCTAACGTAAACCATAATTTAATAAGCCTAATCACACATTTTATCATGAAATTAAATTATTTTAATGAATTTAACTTAATTAAATCATTTCGTTATTTAATTTTACTAAAATATATTAAATCATATAAATGCATTAATATGTTTAGTTCTAAAGTCCACTATAATGTGTATTACATCGATTGTATGCCATTTTTATCATGTTTCTTTGTGAAAAAGGTTCACAAAGTTACACAGCACGAACAATTTGTCATCTAAAAAAAACAGAAACAAGTTATAAAAGTTCTACTAGGTAGTTACAACATCCGATGTATGAATTTTTGAAAGGAAACATAGGATGGATTCATCAAAAGCATTTACGAGTTACAAAATCGGAATTATGTCTACATAAGCATATATGTGAAATATTATACACGAGCACTAGTATCCGACCCCTTAGTTTTCGCAACAACCGCCGTACCTTTCTTTTTTCCACCTTCTTCCTTGTACTCTCTCAGTTTGAGTCTTAAGAATCCCATCACTCTAGAGCTACAAGTATAACATGCACTCGGGTCCAGTCAATTACATAACACCTTTACTTCTAATTTCTTTCATCACATCATTTTTCCCTTTGAATCAAAACATCAGCCAGGTCTATATGCTTTTTCTTCACCCCCTAAATCAACTGCATCATTACCATAGTTATCACTTTTCAACAATTGGATCCCTTCCTTTGTCTTTCCACTTTTCTTAGGTTTATGAATACACTAATCATCCCAACTTGGTTTTTCGCCTTGCTGACTCAGAAAAAACTTTAAACTAATGTTTTTTTCTTAAATAGTTGTATTGCCCTCTATCTCATTAAACTCGCTCTCTCCAACTAAATGGTCCTCCTACCATGGTAAACACATAAACCAGTAGTTGATCAACACTTATTAAGACCATCAGCATAATCCAAATCAACTTATCAACTAGACGATTAATCATTGAATCTTCTTTCTGAAATTTCAAACTGATATCTACGATACCCTTAATATACCGTAGAATCCACTTTATGGCACCTGTATCGGCTCACCATGCTAACATCATGAGAGATGTGAGGTCTTGTGCACACCATTGCATACATGAGAGCTCCGCAACTTTTGTATAAGGAATGCAATCCATTTGTCTTCTCACTGCATCTGTAGTAGGAGAGATTGTTGCACTTAGTTTGAAATGCGAAGATACCAGGGTTAAGGTTTGGTAATCTCATCTATACCAAATCTTTGGAGTACATTCTTTAGATAATGAGTTCATTTCAGATAGATTGTGCCATTATTCTGTCTATCTTGATCTTCATTCCCAGAATCTTCTTGGCATCTCCAAGATCTTTCATCTCAAATTCTGAGTTGAGCTTCAATTTGTCAATCTCTATCTTCCTTTTAGATGTGATCAGCATATCATCAACATATAAGAGCAAATAGATAAATGTACCCTCTTGATTTTTTTTCAGGTAGATCCACAGTGTTCATACTGGTTGCGTGTGTACCTTTGTTTCTTCATAAAGCCGTCAAACTGTTTGTATTATTTTCTCGATGACTGCTTCAGGCCATAGAGTGATTTGTAGCCTGCAAGCTCAACTTTCAAGATCGGGAACTTTGAATCCATCAGGTTGAGCTATATAGATCTCCTTGTCCAAAGTTTCATGAAGGAATGTCGTTTTGATGTCAAGCTAGGATAGCTCGAGGTCAAACTGTGGAACCAAACCTAATAAGAGTCGAATAGATGAATGCTTGATAATGGATAAGAAAACCTAATCATAGTATATTCCTTCTTTTTGAGTGTAACCTTTTGCTAACAATCTAGCTTGGTATCCGATAATGTCTTTGCCGGATGCACTTTCTTTTTTTTGAAAAGACTCATTTACAGTTATCGCTTTCTTTCCTTCAGGAAGTAGAACAAGCTTTCAAGTTTTATTCTAATAAAGCGATTTCATTTATTCAGGCTTCACCATCCTCCAGATGGCCTTTTCCGTACTATACACAGCTTCTTTGTAATTGCATGAAATATAATCTTGATCAATTGGAAGAGGAATGCTACCATATCAGTTAACTGAGCAGGTGTCTGGATATTTTTCTCCGTTCTACTGTTAGCAGTAGATTCAGGTACTGATGTTGAATTTGGTATCCCAGTTTGAACCGAGTCATCATTTTGATTGTCAGAGTCTTCTTCAGGATGATCATCAGTCTGAACAGATCGGTATTGAGTTGTGGGAATCTCGAACTCCATATGCAAGTGAGAATTCAGATCTTGGTTCTCTTTCTCTAAGTCTTTTTGTTTCAGCATTACAGATTTGTCAAAGGTGATGTCTCGGCTCAAAACAATCTACTTTGACTCAGGGCTCTATTGACGGAATGCATTCGCTCTTTCACTAAAGCCCAATAAAACAACTTTCTCAGCTCTAGGTTCCAGTTTTGACTTTTGATGTGAAAATATGCTGGACACCTGAATATACGCAGAAAATCATAATCAGAACGGGTTGTCCAGACCACAAACAAGATGAAAAGATTTCACTATAATATTTAAGGTTACAACTTCTCACTATCTTCAAAGATAATAACACTCTCATATATGAGAAAATTACCTCACATATATTACAAAAATAAACATTCAAAAAATGATTAGAGATGAGAGAACACTCGAGAATGAGACAACTGAAATAAAACTAGGGGCGCCATATTTATATGGAGCTCTTCGTGTCCAAAACTCAAAAAGAATCTTTATGCGTTTTGCCATCAATGCTACACGCATTCCATTTCAATGTTACCTGCCTAATCTAAACAAATTATGCAACCATCCTACAACTTGTCAATGTGCATTTTTGTACATGCAAATTGTCAACAAATAAAGATCGAAGGGAATGAATTTTATGTTGATTTTGTTTATTGTATTGGCGTAGTCTATTGCAAGGAATTATTTATTTGCTTGAATGTAGGAGGAAAAGAAGAAAAGGAGTTAAAAATGATGAATTAAGATCAATGAATGAATTAGAAATCAAGAGGAATCGAATATGTACGCGAAAAGCTTAAGAAAAGACGAAAAAGACCGATCGATCGATAAAATTGGCCCGATCGATCGGTAAAGTACGAAAGTTGAAAAATAAAATTTAAGTCTGACCGGTCGATCGGAAGGAAAATCCGGAAAAAATAAAAGAATTGATTTCTGATCGCTTTTATTTTAAACAATTAATTCCAGTGTAGCGATTATATACCGCAAGTGCACGGTGTCAAGTTTTAGTATAGTGATTTAGAAATAGGGATATCGTACCCACAGGGACTAACGTATAATTACCAAATAAAATTAGAAAATTATATTTAGCCTACGAAATATATGAATAATTAACTAATCAAAATGAAAACTTAAAAACTTAAATCAACTCCTTTGAAGATGCGAAGGGATTCCCACTCGAGAAATTTATCAAGATGTCGGTTCACTTGTGTTATCGTCAATGATTTGTTTGTAAAAATAATTACTAACCAATTAATTCTTAAGGTGATGGATTCCCGTAAAATAATCAATACACTTTCTCAAACTATATTGAAACTAATATTAAATTGAAACAACTAACTCTCGTTCACTTAAACCAATTTAATATTGCATAAATCTCGATGAAAACTGTTAACTTTAAATCTTTCAATTCGAAGTGATCACATATGTGATTTAATCTCTCGATCTAAATCGTTAGCATACAACATGATTTATTATAGCGTATTATAATTTTATCTCTCGATCTCAATTATAATTCACAAATCAATCAAAGGTAGCAAGGCTTTGATAGCATTAAAAGTATAAATCATGCACAAAAGAATTAACCCACTCTATAAACGTTCAAATCATTAACTCATTCACAAGCTTCCCTAACCTTGACAAAATAAACTTATTTCATATTCAAATCAAACTAACATGATGAATAATTGTTTCTCAACCTCATAAACATCAATAAATTCGAAAATCAAAATAAATAAAGTTTAAAAGTACGATAACGTAGGAGTTGAATCCGTGCGTTGCAACGTTACTTCTTCCCTTGCTTCCTTCCTTGCACTTCAAAGGCTTTTTCTTCTTAAATTGTGTAGATATTGGAGGATGATAGGAGCAAACTATGTGGTGTGTGATCTGATATTGGTCTCTTAATTTTGTGCCCTAGGTCTCTTATTTATAGAAGAGGAGGTGGATGGAAGTGTTCCCAATAGATCAAACTCAATCAAGTCTTTTTTTTTTCTGAAAATTCTGTTGCTCGATCGATCGAGAAATTGTCTCGATCGATCGAGCCCTCTGATTTCTCGTCCCTGACTTTTTCTGCCACGCTCGATTGATCGAGCATCAACTTCCGATCGATCGAGCACTCTTCATTCTCGCTTAACATTTCTTTGCCATGCTCGATCGATCGGTAATTCGATCGAGCTAAATTACCGATCGATCGAGCTCCGCATTTTGTTGTTGGCCAAATCTCTGCCTCATTCGATCGATCGAGCTCCGCTTCCAATCGATCGGTTATGTCAGATTCCAAATTCTTCATTTCTTGCCTCGGTTTGATCCTTTTTCGTCTTTCTAGCTTAGTTCTTCCACTTCCCACCAAGATTCCTAAAACAAACAAATAAATACCAAAAAGCGTGACATCATCCAGGAATCAACACGAAAATATATCCATATCATTGCACAAATACACGTAATATTCATTCTTATCAACTCCCTCAAGCTTAGACTTGATCGTCCTCGAGCAAGCATTAAGATCAAAATGCAAAGTTTATCCTCAATACTTTAAATGAATTAACTTAGCAACTCAAATGTAAAAGCTCAGAAATCCCACTGACACTTCAACCATAAGTCAATCCAAAAATCAACAAGAAGTGTTCTCCTAAGCCAAGCAATACATCGTAAAATCGGAACGTGCGTGTGTGTTAATGTCAATCTTGAGTTTCATATATATTTTCAGGATCAAATAATGCTATTAAACTCAAAGTCAAGATTACTATTAAACACTCTATAAGCCTACTTTTCAAGCACTTCTCTATTAATGTAATTATTTCCTAGACTTGGATCAAAAGGACTTTTTAATCTTATATTGTCAGGCCTTGGGTGTCGGCTTCAAATAAAAGATAAGCGCAAAGAAGAGAGTATAATTATATACCATTCAAATTTTCGCACATTTCAAGCTCCTCTTCTTTTTCTTGTCTAGCCTTGGCCACTGTGGTTCTTATACATGTTTTTTCAAGGCTTTTTCTTCTCTTTTCTTTATTTTCTTCTTCTTCTCATTCATCAACATTATCACAATAAGCTCATTAAAATATAGTCATTTATGTGCATCTAATGAGATTCATTATACTCCCTTGGGGTAAGGATAATTTTTTTTCATTTTAGGCTACACAAGATAGGTATAATCAGTTTATCAACAAAAGTTGAATGGTGGCTATTTTCCATTTTTATTCAATCAAGCTCAAAGTTGGACACTAAAGATTGATATAGATTGGGTAAGCTTGAAAGGCTCAAACATTCCAAAGATCACCTAAATCATGTCCAAGTGAAGTTCATAATTATAAAATTTCGCCTCAAAGTGCCCTCAAATAGGTTCTAGAGTGCTTTAAGATGCTCAAGACAAATCATAGTTAACAAAAATCTTTCACTTTCCAATATATATTTCCATCAATCATGACTCAAAAGTGCTCAAGATGTTCCTCAATTTTGAAATATTTACTCAACCACAGATATTCACAAACAAGTCAAAAATCTTCAAGACTCTAGTTGAGATGGAGATTAATATCATCATGCAATACCGTTGCAAGTCTAATTCATTATTTCTTAATGATGAAATCATTTTTCAAATATTTTTTTTTTATATGCTCAAAAACAATCTAATCTCATGATACAATAGACATGCAAGATAAGTAACAAGAGAAAAACAGCAAATATCAGTAAACACCCCCCCCAAACTTAGTACGTGCATTGCCCTCAATGTACAGTAAACAATAAGCACAAAAGGAAAACACATACCTCGACAACGATCGTCAGTGATCGTCGTCTTCATCATGCTCCGGTGGGAGTGATCGTCGTCTTCATCATGCTCCGGTGGGGGTACTGGGTAGTAATACAAAAAAACCAAAATATGAAAAGATGAACTCAAAAAAATTGAAAAACAATCAAGAGATAGAGAGAAGAAGGTTCTTAATTTATAGTCCCAAGCTGGACTGCCACATCCTTCTCAGTGGTCCAATTTTGCTTGCTCCTTCGGGTTTTTCACTGTATCAGTAGATAGTGTTCCTTGAGCTCGTCCATGAATTATTGATGCAAGTTGCTCCACTTGTACTTCCAATTTCTTTATAGATGCATCCTGATTTTGCATCCTAGTTTCAGTTGATGAGATGAACTTGGTCATGAGCTCCTCCATACTCGGCTTAGGTACATATCCCGGTGGTGGTTGTGGGTTCAACACGTTGTTTTGGTTGGACCTCCAAATTCCTCCATCCCGGGTTGTAAGTGTTTGAGTACGGGTTATTGGACTGTCTGTTTCCTACATGATTAGCAGACTCATTAGACTGAGTAAATGGATTAGCTGCCTGGCATTCGATGCTTGGATGATTGCTTCCACATAAATCACAAGTGATAACTTGAGATTACATCGCTGTCATGCTCATGCTATCAATCATTTTGTTCAATGCTTCCAGCTGTGCCGAAATAGCGGTGATGTCGTCAATTTGATGAACTCCAATCGGTTTCTTTGGCACATTCCTCTCTGATTGCCATTGATAGCTATTAGAAGCCATCTCTTCCAAGAGTTCATGAGCTGCTTCCGGTGTTTTTCACATGATGGATCCTCCTGAGGCTGCATCAATCATAGAATGATTAGTTGAAAATAAACCTTTATAAAATGTCTGACCTGGAGCCAAACAGGAAGACCATGATGTGGGCATCTCCTAAGCAAGTCCTTGAAACGATCCCACGCCTCATATATAGTTTCAGGATCATATTGCCCAAACATGGTGATATCATTTCTCATCTTTGCGGTTTTGGAAGGGGGAAAATATTTAGACAAGAAAGCTTGAGTCATCCCCTCCCAAGTGGTAATAGATCCTGCAGGTAAAGAATTTAACCATGCTTTAGCTTTATCTTTTAATGAAAAGGGAAATAACTGTAACCTGATGGTGTCGTCTGAAACGCCATTGTGTTTGAATGTGTCACAAATCTCCAAGAAGTTGGAGATGTAAGGGTTTGGGTCATCAGTGGCTACTCCCCCAAACATTACTGAATGCTGGATCATCTGAATTATTGCAGGCTTTATCTCAAAATTGTTAGCTTGAATACTTGGCCTCGTAATGCTTGACATTGATCCATGGAAAGATGGTTGAGCAAAGTCCATCATAGATCTTGGATTCGGTGCTTCATTATTCGCGCCCCCTTCTTGATTGTTATCCGCCATTGTTCGAGCTTCCCGTATTTTCCTATGAAACGTTCGCTCAATTTCTGGTTTAAAAGGCTCAAGTATGGGATTGCTACTCCTCAGCATGCACCAAGAAGATAACTACCTGTAACAATTTACCCAAAAGGAGAAACACAAATGTAGTAAACCGTATAGTCAAAATTGACAAACAAACAAAACAAAAGAAAAAATTGGCTAAATTACAATTAATCTCGTATGATATTATACAAATTAGTCTCCGGCAATGGCACCAAAAACTTGATCGCTTTTATTTTAAACAATTAATTCTAGTGTAGCGCTTTTATACCGCAAGTGTGTTGGGATATGGCCTAAGACAAATCATTGAATGATTGTTTGGACATACAATGTTTATGATTTTATGAAATGGCAATTCATTATTATATATTATTCGATTAACTGTGCAATGTGAATTAATATATATGTTAATGTCCTTAGAATAATATTGTATTATTCTTAAAGATGTCCCTAGTCAAGTATTATCATGAATAGGGATAATGATAATACGTAGAGACTAGTATGTGTTGATTGATGAATTGTTCATTGATATGAGATATCAAATCAACACATGGGTACATGTTAGAGAACGATGTACTGGACAGACCCACCATGAGAATGCTACATGGATAGTTATATGAATGTCATAAGCAATTCTCATAGTGATAATAATGTATGTAATCCTTACGACTTGTGATCATCAGAGATCCCAACATAAGGAGTTATGTATCTTGATATTGTCAAACGTTACCCGTAACAGGGTAAACTATAAAGGCGATTATTGGACGGTGTAGAGGGATGTTGACTGATCGAGATAGGATTTGTCCCTCCTATATAACAGGAGATGTGTTTGGCCCTTGATCAAGTGAGAACTAAAATGCATGGCCATGCTCGAATGAGTCGATATGAGATATCGAGCTTATTCGTTTATTCTAGTTCTACTTGGGGATCAAGAAATAGAGATTGAATATAAGAGTATGACTATTCCATGACTCGTGTTCAATCTAAACACAAAGGACAAAGGGATTAAGGTACATGGTTAATATTATCACAAGTTCTAAAGGTTATGTCGAGTCATTGACATTCTTGTAATTTGGGTAGCCTTGATGTGTTGCTAGACACCGCTCTTTGCTTGTAACGTAAAATGAGATTTTATGTCACTGCCAACATTACAAGATCCTATCGGGTCGCACAAAAGATTAAATCGATAAAGGGAATTAAATTCATTGGATGAATTAATTAATTAAGAAGAGTCTTAATTAAATGATTATAAGGATTTAATTAAATCATGGGTTTGGGCCCATGAGGCTTTAAGAAAGTCTTGAACCTTAATTAAATCCTAATATATAATTTGATAGCAAGGTTAATAATTGATTAAGCTTTCAATATCATAAAACCTAAAAACTCTAGGAGCTCTCGGCCGCCGCTTGTTCGAAGATCATCGCCGCCGCCGCCTTGATCTTCACGGCCGTCCTTGTTCGGTTATAGTAACCGTGAGGTTTTTGTTTGTTTGTTTAAGAACAAGTCTAGCAACTTTTTCTTGAACATCCCTTGTCCGATTTGATCGTGTGGATACCGTAGAGGCAAGACCTTGGAGGTGTTGCTTGTGACTCGGAGATCGTTGGACGCGCTGCTTCGTGGAATCTGCTCAAACACGCTACAAGGGTGAGACTTTTGTTGTTCTTTTATCCGATATGACAACCTATGTATAGATCCGGTGTCATGTAATCCATAATTTTTTTATTCCGCTGTGTTGCTTTGCATGATGGATTACTAACAGTGGTATCAGAGCCGTGTTCAAGGCTCATATCGGATTTATGTGGTTAAATTGTTTTAATCATATTAGAATTGTATAACATGCTATAAAACTGTATATAATCATATATGATATGATTAAATTGAATTTGTGAAATTGTCATGAAATTATATTTGATATAATTAAAGTTTAATGTATACGATACACGAAGCGAATAATCGAATCCATAACAAGTTGTTTTCGGCCAACACCTATGCACTTGACCCACGGCTGCACCACATGAGGGCTAGGGTGCTTCGGACCCTTGGCTCGAGATGGTCTAGTCGTTGTGGCTCATGTTCGTGCATGGAGGTTTCGAGACGTGGATGAGTTTTGAACTCTTTGGCTCGATAATGGTTCACGCATGCATGGATAAGTGGCTTCACCACATGAGAGCTATGGTTTTCGAACCTTTGGCTCGAGATGGTTGAGCCACCACCGTGCATGGCCTGACCGTGACTCGTGGCTAACAAATTCCAATGTTTCGATCAAGTTGGCTCGATGGAAACACCATGTAAGAGCATGGCGGCTAGGGTTAGAACCTAGCGCCGCCGGCGCTCACTCTATGGCTCGGTCGTGGGCTAGGGTTTCGAACCCTAGGCCCATGATTGGTCCATGATGGTTCGAACCATGATGGTTCATGGTTTAGTCGTTTTAGTTCGTGGCATGTGATGTCCCGAGCGTACGATAATTTTTCAAAATGTTTAGAATTTAATTAATTAAATGTTAAAGCATGTTTTATGTGTTGTTTGAGCATGGTGCATGGTTATAACCCTTTGACCTATTAGATAGGATGTGTGAATGTTTGTAATTTATAATACGACCTGCGTGTCGTGCCTTCTCTATTTTATTCTAAATGTTATCCCTCCCCTATGTTCCCCTCGAATGTGAATCGAGGAATTCTATATCTTGTAAATAGTATAGTTTATTTGTTGATAGTGATCAATGAAGATGGAGCTTGATGCCGGGATGAGGAGGCCATTCACAAACAGGAGCCATAGGAAGGTGCTTGTGAAGTTTCCTTAGGTTGACTCTTAGGATTTTCTCATTGGCTTGAGAAAGTCGCTAGTAGGGGCTATAACCATGTCACGTTTTAATTATGTATGTTGATGCATGATTTATCTTATGTTTTAGATTGATAATTGTATTACACATATATGTAGATATGTATACACCTATATGTAGTGGACATATTTTAAATTATCAAACTAATCATGAGATCAATAAATCCCTCTAAAATATTAAGTTTTAGATGCCTTCCAAAATTAAAAGTACTCGTCAAAAACTTCGATTGTACATGTGTGGGTTTGCCAAAGCAAAGCACCGTGGCAATCTTAGTAAGGCGCGAAAGGATAAAAGTGATATCCGTTATACTTTAAATTGGGTACGACTTAACTGGTTATCTCAATAGGATTGGGAACGTAGAGGCATGGGTTGGATAATAATTCCTTTGATGAATTGAACAAAGCGTTGTTCGTCCAACTATCCAAGAATTACATGTGATGTAATTGACAAAGTGTTGTCTACCTAAATAACCGAGTCTTGGGCGATTAGCCAAAGCTAACTCAAGATTAGGTGAAATATGGATCTTGGCCCACTAAAGGTTTCGAGGGTTGATATTTTTAAACAAAATAGTGGGAGCATCATTTAATATAAGACCATGTTAAATGATTAAATCATAAACTTATTTTGCATATTTATATTTAGATATCCATGGCAATTAACAATACAACAAGCACATTATCACTGCGATCGGTCCTTGAGAAGGACAAATTAAATGGGACAAACTTCCTAGACTGGTATAGGAATCTGAGGATAGTCCTCAAGCAAGAAAAGAAACAATATGTCCTAGAGGAACCCTTACCTGTTGAGGAACCTCCCCTGACGGCTACTAGAGCCGATAAAGATGCTTACAAGAAGCATCAGAATGACGCACTTGATGTTGGCTGCCTTATGCTTGCCACCATGAACTCTGAGCTTCAGAAGCAACATGAGAAAATGGAGGTGTTCGATATGATCGAACACTTAAAGCAATTGTACCAACAACAAGCTAGACAAGAGAGGTATGACGTCTCTAAAGCGTTGTTCCAGTGCATGATGGTAGAGGGAAGCCTAGTTGGAACTCATGTGCTCAAGATGATTGGGTACATTGAGTATCTGGAGAAGCTGGGTTTTCCATTGGACCAAGAGTTGGCCACCGATGTAATCTTGCAATCGTTGCCTGAGAGCTTCAGTCAATTTGTAGTAAATTACAATATGACTGACATGGAAAAGACTCTACCACAATTGCTTGGTATGTTGAGAACATATGAAGCAAATACAAAGAAGACTAAGGCCACAAATGTTCTTATTGTGAATAAGAGCAAAGGAAGGGCCAAAGTTAAGGGCAATAAGAAAGCAAAGAAGGTCTTTGTTAAATCTAAGCAAAAGTCTTCTGCACTGAAGCCAAAGGGAGGGATAACAAAGGAAGGGAACTGTTTTCATTACGGTGAGACCGGCCATTGGAAAAGAAACTGCAAAGTATATCTGGAGGATCTAAAGAAAGGAAGTGTGACTTCCACTTCAGGTATATTTGTTATAGAAGTCAATTTATCTACTTCTTCATCATGGGTATTAGATACTGGATGTGGATCTCACATTTGTGTAAATGTGCAGGACCTCAAAGAGAGTAGATTGTTGGCGAAAGGCGAAGTTGATCTCCGAGTTGGAAATGGAGCAAGAGTTGCTGCATTAGCTATAGGAGATTATTATTTATCTTTGCCTTCTGGTTTATCGTTGATTTTAAAAGACTGTTATTTTGTGCCATCCATTACCAAAAACATTATTTCTATTTCTTGTTTAGACAAGTGTGGATTTTCATTTATGATAAAGGACAACTGTTGTTCTATTTATTTAAATGATATGTTTTATGCTAGTGCACAAATGGTGAATGGTCTTTATTTATTAAATCTTGATATGCCTATCTATAACATAAATACTAAAAGGATTAAAAATAATGATTGTAATCCAACTTATCTCTGGCATTGTCGCCTGTGCCACATAAACGAGAACCACATATCTAAACTTCATAAGGATGGAGTATTAGATTCATTTGATTTTGAATCATATGAAACATGCGAATCTTGTTTAATGGGCAAGATGACTAAAGCCCCTTTCAAGGGACATGTTGAAAGGACAAATGTTTTATTGGGACTAATACATAGTGATGTATGTGGACCAATAAGTACACAAGCTAGAGGTGGTTTTCAATACTTCGTTACATTTACTGATGACCTCAGTAGATATGGGTATGTGTACCTAATGAAGCATAAGCATGAAACCTTTGAAAAGTTCAAAGATTTCAACAATGAAGTACAAAACCAACTTGGCAAAAGTATCAAAATCCTTCGATCAGATCGAGGAGGTGAATACTTAAGCCAAGAGTTTCATGACTATCTAAAGGAGTGTGGGATAGTCCCACAACTCACTCCTCCATATACTCCACAATGGAATGGTGTATCCGATAGGAGAAATCGAACCTTGTTAGACATGGTTAGATCAATGATGAGTCATGCAGATCTTCCGATATCATTTTGGGGACATGCTCTAGAACAACGATTTTCTTACTGAACCGTGTTCCATCTAAATCAGTGGAAAAGACACCATATGAGATATGGACTGGGAAGCGTCCTAGTATGTCTTTTATGAAGATTTGGGGTTGTGAGGCTTACGTTAGACGTCATGCCACTAACAAACTTGGACCGAAATCTGATAAGTGTTCTAGTCACATCATTGTGGGATTTACTGGAAATTCTTGAATTTTTTTGGTGTTTTTCTTGTAAGTTGTACATCTTAATGGCACCACAAAAGAAGTCAAGAACAGGAACATTATTTTCATCCTCCGCCCCATCATATGACACTACTCGATTTGTTAGTCAAGCGGTCGTGGATCTCTTAGAAAAATGGCGTGATAGGCCCTTGGTCAGTGAACGTGGAATGGAAATGGACACTCCCGATTCTGCTATCCTTTGAGAAGCAGAAGACGAGATTGGTTGAGATTTGTGCGACCACCATGCCATGCCGTGATTCCAATATAAAAGATTTCTTTGCTAACTACAAGGCCTCCGTGGATGTACCTTATGTCACCATTCGTAGGAAGCACTTCCTGTTCGATAGTGCATGGATTAATCACATCTATAGGATGCCACACATCGAAGAAGACGATTATTCAGATTACGTGTAACACCATATAGACTACGATGAGGTCATCTTCACCCTATGTGGGGAGGGTACGGAATGGACACGGACTCATGATGGTAAAATCAAGAATTTTAAGAAGATGCAGTTGAAAGCCGAGGCGGATATTGGTTCACTTTCATTTCACATCGGGTCTTACCATCTACAGACAGTAATGGTTACCAAGGATAGAACAATGTAGTATTTGTTATCATGACTGGCCGATCGGTAAATATTGGAAGCATCATCGCATCTTCTATGCGATTGGTGGTGGAAGGGTCCACCACGATTGGTCTTCCATTCCCATCCCTAATTACTGAATTGTGTCGGCAGGAAGGTGTACCCTGGGATACGAATGAAGAGACACTGAACCCATTCACACCTCTTCGAATTGCAATACCACATCCACGAGTCAGCGCCAAGGCCATCACTGGAGCCAGAGCAGCCACAGTCATCATGCAGCCACGTCCGTCATCGCTATTCTACCATATCTTCTCCTACTACCGTCCCTCAAAGATTCCAATCTCTAGAAAGGAGCTAATGGCACTTAACTTTCTCCAGGAATTGATGCGTGGTGAGCAAAAACAGCTCCGGAGAAACCAAGAGGTGTAAGGGCCCGGTCCCAATCGTGTGTTTAATTATCACACAATGATTATTTTACGTTAACAGCGGAAGATTATTTAAAATTCATCAACATGTGGCCCAAAAGTTTTGATTTTACATATATCATAGTACTGCAAAAATATGTAATTCCAGTTTCACAATTTAGCACGTTATTCATCGCATAAGCATCACATATAAACTCATCGGTAAAGCAATAAATACAGATACTCGGGGCATATGTACTCTAACAACAACTGAGACTCAAAACATAAAACATATACCTGAGCTCGCTCTCAAGGAGCTCTGGTATTCATCAATGCTTCATCTCGAGCATCCATAGTACGTCCACCTGTACCACCTAGCATGCACATACAACAAAGACATGAAAGCCCCCACGAAGGGGGTCCGAACCCAGGTACGAGAAACAGGTAAAATCACAATGTATGACAAAGTAACATGCGATGAATGTCGTGCATGAATGCAAATGCATATTAGGGATATCAAATCTCCAGTATCAAAGATATCAGGAGTCCAATGGAAGGATCATCAATCATCATCAAGCTCGAGCAGGGCGTCGACACGTTCATCGCTACGATATCTCTCTCAGTCGAGCCATCGGCAGTCCATCATCCCTAGTGTCTGGGCGACGTCAGCACACTAATCGCTACAGCATCTCTCAGCTCGCTCTCTCCTACCAGCCATCAGCGTGCCCATCATCCCTAGACACGCATCACAGATACCAACAAAAGGATATCAACAAAAGAATCGATAGGATCAACATCACATGCTCAATGTCCATGCATGTCAATGCATCATGCAATATCATAATCTCATGTGATGCATCTCAATATATCATGTCATCATATATCATGCAGTCAATGTATCATGTAATTCACATACTGCAGTTCAACATGTCATATAGTCACATAAGTAGCAAGTAATGCAATTAAATTTTGCCCCGGGGACATCACATATCTTTGCCAGACATCGTGATAGAACCGATTTTCTATGTACCTTGAACCAAAGCTATATCTACCGAGTACTCGTCGAATAAACCTAGAGATCTGTTAACCTGGTCATTTACACCTCAATTATATCATCGAAGTATTCAATTATTTCCAAGATCAAGTTTATAATCCAAACATTGACCCTTAGGAAATTTCTTAAAATTTCAGCTTACATGCTCATAGTAATTGGCTCATAAATTTGCCAATACTTAACTAAATTACATGGGTCCAATTTAGCTTGAATGCTAACTCAAAATATGACATTTTATATGTTTCACACTTCCCAAAATAAGATCATTTACCTAAGGAAAATTGGGTCTAAACATCACTTAAGCAAGAGGGGAATTTCTAAGTTCTAAAGTGAGCACTTTTCGTAAAAACTTCATAAGTAAATCATACAATATCCAGATGACCTGATTCTAGTGGGAGAATTTAGATAACTCAAAATTCTACAACATCTTTTTCGAGCTTTAAGCTAATTAGTTCATCTTGAGGTACATTCTTTGAAAACATTACAGCCTAAAAACTCGTAAATACCCTGTTTTCAGATTACATAGTTGTTGGTAAAATTAGCATAACTTTTGCAGATGAACTCCAAATTGAGTGAGGACAATTCTAAATGGAATCTAATTCCGAATACTACAACTCTTATTAGAAGGTAAAACTTCAAATTCGTAATCATTTATTCCCAGAAATTCAAGAACACACTGCATGAAACTCGAATGCACTGAATTTCTAGATCTTACACCGTAAAATGACCATAACTTTTTCATCTTTACTCTCAATTAACTGAATTTGGTGGTCAATTAAAGCTAACACATAATACTACAACTCTTGTTAGGGGACACCAACCTCAAATTCGAAGCCTATCATTTTTGAAATATTTACCAAACTCTACTGCATGTGCCAAAGTCATAACAGATACATCATACAACAACCAAAACTCAACTTATACAAAAAATTTCGATCATTTAACCTAAATCAAAGTTAATAAAACTCAAGAGTCATGGCATACCTCACTATATCTTGAACATTTGAAGTACAATCCAAGACCTTGAGTCAACCAAGCTCCTTTCTCCTCCCAAACTCTTCTTTCCTCCCACAAGAATGCTGCAAACTCAAAGATTATTGTTGGGTTCTTCTTTCCTAACCTTGTAGCTTCTAAATCCTTAATTGCATGTAACTTGAACTCATAAATTCACAAGAATTTTGAGAGCTAAGAAGCTGAAAATTTCAAAATTGGGTAGAGAGAAGGATGAGGATTTTTGTGGAGTGGGAAGAGAGAGAAAGAGGTGGGGAAGAATGAGGGAAGAATGAGTGATGGCTCAATTTTAACTCTTGGTGGGTGATATTTTTAATCATTTGATGTATTGTGGAATCCATGTGTCAATACATCACTATCTTGCAAGATTAATGGTCCAAAATCATGTATTAAACATGAGTTAATTTAATGTGTGGCATGTGTTCTCCAAGTGCCATGTAATCATGCACATGCACAAGCACTAAAAACATGTTCCACTAGTTGCTTGACTCATCGTAATCCGAAACATATTAATTCAAAGTCTGTACTTTTAATTATCTGGGTTTGATTAAACATCGGTAATCCGGATTAATTAGTATCGGTGCCTTACATTCCCCCCCTCCCCCTATAAGATTTCGTCCTCGAAATCACAAAATTATGAATTCCAACACATAAATTCCATTTGTTTGGCTTTACAAATGCATTGATTGCTCGTATGAATTAGACATGTGATACAAATCAATGTTCTCAGATAAGTATGGACATTCATGTCACAACTTGGCCTCCAAATCCCATGATTTCTATGTACCATGGTAACTCATCAATGGTACGATTCTATAGTACCTTCTCATTACTGTTCACAATCAGATAGGTCGTCCCTCAAGGACAAGAATTGTTCATATCAATCTCTCTTGTCTGAAACATGCGAGACTGAGGTACATCATTTATTATCGAAAACTTCTAAGATCTGGTAAGGACCAATGTATGAGGTGACAGTCTACCTCGACGTCCGAGCTGAAACTTCCCATAAGGAGATTTCTGGAGAATACTCCATCGTTGATCTCCAATTCAATTGATTTTTTTCTCTTGTTGGCAACGCTAGCTTACCTATTTCAGTCTGCCTTCATATATTTTCTAAATCTTACAGGCTTGCCTGCATTTCATTATGATAATTTGAGAGTTTTTCTTCATCTTCAGAAGAATAACTCTTAGCCTTTACTTTCAGTGCTCTATTCAAAGCTTCATCTGTTAATTCAGATCGTCTGAATATGATGGATAGTACTCATCATCAACTTTGTCTCCATGGTTTCTTGGAAACTCCTAATCTCGATACAAATTTTGAATCTCTATCCGGAATAATGGAAACTGATACTCCGTATACACGAATCACCTTATCAATCGTGTTGTTTTCTTTAGGTAAAGTATGATTATATGGAAGAATGTGCTAATTTCGTCAGTCTTTCAATCCCGGCCCATATTGTATCAAAACTTCTATTTGATTTGGGTAAGTGAGTCACAAAGTTCAGAGCAATGCACACTTAATTCCACTGTGATACTTCGAAAAGTTGAAACATGATATTTAGTTTCATTCTTTTTATGCTTTAACCTCTTGACAGGTTAAACATTTGTTCATACATTCTGAATTTCTTTTCATATTTTTGCCTAGAAGTGTCTCCTCAAGGTATACCTTACAGTTTTCGATACGATACTAACAGGGACTGCAGTACCTCATGAAGTAAATGCTTCTTCCAGTTCGTAAGATTCGGTATCAACAATATGTTACTCTTTCGCCATTCAACTACTACACGGTACATAGAATCTAGATGGTTGCTATGACATTACATGTTCTCTCAACAATGGATGTTGGAGTCTAATTCTTGAGCCTTCAAATCATTGAGCTAAATGGTGGCTCAAAAACGCAACAAGCTATACAAGAAAAAGCCTTATTTGTGACTAACATGTCCATAAGGATGCATACAAATTGTCGTAATTCAGTCATACATGCACAGATGCTACCTTGGCATCTAGAGTTTTACCACTGCAACTGTTATTCACCGAAAAAGTCTTTCAATAGTTTTAATCATAACTTCTGATTCGTATTCAATTCTGACTGAGTGCATATATTTATATACCAACCTCTTATAATCACGGTGAATAATGAACTTTAGTGGTGCCATAACTTCAGCACAACAGTGATGGTGGTTAATTCGAGATTATAGACAGAATGTCAATTCTTGTGAGTTTCAATTACTTGAAGCACCGACAATATTTTCCATACCACATGAAGATACATTTCCAATCCTCTAGTTGTTGTGTTTGTATAATCGCATATTCTCTTGATCCTGATCGCAAAGCTAACATTGGAGTGTAGTCAAATGTTGCTTCAGTTTATGGGTACTGTTTTTATATTCATCTAAACAGCTGAAACCCTGATTCTTCTGGGTCAATTGGGTTATAGACTTGGCTATCTGCAAGGATCACTTAATGCAACATCTGTAATGATCTGTCATACCCTAGAAACTTCGAATCTCCAGTACATTTGTTTGTCTGGACCAATTTGTCACTGCCCCAATTTTACTTGGATCAACTGATCCTCTGGAACAAATACCTTATGATCATGCTTAGGAGATTTCTGAACACTCGATTCATTAATATTGTAGGCGCATTTCTCATACTAAAAAGGCATTACTCAAAATTTAAGCCCAAATATCTAGTCCTAAACTGTCTTAGGAGTATCATCCTTACAGACTCTTAAACTGAGTGGAGGTTTATCTTTTTATAGACTGTTACGCCTTGAAGTTGATCAATTAGATCATCAATTCTAGGCAACATGTATTTATTCATGAAAGTAACTCGATTCTGTTACCTGAACTGGATGCATATCGTCATCGTACCATCTTTCTTCTACACATAAGAACAAGTGCTCCACATGGTGACATACCCGAACGTATGTAACCTTTACTCAAAAGATTCTGCAACTGCTTTATCAATTCCTTGAAATATGTTGATGCCATCTCATATAGTGTTTTAGCAACTAGCGTCGTACCTAGCATTATTTCAGTGTAGAAAATGATTTCGCTCCTTGGTGGAGAATTCTGAAATCTCATCTGACTAACACGTTAGGAAGTTCTCTATCACATCGAATTGTATGGTAACTGCTGCTCTTCCTTTGTGATACCAATCATATAATTCATAGATCCTTAATTTTCAAAGGATCACAGACAAAGCATATTCATCATCGATGCTAACGGTAATAGCATGGCATACTAGGCCATAACGATTCCATGTAGGATCATTCAATGATCAGAATCGTATTGTACCACTGAAACAATGTACAATATCTAGGTACTCAGTGCGAGTATCCAATCAGGCTTGTCTGCTGGTAGCACCATCAAGTTCCTGATCATGAACTATTATCATACTGTAGTATACAGTTAATGCAACATAACTTGTTTGAGTGAATCTATCAGCTGATGTGATATTTGAAGTTCTTGTATCACAAAAATTTGTTCATTGCGATCGAAATTAAAACATATACTTGCAACCACACTTCCTGAAATCTCTCCAACTTGGTCCTTTGTCAAAGCGAACACTCTGGTTTGTTGAGGGTTTCGGAAAAAGTTGCGGAGTAGTACTCCCACTCTGCAATTGACTGAACTACTGGTGGAACTGAGTGGATCAAAATCGAGAGCCACTGTCGAAAACTATTTTTGTATCCATCCGTAACGGTCAACTCTGAGATAATACTCTATCTGACCACAGTCTTGTAAGACTTTCGAATCCCTACACATTAATCTGTAGGTTGTCTTTATCCTCAATAATTCACTATCTAGCAACAGCCCATAATCACTTCTAGAACCACTGGTTCCGAATGATCTGAAGTAATATCTTCTCAATCTTTGTATGTTTCGATTTAACCTTTGCGGTTTCTAAAATTATTGCGGCCTCTATTGTTATTGATATACTATTGGAGCTACTATTGAATTGCTCCAAACCTGAATATTCGGCTTCTGAGATGACTGAGGAACAACTAAGTGCTTCCTCTAATCAATTCGATCACAGCTTTTGCCCTATCGGTTAAACTGATTCAAATCAGAGACTCACTTGAAAGATTTCGATTGATTGGATTCACTCGATAAGATCCAAAAGATAAAGTTTACGATTCTGCCCTTCCCGCAGAGTCAATAAATTTGGGTAGGCACAAATACGGGGATCAAGATACTATATTCGCAATATAGTGCTACGAATAGCTAAACTTTTCCAGCAAGAATTAGATGGAAATCATATTCTGGAAGAAAGATAAGGGATCCGGCTTTACGAAATTGTTTAGACGTAATACATGTCTCGTTGTATCCTTCGGCATAAATCATTGCCTCATTAGTCTCTAGTTCTCGTTGTTCTTTGCCAATGTGTAAAGGTTAATCCTCAAAAGGATAATAACTTGTTACTTATCTACGTCAGGTATAGGCTATTCTAAAATCCTTATTAACGATTCAGTTAATATTTATGCCTATACATATTACATACATACCTTCTAACCTTATCGATCACCTCAATGCAATAAACAAAGATTTATCCCATAATTAAAATAGCATGGGTGTCAAATTTATAGACCATTAGGCCTACTATAAGTACATGCTTAACTTTATATGTAGGTCATTAACAAACTCAGTTAATATTCAGGCCTTCTCAGATTTACATGCCTAAACTCAATTATCTATCATGAGGTCATATCAGACAAACAAATAATAGCATATAAAATCATGTAGTCATGCACATGTGCAAACATTTTATTCGTGCCTAAACAAACGTGTCCTAACTCTAGTTCGAGCATATCCCAGATTATGCTCTGATACCAACTTTGAGGGCTGGTCTTAATCGTGCGTTTAATTATCACACAATGATTATTTTACGTTAACAATGGAAGATTATTTAAATTTCATCAACATACGCATCACATATAAACTCCTCGGTAAAGTAATACTTAAAATACAGATACTCGGGGCATAACCCGGTAAAGAATCGTATTTAAATATACTCTAACAACTACTGGGACTCAAAACATATACCAGAGCTCGCTCTCAAGGAGCTCTGGTATTCATCGATGCTTCATCTCGAGCATCCATAGTATGTCCACATGTACCACCTATCATGTCCATACAACAAAGACATGAAAGACCCCGCGAAGGGGGTCCAAACCCAGTACGAGAAACAGGTAAAATCAAAATGTATGATAAAGTAACATGCGATGCATGCCGTGCATGAATGCAAATGCATATGAGGGATATCAAATCTCCAATATCAAGATCTCAATAGTCCAATGGAAGGATCATCAATCAAATCATCAAGCTAGAGCAGGGCGTTGACACGCTCGTCGCTACGATATCTCTCTCAGTCGAGCCATAGGAGGTCCATCATCTCTCGTGTCTCGGCGACGTTGGCACACATGTCGCTACGGCATCTCTCAGCTCGGTCTCTCCACCGAGCCATCGACGTGCCCATAATCCCCAGACACGCATCACAGATACCAACGAAAGAATAAAGGTATCAACAAAAGAATCGATAGGATCAACATGACACAATGTCCATGCGTGTCAATGCATCATGCAATATCATAATCTCATGTGATGCATCTCAATATATCATGTTCTTATATATCATGCAGTCAATGTATCATGTAATTCACATACTGCAGTTCAACATGTCATATAGTCACATAAGTAGCAAGTAATGACAAGTAAATCATGCCCCGGGGACATCACATGTCTTTGACAGACATCGTGATAGAATCGATTTTCTACGTACCTCGGACCAATTCTATATCTACCGAGTACTCTAAACCTCGAGATCTGTTAACCTAGTCATTTACACCTCAATTATATCATCAAAGTGTTCAATTATTTCCAATATCAAGTTTATAAACCAAACATTGACGCTTAGGAAATTTCTTAAAATTTCAGCTTACATGCTCATAGTAATTGGCTCATAAATTTCCAATACCTAACCAAATTACATGAGTCCAATTCAACTTGAAAGCTAACTCAAAATATGACATTTCATATGTTTGACACTTCCCCAAATTAGATCATTTACCTAATGTAAATTGGGTCTAAACATCACTTAAAGCAAGATGGGAATTTTCAAGTTCTAAAGTGAACACTTTTCATAAAAACTTCATAACTAAATCATACAACATCCAAATGACGTGATTCTAGTGGGAGAATTTAGATAACTCAAAATTATACAATACATCTTTTATGAGCTTTAAGCTAATTAGTTCATCTTGAGGTACATTCTTTGAAAAACGTTTCAGCCTAAAAACTCGTAGATACCCTGTTTTCAGATTGCATAGTTGTTGGTAAATTAGCATAACTTTTGTAGATGAACTCCAAACTGAGTGAGGACAATTCTAAATGCAATCTAACACCAAATACTACAACTCTTATTAAAAAGTTAAAAAATCAAATTCGTAGCCATTTATTCCCAAACATTTGAAGAACACACTGCATGAAACTTGAATGCACTGAATTTCCAGATTTTATACATTTTAGTAAAATGACCATAACATTTTCATATTTACTGTAAATTAACTGATTTTGGTGGCCAATTAAAGCTAACACAAAATACTACAACTCTTATTAGGGACACCAACCTCAAATTCAAAGCCTATCATTTTCGAAATATTTACCAAACCTACTGTATGTGCCAAAGTCATAACAGATACATCATACATCAACCAAATCTCATCTTATACACCAAAATTCGGTTCTTTAACCTAAATCAAAGTTAATAAAACTCAAGATTCATGTTATACCTCACTGTATCTTGAAGATTTGAAGCACAATCCAAGCCCTTGAATCAACCAAGCTCCTTTCTCCTTCCAAGCTCTTCTTTCCTCCCTCAAGAATGCTCCAAACTCAAAGATTCTTGTTGGGTCTTCTTCCCTAACCTTGTAGCTTATAAATCCTTAATTGCATGTAACATGAACTCATAAATTCACAAGAATTTTGGGAGCTAAGAAGCTGAAAATTTCGAAATTTGGTAGAGAGAAGGAGGAGGGTTTTTGTGGAGTGGGAAGAGAAAGAAAGAGCTGGGGAAAAAATGAGGGAAGAATGAGTGATGGCTGAATTTTAACTCTTGGTGGGTGATATTTTTAATCATATGATGTATTGTGGAATTCATGTGTCAATACATCACTATCTTGCAAGATTAAGGGTCCAAAATCATGTATTAAACATGAGTTAATTTATTTGTGGCATGTGTTCTCCAAGTGTCATGTAATCATGCACATGCACAAGCATTAGAAACATGTTCCACTAGTTGCTTGACTCATCGTAATCCGGAACACCTTAATTCGAAGTATGTACTTTTAATTATCCAGGTTTGCTTAAACATTGTTAATCCGGATTATTTAGCATCAGAGGAGATCTAGCGAAATCAGGATGACATGCGCTTAGAACTTTGAGTGATTCTTGGACGCTTTTACGCTTTTGGTTGTGTTTTTGTATATTTCTAAGAATCCTGTGAAAGTGCAAGAAATACTTGAAAAACCCCATTTCATGGACTTGAAGGTGGTAACTGGGACAAAACGATCCAAGACTTTGGAAAGAAGGTAAAAAAAAAGTGTTGAGTTGATGAAATTGAAGCAGGCAATCGATCGCCATGAAGATGAGATCGATCGTTGCAAGGCAGTGATGTGGGCAAAATTTGATACAAGAGGCGACTGATCGCCACAAAGGAGAAATTGATCGCATCGGGGCAGAAGGCTAAGGTAATCGATCGCCACTCAAACAGACATCGATCGCCATAGAGATAAAAGTCGAAGATCGACATGGACATAGCGGGTAAGTGTTATTTATTTACTTACCTTACTTTTATTTTGATTGACACTGTTTCTTCTCATTAATTTATTGCAAAAAGTTTTGTTGAGAATTATCATATGTGCTCGTGCCCACTATTGATGTCTCTTTATATCTCTACAACCACTCGGAAAAATGTAGTTGCAACTCGTATGATGTTTGATGGCTCGATTTTTGTTGAATATAATGTGTTACATATGAATTTTATAATTTTAGATAGGAATGATTTTGATGTGATTATGGGTATAGATGTTTTAAACAAATATAAGGCAATGGTTGATTGTAGCCAAAAGATAGTTCGTATCCGTTCTGAGGTTGGGCATCAGTAGACTTTCTACGGACAGGGATCTCGCTCAAGGATTCCATTAATATCTATTGTTAAGAAGTCATGTTTGTTAGAATGTGGATATGCAGGGTATATCGTATATGCTATTGATGTCTTGGAAAACAAAGCGGAGGTGAGAATAGCATATATATCAATAGTTGCAGAGTTTGTGGATATATTTCCAGAGGAGATTCCGAGATTTCCACCAAGTCGGGAAGTGGAATTTGAAATGGAACTGTTACCTGGTACCTCTTCTATATCTAGAGCACCATATAGAATGACACCAACAGAACTGAAGGAGTTAAAGACTCCGTTACTGGATTTACTTGACAATGGATACATATGTCCTAGTGTATCGCCTTGGGGTGCTCCCGTTCTGTTTGTGAAGAAGAAGGGTGGATCAATGCGACTGCGCATTTATTACTGATAAGTGTCATTTTTGCACTTATATTTGCATGTATTTCTTACCATTTTTATAGTGATTCTTGGACGATTTTACGCTTTCGGTTGTGTTTTTGTATATTTCCAGGAATCCTGTGAAAGTGCAAGAAATACTTGAAAAATCCCATTTCATGGACTTGAAGGTGGTAACTGGGACAAAACGAGCCAAGACAATGGAAAGAAGGTAAAAAAAGAGTTGAGTTGATGAAATTGAAGCAGGCGATCGATCGCCATAAAGAGGAGATCAATCGCTGCAAGGCAGTGATGTTGGCAAAATTTTATACAAGAGGCAATCGATCGCCACAAAGGAGAAATCGATCACATCGGGGCAGAAGGTTGAGGCGGTCGATCGCCACTCAAACAGAGATCGATCGCCACAGAGAGAAAAGTCAAAGAGATCAATCGCCATGGATATAGCGATCGATCGCTACAGAGTCCTGCACGAAAAAAATTACCATTTTAAAAGTTGGGCTATTTTTTGGTACCAGATTTTGTTGGACTCAGATTCCTCACTATAGAAGGGAGTTTTTGCAGCATATTCAAAAGCTTATCATCATATTTTACCCTAAACTTGGGAGAAGCCACCACATACAAGTTGGAGATTCAAAGCAACGCATCTAGAGACAGAATATCGGATCAACACAAGAGTCAAAGCGTAGCGATTTTCTGTATTTCTAAATTTTTTTTGGTTTAATTTTGAGTTTCAATGTTTATTATGTTGTTTAATATGATAAAACATTATTCCTGCTTTATTATGCTAGAATAAGTTGTTTATCGAGATTATGGGATCTTTTGTATGAACCCACAACTTTAATTCTAGGTTTTGATTGAGTTTTTGTTATCTTTGTGTTTGTGTTATGTTTTTAATGCTTTTAAGGGATTAGCTACCCTTTGTATGATGTTAGTTTGCATTTGAGATCGAGAGATAAAATTTTAATATGGAACAATACCGTGGATTTCAGACCGAGATCGAGAGATGACGTCAAATACATTTGTGATAGCTATAGATATCTAGTAATCGAAGGCTATGAGTTTTTACAGAGCATATGCAATATTAATTTGTTAAATAAATGAACGAGAGTTGCTTAATGCAAATTGGTGTTAGGTTTAATATAGCTCGAGAAAGTGTATTAGATATAGCAGGAAATTGTCACCTTAGATGCATTAATTTAGATTAGAAATAGTAGATGAATTGTGGGGGAGTACTTAAGTGAACCGATGTCTCAATATTTATCTCTATTGTTTACTATATTATCTCTTTGTGGCGTGGTTAATTCCTGAATTTTAGTAACTTAGTAAATCTTCCATAACAATTCATAGGTTAAATATAGTCAAGCTAATTGAATCTGGTAATTACTATTAGTCCATGTGGGTACGACATCCCTACTTTTATATCATTATACTAAAACTTGACACCGTGCATTTGCAATGTAATCACGCCACAGTAGAAAATAATTGTTTAATAAAATCGCGATCAATTACAAACAATTAAACAAGGTAACAACTAAGAATAAATACCCTGTCCCACGTATTGATGCTTTGTTCGATCAGTTACAGGGATCAATGATCTATTCATAGATCTGAGGTCAGGGTATCATCAGATACTGGTTAGAAGGAAGATGTATAGAAGACAGCATCCAGGACTCGGTATGGACATTACGAGTTCTTGGTGATGCCATTTGGAGTGACTAATGCTCCAGCTGTCTTCATGAGTTTGATGAATATGGTATTTCATGATTACTTTGATCAATTTGTGATTGTATTTATTGATGATATACTGATATATTCTAGCAGTGAGGCATTACATGTTCAACATTTGCATACTGTGTTGCAAATTTTGAGGAATAACCAACTGTATACCAAACTCAGCAAGTGTGAGTTTTTGTTAAACAGTGTAGTGTTTTTGGTACAAGTGATCTCCAAAGAGGGTGTTAGGATCGGTCCGGAGTGTTTAGAGGGGGGGGGGTGAATGAACACTCCTTCTAAAAATTAATCCTTCGTGATTTCTTTCGGATTAGTGAAAGAAATCTGTTTCTTAATCAATTCTTGTACAAAACAGACCACTGAAAATATAAGTGCGGAACGGTCTGTTCTTGTATGTAAGAAGGGCTCGATGGCTAGTGAGAAAGAACGAGTGCAGAAATAAGATACACAGGATATGTTTCTGGAAGTTCGAAGGTGGTGTAATCCTTCTACGTCTCCCCTTCTTCCAATTAAGGAAGGTTTATACTAGAAGACTTTGATTTATACAATCCTGTTGTACAAACCCGATTCAGACTGGATTTACCTCACTACCAATCTGAATCTCCTAGTCACTCAATCTGCTCAGACACACTCTGTCTGACAGTTACAATATGTTTCTCACTTCTATTTTCAACACAGAAAACTCAAGATGCGCACAGTGATCCTAAATGATCAAATGTTACAAAGTAAACGTGCTTGAGAATGATTTCAGCTCGAGAGCTTCTGAACTTGTAAGCTTGTGCTGTTTTTGCTTTCTTGTGCGTTTTTTTAATTGATCAGCGAGAGTCAGTAGCAAGAGTCCGTAAGTTCCTTTTGTTGCATCCTTTTATAGTTGAAGGTACCAACGACATTATTTCCTTTAATGTGCAACTTTGACTCTTCTTAAACTCTGAGTAGGCTTCAGTCTTCTTCTTCAGGATACTTGCCGTTCTGGTTCATACTTTCGGCGACTGTCAGGTAAGCTACTCTTTGTCTTCTTACCTATTATGGCAATCTTCAGTCTTTGGTCCTTTGTAGCATTAATTACAACATTAAATGCTACAATAAATAGCCGTTAATGATTCGGACTGAGGAGCCATTCTGTATGTATCCTAAGCTGCTCTGATCTGATAAAGATAGAGATCGATCTGAAGCTTCGGTTTAGTCAGTCTGATATTCATCGATCCGGTCTGATAAGTAATGTGACTTATCAGCTTGTTCTGTTGTTGAGCTATCGATCTGGTCAGTCTGATTACCCTCGATCCGGTCTGATATGCTTTGTCATCTTATCAGCTTGATCTGTTTTGGGCGATCGTTCTGGTCAGTCTGATTTCTCTCGATCCGGTCTGATATGTTTTGTCATCTTTAAAATCTCATTGATAAGATCCGGGACTAACAAATTCCCCCTTTTTGATGACAAAACCTAGCTTCTAAGTCTTTTTAACCAGTCTGATAAGAACTCTGAAGCGAAAACTTTCGGATCGATTACTCTTTCTTGTTCAAAATAAATGAACATCATTAAGTTGGATCGATTAAGCTTTTATTATTAAGCCTTATGTTGTAGTTCAAAATAAATGAACACGGACTTAATCGAGAGAGGATTTTTATTGATCACCAAAAAATCCTAAATACAGACAGTCTGAAAATATTATTTTCTAGAAGACTGAGACGGAGGCGGCCTGAAGTCTTTCTTCTTTTCCCCCTTTTGTCAGCAGCAATCTCTTGAAGAAAGTCGACAACTTGTGCGAGCTGCGCGCTGATAGCGTCAAGACGAACGTCTTGAGCGCGGAGGGAATTGGCAACAGATGCTCTGACTTCAGTGGCTAGTTCGATCTGCTCTTTTCTCAGACTGTTCTTATAAGAGGCTTGTTGAGAAAACAGATCGTTTATGCCTCGCTGAAGACTTCCGATACTGGCAGTCATCTTCTCTTTGAATGAATCAAAGTCCAAAGCTGTAAGCCTCTGACCTTGATGAACTTCGAGAATGCGTTGAGAAAGTGACAGGCAGTTGTCAGAGAGGTGCTGAAGAGTCCTTGCCAAAAATGGAGGTGCATCAGATTGTTGGCTGGGAGAGCGATCTGATGAGGACAAAGCCTGGTCATCGTCTTCAGCAGTAGGTACAAGTGAAGATACAGCAACTTGGTGACTTTCGGACCGGATCAAGGTGACCAGATCCGAAGAAAATGTTTGAATAAAAGCCATATCTTCATCTGATTGGATTGGAGGAGTGCTTGGTCTGGAGGGCTCCTCAATCTGGAGAGCTGCAACAACGGTGGACACCACCAGATCCGGATCGACGAATTCTGGAGCGCCAACTGTTGCAAGTTCTACTGTTGGACTGATTTGTGCACGGGAGGCTGAGGACCCCAAAGGAATGGAGGTACTTGGAGAGTCCAACAATACATTCAATGGTTCATCGTCGGGCACAGACGGAGCATTAGGCAATGGCTGCTCCGCTGTCTGGTCTGGTAGTGGCTCTGCAGTCTGATCTGGTATTTGCTCTGCAGTGATCTGCTGCTGGCTCGGCTGTCTGTTCTGCTGCATCAAAATGAATAACCTCAACGAAAGGTTCTGCCATAGTCTTGCTTGCAGAGGGATGATCCGGGCTGGTTGTGGGAGTGGATACACTGAGCTTCTGTCGTTGAAAATGGACAGCTAAGTGAAGAGCATGAACATCCATCTCGAGTTGAGCAATAACAGCCCCATCATCTCTGGCAGTTGGAGCAAGCGGATCGAAGTTCTGTTTCTTAGCAGCTAGGATCAGAGTGGCCATACTGAATCTTTGATTAGCCGTAAATAGCTCTTTGCGCTGCACGGCAAGCCGAACATCATCAGTCTTTGTTCCTTTCAGAACGTCCTCTTCCATCTTCTTTAGTCTGCTCAACTTACCGAAGAATAACTCAATGTGGTTGATAGTCCGGTACTGGACATATTCATCAAAGACCACAATGAGTGCCTTCACCTTCTCATCCACATCCTCCATAGCGATGTCGATGGCTGTCTGCGCTGCAGATTTGGGTTTAGAGGAGAGGGGTTCGGAGAGAATGGCTTTTCCCTTGCCGGTGGAGGAAGGGGACTTGATCCCTGATTGGGTAAAATCGCCCAACTCAGTGATAACAATCCCTTTCACCACGGGAATGGTAGAGGGGACTCGGATAGTGACTTTAGGTGCAAGGGTTGAAGCTTGTGAAGGTTGGATGGAAGGTTGGGGTGCAGGGGAGGCTTTAGTTGGAGGCAATATGGGTAAGGCTTTGAGGGGTAATGGTTTGCTGGGCTTGGTAATCTGGGTTCTTGGCTTTTTGGGAAGTGGCTTGGTTGGTGGCGAGGGAGCAGACTGAGTTTCTTCCGAATCAGTCTGGATGGTCAGTTTGCGCTTGACGCGAGGTTTGCGCGCAACAGCTTGTTCTTCGCCCTTCTCAATCTTGACTGCAGCTAGAGTAGCAGGAGTAGGCGGAGCACTCTTGGACTTCAGCAATGCAAGTCCTTTGGAGTTTAGAATCTTAAAGGGGCTGAGAGCGGAATGCCTTCCCAGCTCGATGTCCAAAGACTCCAGTAGTTTGCTGAGAGGAACAGCAAAGCATACAGCTTGCTTAGATGCAATCACCGTTTCCATCAGAACTCCAAACAGAATCACGGACCAGTTCATCTTCTGTCCGGATACAGTAGCCGCCATAGCCCTGAACTTCTCTGCGGTCACAGCACCAAAACTTCCTGCTTTGCCCAACAGAGGCTTACCCACTATCTCACACAGCACCTGGAAATGAAAGAGCATTTTCTTCTTCTTAAATGATGGTTGCAGGCAGTGGCCAAGAATAGATGTCTTCCCTTGAAGATCTGAGAGTGACGTCTGAGGAATCTGTCCAAATTCCGTCAGTCCGGAATTGGGGAGGCCAAAGGTTTTGGCCAGCGTCATCGGCGAGATCTCAAAAGATTTGCCCTTGACAGTAGTAGATATGGATGTCTTCTGGGAGACGGCATTGGCGAATAGTTCGCGGATTTCTGATTCATTAACAACGGTGCCGCATTCCAGAAAATTTCTCAGACCAGAAGATTCCAAAGCTCTGAAGATGGACACCATCTCTGCATCTTCTGCCCTGTAAATGTCATTAAACTCAACGGAGAGGGAGTTATGAGTGATGGTAGCCATTGGAATGAAATCAAACGAATGCGAAGATTTAGGTGAGTGAGAGAGTAAGAAAACAGATAGCGGTAATTTGTAAAAAGTGAAATAAAATGAAATGTTCAGCCCGCTAAATAGGAGAGAGAAGACACGTGTCTTTATCTCGATGACTGATGAAAAGAAATTCAAAAATAAACGGTCAGGATAACAGATAGTTAAGGCGGTTAAAATGCGATCAGTCCGGGCTGTTTTTGTACAAAAGATGGATTGACCAAACAGATCATGGGATAACATCAGATTGACATAGAGCGGTCTGAAAGTTCGGACCGGTCTGTGTCTTTCTGAACATTGTATTATCAATCTGTGGTAACAAAAATCTTTAAGTGCGAAAGTAAGAGAACATCTAAACTATTAAGATAAGTCAATTAAACCAAGAATTTGACGAAAATAATTAAACTTAGCCTCTGGGAGCGGTTTGGTGAAGATGTCTGCTGCTTGCTGCTCTGTTGAGATGTGCTCGATCCGAATTTCCTTTTTGCCAACATGATCTCGAATAAAATGATGACGTATATCAATGTGCTTTGTTCGAGAGTGCAAAACTGGATTGTACGTTATAGCGATTGCACTTGTGTTGTCGCAAAATATCGGAGAGTCAACAGCTTGGATGCCATAGTCTTTGAGCTGGTGTTGAATCCAGAGCATTTGAGCGCAACAGCTTCCAGCGGCTAGATACTCTGCTTCAGCTGTGGATGTGGCAATCGATGTCTGCTTTTTACTGAACCAAGAGATCAATCTTTCACCTAGAAATTGACATGTTCCACTGGTGCTTTTACGATCAATCTTACACCCAGCGTAGTCTGCATCTGAATATCCGATCAAGCTGAAGTTCGAATCTTTGGAGTACCAAAGACCAACGTTCTGAGATCCTTTTAAGTATTTCAGAATACGCTTGGCAGCAATAAAATGTGATTGCTTTGGTTCTGACTGAAATCTGGCGCACATACAGACTGAGAACATAATATCAGGCCGGCTCGCTGTAAGATACAATAGCGATCCGATTAGTCCTCTATACATGGTTACTTCAACTGCTGTTCCCCCTTCATCTTTGTCTAACTTGATTGTTGGACTCATTGGAGTTGATGCAGTTGAGCATGTTTCCATTCCAAATCTCTTGAGGAGCTCTTTGGTATACTTGGTCTGGTTGATGAAAATACCATTGCTAAGCTGTTTGACTTGGAGACCCAGAAAGAATGAAAGTTCTCCCATCATGCTCATCTCAAACTGTCCCTGCATTAGCTTAGAAAACTTCTCGCACAATTTGGGGTTAGTTGACCCAAAGATTATGTCATCAACATAAATCTGAACTAATAGGGTATGTTCCCCCTTAATAAATTTAAATAGAGTTTTATCTACTGAGCCGATCTGAAAATCATGGTTCAGCAGAAATTGAGATAGAGTGTCATACCAGGCTCTAGGAGCTTGTTTCAGACCATACACTGCTTTATTCAGTAGATACACATGATTGGGATGCAAATGGTCTTGAAATCCAGGTGGTTGCTCAATGTAGACTTCTTTCTGAAGCTTTCCATTAAGAAAAGCGCTCTTAACGTCCATCTGATATACTTTGAAGTCTTTAAAGGCAGTATATGCAAGAAAGATCCGGATGGCTTCAAGTCTGGCGACTGGTGCAAATGATTCATCGAAGTCGATTCCTTCTTCTTGTCTGAATCCTTGTGCCACCAGTCTGGCTTTGTTTCTAACCACAGTTCCATCTGCATCCAGCTTATTTCTGAAAACCCATCTGGTTCCAATGACAGGCAGATCGCTTGGTCTGGGGGTTAGACTCCAAACATGATTTTGTTCGAATTGATTTAGCTCTTCTTGCATGGCCTTAATCTAGTTGAAATCAGTGAGAGCTTCATCGATCTTCTTAGGTTCCAGAGTAGAGATGAAAGCAGCATGTGTGAATTCATCCATCATCTGTCCTCTGGTTCTGATCGGTGCAGAGGGACTACCAATTACTAGATTGGGTGGATGCTTCTTAGTCCATCGATAGCTTGACTCTGGATTGTCTGGTCCGGTCGGATGAGTAGCAGCATGATCAGCATCTGCTTTAACATTTGAGTGAAGATTGTCCGGATCAGCTCGATCTGAAGAGGCTTCAATGGCTTGAACCGGTCTGTCTGGTACTTCTGGTTCTGGTGGATTGTCTCTTGACCTGTTAGCTACAATCTCATCATCACTGTTAGCTTTGAGATGGATATTTTCCATCTGATTTTGAATTGATTCTTTGTTGCCCTCAACACATAAAGATTCATCAAAAATTACATGAACAGATTCTTCTACAGTTAAGGTTCGATTATTAAAAATTCGATAAGCTTTGCTAGATGATGAATATCCTAAAAATATTCCATTATCTGACTTAGCTTCAAATGCTGTAAGATGACTCTTACCATTGTTGTGAACGAAGCATTTACAGCCAAAAACATGAAGGTGAGAAATAGACGGTCTGTTACCAGTCCATATTTCATATGGGGTAAGGTTCAGCTTCTTGTTGATCATGGACCGATTTTGAGTGTAGCAAGCAGTGTTTACAGCTTCTGCCCAGAACTTTTGTGAAATGCCAGAATCAGCAAGCATTGTTCTTGCTGCTTCCTTGAGCGTTCTGTTTCTTCGTTCTGTAACTCCATTCTGTTGAGGAGTTCGAGCGGTTGAAAACTCATGCTTGATGCCATGATCTTCTAGAAAGGATTCAAGATTCTGATTTGAAAACTCAGTGCCTTTGTCACTACGAATCCTGTCTATGCTGGATGATTTCTCGTTCTGAGTGCGTTTCAGCAGCTTGATCAACTTCGGACCGGTCTGATCTTTACTGCTCAAAAATATAGTCCATGTAAAGCGTGAGTAATCATCAATAACAACAAGAGTATACCGCATTCCCCCTAAACTTGTTATTGGTATAGGACCACACAAGTCCATATGCAATAATTCTAAACAGCGGGAGGAGGATTTGGCATTCTTGTTTTTGAAGGATGATCTGATCTGTTTGCCCATTTGGCAAGCTTCGCAGATCTTATCCTTAGCAAAATCGATCTTGGGCAGACCGATAACTAAATCATGTTTACACAGGCTGGAAATGGTCTTAAAGATTATATGATTCAAACGCTTATGCCACAGCCAATGTTTATTATCATTGTTAGCGATGAAGCAAGTAGGATTATCAGTTGAGCATGATTCCAGTTAATCTTATATGTATTTCCATTCCTGATTCCTACGAGCATGGTTATACCGTCCGATGATTTAACAGTGCAAGTGTCTTTGTGAAATTCTACAGCATAACCATTATCACAAAGTTGACTTATACTAATCAAATTATAGCACAGATTTTCAACTAACAGCACATTATTGATAATAATGTTACCATGGACAATCTTACCCTTGCCCACGGTCTTACCCTTTGAGTTATCTCCGAAGATGATCTTGGGTCCAGTGCATTCTGTGACTTCAGACAGCAGCTCGATGTTTCCAGTCATATGACGGGAACACCCACTGTCCAAATACCAGTCTGATGCGAGTTTCTTCGGTACCTGTCATCAAATATAATTATTGTTGGTACCCAATCCTATTTGGGTCCAGAACGGATTAGCCCTTTGGGAACCCACACCTGTATCAGCTTCAATGGCTTGTGTGTGTAAGGTGTGCTGTGTGCTGGTCTGTTTCGATGTTGTGTGTGATAATGTGTGCGCTGTGGAAACCTTTGATTCTCATAAGGTAGTCTATATCTTCGTTGAATCGGTTTCGAATTGTAGTAATTGTATTGTCTTCCTTGCCTCAGATCTTGCACCTTTGGATTTGGTCTGATAGACGCAAATCTTGCTGATGCTTTTTCTTTGGCTTGGTCAACATAACCAATTCCTTTTCTCAGATTTTGATTCACGTAAGAGACTCCTGTTTGAATCTTAGGTGCTTCAGTCTCATATACTGTGCTGGATTTAACAAATGTCATTTGTTTGACTTGGTTCTTTACCAGCAACAGCTCAGATTCATCTTTGGTGCATTCTTTGGTGTCAAAGCCTATGCCGGTGAAATCACCGACGTTTCTTTGAACCTCTTGTAATTCTTCCAAGGATGTTCTGGATTTTGTCCATGTTTTGAATATATGAGAGAGCTTAGCATTTTGTGTGCTAATTCTCTTGTTTTCTTCATGGAGCTGATCATAAGAGATTTTCAGCTTATTCAGCTCGATCTGGAGATTGTTGCACTCACCCTGCTCAGAGCAGCTTGGTTTATTGTGCTCATCCATTTGATCACTGACTTTAGCTTTATTCTTCTCAAATGATTCAGCTAAGATCCTATAATCATTAGCCATGTCTTGCAGTGCGGACATGAGCTCTTCTCGTGTAAATTCATTTGAGTCAAGATCATATACCTCGTCTGTCTGACTCATATCTTCGTCTGCCATAAGACATTGAATATCTTCTTCGCTTTCGCTGGAAGAATATTCAGAGCTTTCCGAGTATGAGTCTGTCTGAGCCCATTTGCTGTTTCCTTCTTCAGCTACTAGGACTTTTTGGGATTTTCCATGATTCTTGCGGTCTTTGTAGTGCTTCTTCTTCCTATCATCACGATGCTTCTCTTTCCGTTCTTCTTTCTTTGGTCTGGTGCAATCTGCAATAAAATGTCCGGTCTTACCACAATTGTAGCAAGCCTGATCGTTAACAGTATCATCTTTCCTTGATTTATAATGATGAGAGGGTTTGAATTCCTCTTATTCTTAGACATAAATTTACCGAATTTCTTGATAAATAATGACATAGCATCATTACTTATCTGTTCAACGGATCGGTCTGATGTTGAAGCGATCTGGTCTGGAATGGCTGCCAGGGCCTTGTTTGGTTGAGAGGTGAATGGCTCTGCTTCACCTCTGCTTATCAGTTCAAACTCATAGGCCTTAAGATCTGCAAACAGATCATGAAGTTCAACCTTGTTAAGATCTTTTGATTCCCTCATGGCAATGGTCTTAACATCCCATTCCTTTGGCAGAGCTCTCATAACTTTCAGAGCGATCTCTCTGTTAGAATATTCCTTCCCAAGACCATTCAGTTCATTTATGATGCCAGTGACTCCTTCATCAAACTCATTTAGAGTTTCTCCACTTTTCATCTTTATGCTCTCAAATCTTTGAAGAGCAACAGTTAACTTGTTTTCTTTGGTCTGGTCGTTGCCTTCACATAGCTGTGCTATCTTCTCCCAAATTTCTTTGGCAGCAGAGCACATTTTGATTTTGCTGAACATGTTCTTGTCCAGTGTCTTGAACAAGATGTCTTTGGCAACGTTGTCGAGATTTGCTTTCTTTCTTTCCTCATTCGTCCAGAGGGATCTGTCCTTTTCTACCATTTGTGGTTCACCACCAGTAATGGCTACTGCTGTATTTATTTTTTGAATCTTCATTGGTCCATCAGTGATGACGAACCACATATCGTCATCCTGAGCTGCCAGATGAGCTTGCATTCTGATTCTCCAGTCATCATAGTCTTCTTTTGAGAACATGGGGATTTTGTTGAATGATGCCATCAGCTCGAGTGATTTTGTGCTGATTAAGATGACCTGCTATCGGTCCGGAGTGTTTAGAGGGGGGGTGAATGAACACTCCTTCTAAAAATTAATCCTTCGTGATTTATTTCGGATTAGTGAAAGAAATCTGTTTCTTAATCAATTCTTGTACAAAACAGACCACTGAAAATATAAGTGCGGAACGGTCTGTTCTTGTATGTAAGAAGGGCTCGATGGCTAGTGAGAAAGAACGAGTGCAGAAATAAGATACACAGGATATGTTTCTGGAAGTTCGAAGGTGGTGTAATCCTTCTACGTCTCCCCTTCTTCCAATTAAGGAAGGTTTATACTAGAAGACTTTGATTTATACAATCCTGTTGTACAAACCCGATTCAGACTGGATTTACCTCACTACCAATCTGAATCTCCTAGTCACTCAATCTGCTCAGACACACTCTGTCTGACAGTTACAATATGTTTCTCACTTCTATTTTCAACACAGAAAACTCAAGATGCGCACAGTGATCCTAAATGATCAAATGTTACAAAGTAAACGTGCTTGAGAATGATTTCAGCTCGAGAGCTTCTGAACTTGTAAGCTTGTGCTGTTTTTGCTTTCTTGTGCGTTTTTTTAATTGATCAGCGAGAGTCAGTAGCAAGAGTCCGTAAGTTCCTTTTGTTGCATCCTTTTATAGTTGAAGGTACCAACGACATTATTTCCTTTAATGTGCAACTTTGACTCTTCTTAAACTCTGAGTAGGCTTCAGTCTTCTTCTTCAGGATACTTGCCGTTCTGGTTCATACTTTCGGCGACTGTCAGGTAAGCTACTCTTTGTCTTCTTACCTATTATGGCAATCTTCAGTCTTTGGTCCTTTGTAGCATTAATTACAACATTAAATGCTACAATAAATAGCCGTTAATGATTCGGACTGAGGAGCCATTCTGTATGTATCCTAAGCTGCTCTGATCTGATAAAGATAGAGATCGATCTGAAGCTTCGGTTTAGTCAGTCTGATATTCATCGATCCGGTCTGATAAGTAATGTGACTTATCAGCTTGTTCTGTTGTTGAGCTATCGATCTGGTCAGTCTGATTACCCTCGATCCGGTCTGATATGCTTTGTCATCTTATCAGCTTGATCTGTTTTGGGCGATCGTTCTGGTCAGTCTGATTTCTCTCGATCCGGTCTGATATGTTTTGTCATCTTTAAAATCTCATTGATAAGATCCGGGACTAACAGAGGGAATATCAGTGGATCCAAAGAAGATAGAGGCATGAATTGGTCAGCGTCTACTTCTGTGCCAGAGATCCGTAGTTTCTTGGGTTCAGCGGGGTATTAAGATTGCTAAACCAATGACGCAACTTACACAGAAGGGAACATCGTTTATATGGTCAGAAGTGTGTGAGCGTAGTTTCCAAGAATTGAAACACTGATTGACAACTGCTCCGATGTTGATAATTCCATCGGAACATGAGAGGTTTGTACTATATACCGATGCATCTTTACTTGGTTTAGGTTGTGTATTGATGTAGAATAAGCATGTGGTGGCTTATGCATAAAAACAGCTGAAGCCACATGAGACAACATATCTAGTGCATGATCTGGAGTTGGAATCCATTGTAAGGCATCAAAGCTAATAAATCCGGATTAACGATGATTGAGCAAACCCGGATAATTAAAAGTGCAAACTTTGAATTAAGGTGTCCCGGACTACGGTGAGTCAACCAACTAGTGGAACATGTTTTTAGTGCATGAGCATGTGCATGATCACATGGCACTTGAAGAACACATGCCACTAATTAATTTAACTCATGTTTAATACATGATTTTGGACCATTAATCATGCAAGATAGTGATGTATTGACAAATGGATTCTACAATACATCAAATACATTAAAAACCATGCAAAATGGCATGGAAAGCCACGCCCATAACCCCCATTTCAGATTTGATTTTGCTAAAAATTACCATGCAACACCATTTCTCTCTCTTCATTTTTCCCCAACAAAATTCTCTTCCTTCTCTCCTCCATATTTCAAAAATAATCAGCCATTCTCCCACCAAATTCTATTAAAATTTTGAGTGCATGTCACATGCAATAGAAGAACTTTGAGCTACAAGATGGGAGAAGTAGAGCATCAAGAAAATTCAAGTTTTGAGCCATTTTGAGAGAGATCTTGCAAGGATGGTGGAGTTTTCTTGCTTGGGCAGCAACTTGGGTGGTCTTAGACTTCAAACTTTGAAGATTAAGGGGGTATACAACTTTCCTTCTAACTTTTGTTTTTTAGGGTCAAGGTTAGGGGTGAAATTGTAGGCCTTAGCCTAGAAAGATGTTGTAATCTTCAATCTGCTGATTTTCATGTTCCATGTAGTAGATGGGTTCGAATTTTCGATTTACATAGGGTCCAATCTGACTTAGAGTTCTAAATGGAAGTTATAGGTATTTGTGTTATCTTTCTGTGGTTACAATTTGAGACAATTTGGACTTAACATGAGTGAGATATGCTCATTTTACCAAGGAGTGCCAGTTTTGGCTCTGTGTGCTGAAAATGCACATGCAGTGTAGAATTCCAAACTTTTGACAAATTTGCCTTTCGAATTGTTGTCGGTCTTCAAATAAAAGTTGTGGTTATTTTCATTTTATGCAATTTAAAAAAACAAGCATGCGATTTGGATCTCCGAAGTAAAAGTTATGTTGATTTTACTTTAAGTGCTCATTTTTTATTCTGCATGTTCATGCATGTTGCATGCAGACTGTGTTTCGACTTTCTGGGCATCTTTTGTTTCGAATTTTATATTGGTCTTCAAATGAAAGTTGTAGGTCTTTGAATTCTATTCGATTTTTAAAAAAAAATGAGGACTTAATTTGGACTTATTTTGAAGAGGTTATGAAATTTATACTATTATTGCTCATTATGGCCCTGCATGTGGGCAAAAATACACATGCAGTGTGTTCTTCCAGTTCCTGAACATTTTTTGCTAGGAATTTCAGAAAATGCCTTCAAATAATAATTGGAGTGCTTCGAGTTGGCTGTCTTTTGCCACTGGAATCACCCAATTTGAAACCAAAATGAAAAGGTTATGACGATTTTTACTAAAATCGCTCAGGCTGGAAAACATATTTTTAAAGTCTTACTTTTAGTGATTAAACTACTTTTAAATGAAGGAACCAGCTTGACATCATCAAATAAGAAGTGAAGTCCTTCGGGTTTTTGAACTTTGGGCACTAGAATCGAGTCATTTGGATGTCATATGAATTTATTATGAATTTTGTAAAAAGATGGGTCAGTCTGAAATTTTGAAGGAAAGCATTAGGAATCATCCTTAAAACTTGAGTTAGATTTTGTGCCTACTTAAACGCTTAGTGATAATTTTTTAGTATATATGACCAGGTTTATTAATCCCGGGATTGTTGAGGAGCACTCGGTAAAGTTAGTTCTGGTCCGAGGTACGTAGAAAACCGGTTCTATCACGATGTCTGGCAAAGACATGTGATGTTCCCGGGGCATGATTTACTTGTCATTACTTGCTACTTATGTTACTATATAACATGTTGAACTACAATATGTGAATTACATGATACATTGAGATGCATCACATGAGATTGTGATATTGCACGATGCAATGACACGCATGGACATTGAGCATGTCATGTTGAGCTATCGATTCTTTTGTTGATACCTATATCTTTTCATTGGTATCTGTGATGCGTGTCTAGGGATGATGGGCATGCCGATGGCTCGGCGGAGAGAGTGAGCTGAGAGATGCCGTAGCGACGAGTGTGCCGATATCGCCCAGACACGAGGGATGATGGACCGCCGATGGCTCGACTGAGAGAGATGTCATAGCGACGAGCGTGTCGACGCCCTGCTCGATCTTGATGATTTGATTGATGATCCTTCCATTGGACTCCTGAGATCTTGATATTGGTGATTTGATATCCCTCATACGCATTTGCATTCATGCACGACATGCATCGCATGTTACTTTGTCATACATTGTGATTTTATATGTTTCTCGTACTGGGTTCTGACCCCCTTCGCGGGGGGCTGTCATGTTTTTGTTGTATGGGCATGACAGGTGGTACATGCGGACGTACTGTGGATGCTCGACATGAAGCATTGATGAATACCAAAGCTCCTTGAGTTCTTAGAGTATTTTTAAATACGATCCAATTTACCGGGGTCTGCCCCGAGTACCTGTATTTTAAGTATTACTTTACTAAGAAGTTTATATGTGATGCATATGCGAAGATTAACATGTTAAATTGTGAAACCGGAATTACATATTTCCAGTATCATTATATATGTATCACCTAAAAGCGAAAAAAATTTGGGCCACTTGTTGATAAAATTTAAATAATCTTCCATTGTTAACATAAAATTAATCATTGTGTGATAATTAAATGCATGATTAGGACCGGGCTCTCACAGCCATAGTCGTTGCATTGAAAATATGGCGACATTGGTACTTTGGGATAATTAAATGCATGATTAGATTATCAGCTTTGATGACTTCTTGTTGCACTTTGGGATATGAGTTTAATACAGTTACATCGTCAGTAAGAGTGTCAACATTGTTGGTTGAACATGATATTTTTGGCAATATCCACAAAACACTGATGATGAAGTGCAAAAGTGGAAAGCAATGATATCCCAAGGAGAGTTGTCTAACTTTGAAGTAGATAGTGATGGTAGTTTGAAGTATAGAAAGCTTTGGGTAGTTCCTGCTATATTTGGACTACGCCAAGAACTACTACAACATGCTCATTGTAGTAAGTACAGTATACATCCTGGAGGAAAGAAAATGTACAACTTTCCAACTCCACTGTGATTATGCATCACCTGTTCAACCCCATAATACACATGAAAATTACACACGAAGTCAACACCTAAAATCAAAAAGAAAATTTAAAAGCAAAGAAGAATCAAACGAAAAGTTGTTGATTTATAGTCCCAAGTTGGTCTTTTTACCAATGTTGTCTCAGTTGTCAAAATGAACAGTGGTGCATGCTTTTACCATGAATATGCCCCCCTTTCGATACCTTGATAGTACCGAAGATAATATATTGACTACTTATGAGTGGTATAGTCCACTATGAGTCTAACTTTCATCGAAACAATCGTAGTTTGAAATTATGCACTAAGACCATGTTTCCCTCATGGAATATACCTCCTTGTGGATGGGCTTTCGGTTAGGTAATCACTTTCTTCTCCTTCTTCTTGCCATGATTTTTGTCCACTGAGTCCACGAGATAGATTCTCATGTCATCTTTACTTTTATCCTGCACAACATTCGTACACAATGAATCAATAGTATTGACATTAAAACATATGTGCTTATTGTCTGTGTTTTTCATAGTTTTAAACATGTCAAAGATGGCTTGATCCTCTCCTATGCCGAGGATCAATCAATTAATGCTCTTCCCTTTGCTAGGAATGGTATTCCTAAGATCAGTAGCATCTCAATATCTTCCTTCATGTCCAACATGAAATAATCCATCGCAATTATGAATTCATCAACCTGGAGTGGTACCATTTCGATAACCCCTTGTGTATATGTGGTTTCAGCTCTCCTAATCCTAACTTCCTGCAAATAGACAAAGGCATCAGATTTACACTTGCTCCCAAATCAATGATTTATTATATGAAATAAAACAATAGTGCAAGGTATTGTAAAACTCCCTCGATTTTAACAGGAGATGATTTGTCTTGAACGATTGCAGAACTCTCCTCAGTTAAATTATATTCTCTTGCTCTCACAATTTCTACTTATTGGACAATATCTCCATCAAAATTTTAGCTTAATTTGGCTTTTGTCGTAGATGTCATATCTGATAAGTGACATTTTTGGACTTATATTTCTATGTTTTCTCGTATTATTTTACTGTGATTCTTGAACGATATTACGCTTTTGGTATTAATTTGTATGTTTCAGGAATTTAGGTGAGAGTACGAGGAAATGAAGAAATGAGTTAAAAAGGATGAAAAATTACTCAAACGAGTGAACCGATCGAAAAAACACGAAATTTTAACTTTTGAAGAAAATGAACCACTGATCGATCGGAAGCCATGTTCTAATTGATATTTCCAATGACGTAGGTTGAGTTGAAAATTGAAGAATTGCCAATCGATCGGTAGCCATGTTCATATCGATCGGTCGAAGGTCGTAGCAATCAATCGGTAATTGAGAAAATCTGGAATATATATATATATATATATATATATATATATATATTAGAGTTTGAGTTCTACAAGGAATAATCATTATTGAACCATATTCCACATATTTTCAACATTGGAATAGCCTCCATAACACCTTGATCTTCACCATCATCCCCCTCCATTTATATTCATCATTGGAATAGCCTCCATAACACCTTCATCTTCACCATCATCCCCCTCCATTTATATTCATCAACGGAATTGGAACAACCCAACATGGGGATCGAAGAGGCGATTGAGAAAGAAGCAAGAGAAGAAGCGAGGATCTACAAATGGGATGTCGGGAGTTTATTCTTATCTTTTAAACATTAGTATTATTTTAGTTTGATTTATTCATGCTTGGATTGTTGCAACATGTGTTTAATTTTGGTTTTCATTATTATTATGAAATAATTTTATATCAAGATTAGGGGAGCCATTGTTTTGAACCTATGACTTGATTATTCATTATTGCTCGAGCTTGATATTGTTCCTGACTATTTCCTTGGATTCCGGAAGTTTGATATATATAGATGATTTACATCTTACATGCATTGCATTTCATTTCTTCATCTATCACATTTTATAAATTCATGTTGTAATAATTTGTAGCTCCATATTGGGATTTGGCTCACTCCAATGGGGGTTGTTGTTGTCTTTGTGTGTAGACAATAGCAGGTAGTCTAGGTAACCAGGATTCCAAAGGGGAATGCTCGCTGGAAGCTATATCTGAGGTTGTTTTCTGTCTCTCCCAGTCGTAGTTTGTATTTATGCCAGGGTGTGTCTTGGAATGTAAACTTATGTATATTAAGTGTATTGCTTCTTAGTATTGGATATTTTGATATTTGGTTTTATTTAATGCTAGCTATATTATATAAATATTTTCTGTATTGGTATATCGATATACATATGATAGATGATATTATGTAAATAGTTTTAGTATGTATTATGTGTTGGATGCTTATTGTGCATGATCACGGTATTATGCATTTACTTTGAGTATGAGTATATTGATATATGTATTACTAGTATTGATATGTCCCTCGTGCGGGGAGGTCATGCCGAAATTATTAGGGCCACGTGTTGGTAAAACTTAATTACTCTTCTGTTGCTTACAGTAAAATAATCATTGTGTGATAATTAAACACTTGATTAGGAATCGGCCATCACATTTGGTATCAGAGCATAAATTGGGAATGCTCTCATTTTGAGTCTTTTGTGTGCACTTGAATAGGCACAAATGAATATGTGTGTTTGTGTTTGAAACTTACTTGACCTATTTGCTCTTTCATGATTTGTAGTGAAATGGTTGATGTCGATATGTGATTATAGATGCTTAATATTTGAGTATGCTGAGTTTCTGTGTAAGGCATCAATGTTAATTAATCCGGATTAACAATGATTAAGTAAACACGGATAATTTAAAGTACTGACTTTGAATTAAGGTATTCTGGACGACGATGAATCAAGTAACTAGTGGAACATGTTTTTAGTGCTTGTGCACATGCATGATCACATGGCACTTGGAGAACACATGCCACTAATTAATTAACTCATGTCTAATATATGATTTTGGACCATTAATCTTGCAAGATAGTGACATATTGACACATGGATTCCACAATACATCAATTGATTAAAAAATCAATCACCAAGACTTGAATATTCAATCATTACTCTTTAGTCATAACTTCTCTCTCTCATTCCACTCAAACAATTTTCTCTTCCTTCTCTCTACCCATTTCGAAAATTTGAACCTTTTTAGCTCCCAAATTCTTATGAATTTGTGGATGCATGTTTCATGCAAATATAGATTTGCATAGGTATTGAGGAGAGGAGCAAGAACCCTAAAGAAATTTTGGAATTGGAGGTGTTTGTGGAGGTGAAAGCTCTTGGAAAGCTTGGTTTGAGCTAGGTTGATGGATTGTGCTTCGAATCTTGAAGATAATTGAAGGTATAATATCATTTTTGAGTTTTATCAACTTGCATGAGAAATGTAGAGAAAACTTGTTGTCAGAATATTCTGTAGATTTCAGTATACTTGTGGTCTAGTATTTCGAATTTTAAGTATCGATAAGCTTTGAACTTGAAGATGGTGCCCCTAATAAGATTTGTAGTATTTTGTGTTAGCTATAATTTGCCACCAAAATCAGCTAATTTGAAATTAAAATGAGAAAGTTATGATGATTTAATATATTGTGCTCAAATCGAGTCTGCATGTCACATGCAGTGTGTTCTTCAAATTTTCGGGAATAAATGGCTATGAACATGAAGTTTTGCATTCTAATAAGAGTTGTAGTATTCAGTGTTAGCTTGCATTTGGAATTGGCCTCACTCCATTTGGAGTTCATATGCAAACGTTATACTAATTTTACCAACAACTATACAATCTAGAAACAAAGGTACTTACGAGTTTTTAGGTTGTTACGTTTTGCAAAGAATGTACCTCAAGATGAACTAATTAGCCTAAATCTCATAAATGATGTATTGTAGGATTTTGAGTTATATGAAGTTGCCCACTTGAATCAGGTCATTTGGATGTCGTATGAATTATTTATGAACTTTCTACAAAACTTGGTCAATCTGGAATTTAGAAATTCCCATGTTTTGCATAAATAATGTTTAGATCCAATTTACCTTAGGTAAATGAACGAAATTGGGGAAGTGTCAAACATATGAAATGTCATATTTTGGGTTAGCTTTAAAGCTAAATTGGACCCATGTCATTTGATTAAGTTTTGATCGCTTTTATTTTAAACAGTAAATTTCAGTGTAGTGATTTATACCGCAAGTGCACGGTGTCAAGTTTTAGTATAGATAGGAAGAATACGGATTGTCGAACCCATAGGGACTAACAAGCAATTACCAAATAAGATTTCTTTTAACTATATTTAACCTACGATAATTAATTAATAATTAAACTACTCTAATCCAACCAAAACAATCACCCAAAAACTTGATCGCTTTTATTTAAACAGTAAATTTCAGTGTAGCGATTTATACCGCAAGTGCACGGTGTCAAATTTTAGTATAGTAAACTTTTGCTAGTCCCGAGCAAAACAACACAAAAACAAAACAAAAACAAATCAAAACTAAACTGACACGAAAAGACACACAAAACAAAGTTGTAAAACATTCCAATTGTGTAGGCCTCAGAAGTATTCAGACATGCATATCACTTTCTCAAGAATTCTCACGTGTGTGTGTGCTACCATTTCCATGTAATCATTAAAGCAATCTTAACTCACACAAATCAATAGGACTTTGCAAGGTGTTGATTCATTTGCATTGTTCATAAACGGATATAGCTTTGACAAACAATGAACAAGGCATAAAATCAAGTAATGAGACGTGTGTGTGGATGTCAATTGCATATTCATTACAAGTGTTTCTCGAGAGTCCATAGGCTTACAATTCGTAACATTCTCCACTAGTATATTAGATGAATGTGGCTCGGTCAGTAGGTCTTAATAGGCTTGTAATGTAAGGCCTTGGCTCATGGCTACAATTAAAAGATAGGAATTTCAAAACAAGAGAGTAAGTCATATTAACCATGTTGCGCACTCTCATCTCAATTTCGATTCCTTCTATTGATGATTCATCATTTTTTTTTTCTTTTCAATTCACCCTCCTTTCTCATCCGCCTCATCATTCACCTCATTATTTTCTCATTCTTTCCATCAATTATTTTCTTCACCTCTTCAACAATTTTTTTTTCTATGCATCCATGCCCTTTTTTTTTTCATTATTATCCCCCTTCTATTTTCAATTAGGAACATGGGGGGATATTTGAAATTTTAAAGTGCAATATGGGTCTTACTCACTTGAGGGTAGGAAATAGTGTATAAGCTTTCAACAAGGTGGTAGATGTGGGATTTTGAAATGATGCGAATGGAGGTTATTATGTGCCTAAGCACACGCCATTCGATTTTCAACAAGCTCAAAAGGGTAGCGAGGGATAAAATGATGTATTTGGTGGCTTCAAAGGCTCAAACGAATCAAAAAAAATGCCTACATCATTCCTAAGCCACATAACATCCGTATTTCGCCTCAAATGGTACTAAAGCAAGTTCTAGACTACTCTCAATTCACAAATAACTTATATGATTTGACCAATGTGCTCAAATGGTATCTCAAAACCAAGGTGATATAAGAAGCAAATTTGAATGAGATTATAAAATATATTGCAACAATTCAATCCTCATTCTTTTACATTTAAGCTCAAAGGGGCTACAATGGCAATTTTCTATGAAAGAATCAAGGCCCAAATTATCAAGAATTGCCTATATCATTTTTGTGTTCGTTCAAATCATCATTGATTAATCAAATGGCCAGGGGTTCTATTGCAAGAATATGTGAGAACTCAAGAGCAACATGAAAACATGAAAATTTTAAAATTTTCCACAAATCAACTCAATTTTTCATCATTGGCCTCAACTGACTCGTAATACAACTTATGACACTCAAAACTCAACAGACTCTAAATCAAGACAAAACCAATCAAAATAAGGAAAACAAACACACAAAAGCAACAGAAATCCAAGTAGTTTGAATAGTTCAAAGTACCCCCCTAAACTTAGAAATGTGCATTGTCCTCAATGCATACACATGAAGAAATAAATAGAACGATGCACATACCTAAGCAATGACCGTCAGTGGTCATCGTCATCCATATCGTCGGGGGGCGGTTGTGGAAAAGGTGCTGGCTGGAAAGTCGGCGGCTGAGGAAACGCTCGATGAGGAAACTCCTGAGCGAGGGCCGATGTGAAATCCACGACAAAGTTCATGTACGTGTCCTGACGCTGCTGGAACGCCTCTTGGCGCTGCATGTAAGCCTCATGACTTTTGTAGAAATCAGCCCATTGGTTAGCTTGAGCCGCTACACTTTGCTCCAAATCCGTGAGTCGGTGAACAAGAGTGGGAAGGTCCGGGAGTGGTTCAGATTCATCCGGTTGTGGCCCACTGGAAGCCTCGGCTTGGCTAGAAGATGGGGGCGTCGCCTTTGAGAATATTTAGTCAACATAATCGACTTTTGAATTTTCAATCGCTCTTCTTCAGGGCCCCATCGCACCCCCGCATAGTGGCACAGATCAGTAATAAGCATGGGGTGTGGGAAGCCCAAAGTTGTTGCCCCCCTGCAAGCAAACTCGATCGAAAACTGGAGAAGAAGCCCTAAATCAATAGACATCCCAGTCACAATAGCGTATAGCAATAAAGCTCTGTCCTTGGTGACATCTGTGGCGTGCAGAGCCGGCTTAAGGCGTGCCTTGATAAAGGCAAACCAGAACTTCTTGGGGGCTTTCAGTGCCGAGGCTTGAAAATTTACGAATTTGTCATCATTCATCTTCCAGCGGGCATTGGGGCCACACAACCTCAAAATGACTGCATTATAGTCGATGGTTCCGTTAACAAAGGTAGTGTAATCATCCCCATCCACATCGTGTATCTCAAAAAGTGTGTTGATCGTGTGGCGGTCAAATGCTACCATATGTCCCCTAACCAAGACCTTAAACTCTTCATGGCGCACAGAGAGGTTGGCATAGAATTCCCGGACGACCGGTTGCACGGCATCATTAGGCTCCTTTATAAATTCACCCCATCCACGAGCAAGTGCATTTTGGATGATGGGTGTCGGGGCTCCGCTAAATCAAACCCACGCTCGCTTATCCAAGGCCGAGCTAATTCCTTCGTATAATTGGCCTCAGCATCTTCGTTCCAGAATTTGTGGGCGTCAAACGACCCCCGATGAAGCAGCGGGTGCTTTCCTTTGGATGTGCTCCCCTTTGGTTTCTTGTTGGGTGCCATCAATAATTCCAATAAACCAACACAACAATAACCCAATTTGGCTAAGGCACTCCCACAACAACACTCAAATATCACAATTCACCAGAATTCTCACCCCAATTCAACTTCACAACAATAAGCACATGCACTTCAACTCCAATCTATATATATCACACAATATGCCACCTTGCTTGCACAATCTCAATAATCATGAAGGATTAAGACTTACCAACCCTTAGATGAAGAATTTTCGATTTGGTTGGCTAAGCAAGACCAATTTGTTGCAACCCCCCTAAACTTGCTTCCTTGCACCAATAGACTCCAAAAACCTGCAATTAATCGATAAAATATGGACTTTAGAGGTGGGATAGCTTAATTAAGAGAGATTGAGGAGAAAAAATTGGAATTGAAAAATTGAGGGGAAGAGGCGTGAGTTAGGGTTGAAGGAGAGGAGAAAGTTGAAGAATGATGCGCAGATTCAGAGTTAAAATATGCGAGGTGTAATTACGCCGCTTGAGAGGCGTAATTACGCCTCGCCTACGGGCTTGAATTTTTTTTTGAAAAAATGGTAGGCGTAACTACGCAAAAACAGGCGTAGTTACGCCTACGCTACGGCATTGTAATAATTTCCTGAAAATTTGACAGGCGTAATTACGCCACAAAGAGGCGTAGTTACGCCTGTCCTACGACATCTCAATAATTGCAAAATATTTTTCAGGCGTATTTACGCTTAAAAGGCGTAAATACGCCATTTTTTTTTAAATTAAATAAAAATAAAATAGGATACAGGATTCGGGTTGCCTCCCGAAAAGCGCTTAGTTTATAGTCCTCAGCCCGACTGTCTTCCATCCCTTCACTTAGGCTCGCTCAGGTGAACCTCGTCCACGTCTCTTACTTCTTCCCCAAAATAATGCTTCAAACGCTGCCCATTTGCTTGAAATGTGTGGCCGTCATCGCATTTCAGTTCAATTGCTCCATATGGGGTCACTTTCTCAATAGTGAACGGCCCCGACCATCGTGACTTCAACTTTCCTGGAAATAGTCGGAGACGAGAGTTATATAGTAGCACTTTCTGACCAGGAATAAACTCTCTTCTCACGATTTGCTTGTCATGCCAATTCTTCGTTCGCTCCTTGTAAATCTTAGCATTTTCGTACGCTTCATTACGAAATTCATCCATCTCAGTGAGCTAGCAACCGTTGCTCACCAGCAGCCTTCAAATCAAAGTTCAGCTTCTTTATGGCCCAGAAAGCCCGATGTTCCAACTCTACCGGTAAATGGCATGCTTTCCCAAAGACTAGACGATATGGGGACATCCCTATGGGAGTTTTGAATGCAGTGCGGTATGCCCATAATGCATCATCCAATTTCAGAGCCCAATCCTTTCGGTTAATACTGGACCGTCTTTTCAGAATTAGCCTAATTTCTCGGTTAA